>VDFB02256132.1:114089848-114312116 GCA_007258455.2 Sequoia sempervirens | reverse complement strand
GTGCATTTCACTTGTCAACCTAGGGACGTAAACTTGAAATGGGTCAACACTATATGTGAACTAGGACTTCATTGCAATCATCCATAAATTAGGAAAGAAACAATGTTGGAAATAAAGTGCTAGAAGTAAATCAACTTAAACACTGAACATAAATTAACATCTTCACTAAGAATTAACAACTGGACTAGAAATAAAGGATAGAAATGAAAATCTCAGTAAACAGACAGGAAACTACTTTTTCTGCCTTGGTTGCAGGAACAGTCACATAATGGAGTTTTATTGGCTACAGGAACAAACAGTTGCTGAAATTGAAACTAACTATTGAATAGAAAATAAATTTTAAACTAATAGGTGGAATTCTCACCAAGTGGACCCCCTTGGGTGAGTCTCCCTTAAACTAACTCAAATGAAACAACTCAAAATATCATATTATTTCTTAAAATCATAAGTACAACATCTCAACAATGGATTGTATTACTAAAACTAAAAAATGTAAATACAAACTCAAAATATCCAACCTTGTCAAAAGGAGCGTCTGACCATTATTTAAAGAGAGAAAACTACTAACTAACCCTAACTACCTAGGCAGTCGACTCCATCAAAATAGGAGGATGCCACTTATTGAAAGCATAGAAAAAAGATGGAGGAAGTTATGCATGCGCTAAATTGGTCAAAGTAGACTTGCTTCAACGGGAATCTAGCACAATGCACTCCCTAGATTTTCTCAACAATAAATATGACCATTAAAAAGGTGGTTACATTATTTTATTTGACTTAGGAATTTCCCTCCATAAGAGTTTTCCCCCTTTGGCTTCTTAATGATTAGCTTCTTGACTTCTTGGCAACCAACAAACTGGCAAGAATTTCTCCCACGTAGTAGGCTTTGTTGACATCAACATTTTAGCAGAAACCTACACAATAGCATTATCATGCACAAACAAATGTATATCTATAATCACCTTAGTAACATTCATTCAACCACTTGTAAATTCAACATAGATAATTCTCATAGCATGATAATGTCATTAAAGTCATAGAGATAAACTTATGCCAAAGTCTATGGTTTTAAGGAAAATATCAACAACCAAGTGTCCAAGTCTACTATAGCAACAACAAATATGTAATGAACCCTATCAAAATTGAGCCATTAATTGAGCTCATCAAGCATCATCCAAAAACTTTAACTCCAACCACATATCAGTGGACCCTCATACACCTTCCAATTGGAAGTGACCCAACCCTTGAATGAGGGTGATAAATTATGGTAGATACCACATTACCATTCCAATCTAAGAGCCAATTGTATGAATACTACCTTATCTCATATAGTTTGCAATGCTTCCCTAGATATCCTCTAGCTACATAACATTTGATTGATATGCAAACAAGTAAATACTTGTGAATTGACAATGGATGCAACAAGCATTACTTTGGCCAATTATTTTAGTATAATCACATTCTAAATATGGATATGTGTGTCATATGTTCACACTACTATCTCTTGCTTGACTCAAAGTACACACTAATCATAGAATTTACAAATTTAAATACAACTAAAATATATTTCAATTTGTCACAATGTCACAGCTCTTAGTTTATTTTATCTGGATTTTATCTCAATTGAATAAATTTTGTGACCTCACTATTTCAAGTATAAGATATTTTATAAGAGATAATCTATTATAAGTGCACAAGACCAATTCACTTAAAATAAATTGATAAATCAAATGGTAAATAACTCAAATTGAGTAAGAAATTATATCAATTTACACTATAATTAAATTATTGCTTTAACCATTTTGAATCTAAATCCACTATCAATATTCTATTGATCCCATTGTTCATAGATTTTAACAACTGACAAACCATTTAATATTCTCATCTAATGAGGTATGTAGCCATGAGAATTGAGTAATAGACCATACGATAGATAATTGGAACCATAATCAACCACATAACATGATTTAATAAAGTACATAAATTATTTATGTATAAGTGAATATTTGTACTTTCAAATACTCATCCATATATATAAATTACGCCAACTATTTAGTACCACAAAAATAAATACTAAATCATATTAATCATTTTTTACTAAAATAGATGACCCAATAACACACAAAGATATCAACACAAATATTTATGGATTGGTATATGAAAACATACCCAAGGAATTTATATAAACATATATGCAAAGATAAATTAGAACCACAATCAAATCAATTTGAACTAGTTCACTAAATAATCTCTTCAATAAAGACTTTTATAGATTATATTTAGAAAATATACAACTAGTTCACTACATACACTTTTAAAAAAATCTAGTTCAATTAAAAAGAAATATTAAACCATATCTCACAACCTTTATTCAAAAAATAAGGTTATTGGCATGAGTCTAAAATAAAATATATTAAGAGTAGATAATATTATAGAAGCTATGTTTTATCATGTGAAATAACTAAAACCAATATATTTTACCATAGATGGATCAATTGACCTAATATAGGTTAACCAATGTAAACCCTAGAACTATCATGAGTAAGGCTCATAAAGGTTCAAATGCCTTAGAAGATAATTTACCACGATAAATTCTATTCACCATAGTCAAGTCATAATGACCTTTAGACTAATATAATAACCATTTCCATCTATCATTGATATACTCTATCAATAACATGTAAGAAATTATATTAATATTGAAACCCAAGTTAAAACAAGTTAAAATGACCTTTATAGAGGATTATGCATTTATTAGTTTTGAATGTTACATAACAATATAACTAACTAAAAATGATATTTACCCTATAAAACTACCATAAGCATATGTGCTTGATATTTTATATGACATGGCTAGTAGTGACACTCAAATAATAACTTTAAAAAAATTTAACAGAGATTTTCCAATTCAAAACTATGCCCTGCATATTATGGTGTAAACAATAATGACATTTAAACAAATAATTACCAGCTATGACTATTAGATACAATCATTTTGAATGCACACAATAATATATACCACCATGCCTTGAACACTAAAACCAATATGAAAAATACAAGAATACAAGTAACCTATTCAATCATAGAGCAAATAAAGCTCAACAGTAGTAGAGCAAGCCTAATAACAAAATCGTAGCAACTATCAACATAATTGAAATACAAAAAAACATTGACAACAAACTCATTAACTGGTGTAGGAGCACCAAGGTCATTTTTAGGGTATATAGAGTCCTTAAGTGAATTTTGGTGTTTTGAGTCTCTAAAAGTCATGTAATAAGGCCATAGTATGCCTTCTTGATGCTTTGAGTCATTTTGAGTTCATTTTTACAAGTATGTAAAAAGTTGCAAAATATTGCAAAATTGTAAAAATGTTGCCAAGTTGGGAAAAGTTGCAAAAATGGATCTTTTGGAATTCCAACAGTCACTTGAAGTTTAAAATTCAGTTTGGTTAGTTTTATGGTTGTTTTATAAGTTTAAATATGTGAGAAACTTGATGGAGAAGGTTGTTGAAGGTTTGAGGAAGATTTGATCAATAAAAATATATGTTGTCTATTAATTTTTTGTATTTTCTCTTTCTATAGTGTTGTTGTAAGGCCTTGTATAGACCCGTACAGTGTGTTTTCAAACCAAATTGATTTTGAATCAATAGATATACATGCTAACAAAAATCTAGAGTTCATTTGAGTGGGTTTTGTTCAGATTGAAGAATTTGGTGGCCAAAATACTATAACCGGCCAGAAAAAAGGGTTTTAAGGGTTTAAAGATCTAAAATGAAAATTGACCCATTCCACCTTCTGTAACTGAGTGGAATGGGTCCAATAGTGGAGTTAGATGTTGGAATTCTTTTTGAAATTAGGGGAGGTCGTTTGGGGTTTTGGGCATGATGCCCTAGTTGTGAAAGTGGTGGATTTTGAGTGAAATTGAAAGGTTTAACAGTGGAAATGTGTGAAAACCTTGAGGGAAGCAATTTCTGATGATTGAGTAAGCTTGTGCAAGAATTTTTAGAAGTTTTTGAAGAGTTGTTAGAGTGTGGGAAGGTTGGGAAACTAGATTTTCAATAAACCCCTTTGTAATGGCATAAAGTGAGGGTTTAATGAAAGGGTGTCATGGGAAGCGTGTCATTGAGTAAAAGTTATGGAATCAGAGGTTTAGATACTTGGTGAGAGTGTTACAATCGAGTTTTGGGGTTGGTGGTGTGTTTACATAAGGGATGCTTTGTAAAAGTGGCCTAATTGGCCAAGTAGGACAACGTAGAAGCCTGAAATTGAGGGATTTGGTCCAAAGGAACCTATAGTGGTTCTTGGATATGTTAAAGAAAATGGAAATGGGTGTCTAAAAATGTAAGGACGGTCTTGATAAGAGTTAAAATATTTGAAGGGAAAATTAGGTCAGCACACCTACAAGTGAAACTAGGTGAAGTTGTGAAGGGTTGGTGTAATAAGCTTTTGAGAGTTGTAAAGTTGGTTCAAAGTGTTTGAATTGTGATTGATGAGTGATTGCTTCCCTACTCTACATCAATTGGTATCAAAGCACAGGTTGTAGATCTTTTGGAAGGAAAGAGGGTGTGAAGAAAAGTGGAAAAGATGCCTCCTAAGGGGAACAACATGGTTAGAAATATGCAAGAGATGGAAGAGAAGACTAAGAGGGAGATTAGAAAGTTGAAGGAACTACTAAACATGTTGGTGGAAAGACTGGAAAGTGTTGAAACAGGGCAGAAGAGGGGTATGGTTCTTGGTGATGAAAGTGACACTGAAGATGAAGAAGATGAAGAGTATGAAGATGTGGAAGAAGAGTTGGATCTTGAAGAGAAAAAGATGGCAAGGCTACTGAAGGCAGTAAAAGGAAACAAACACAAGGTAAAAATTTATTTTCCTATGTATGGTGGTAATCTTGATGATGAAGAATTGTTAGATTGGATTGCAGCTTTAGATAACTACTTTGAATGCGAGGATGTACCTGATGAAGAAAAGGCGAAGATAGAAAAAACCAAATTGAAGGGGCATGCATTAGTATGGTGGGATTATGAAAAATTTGAAAGGAGAAGAAAAGGTAAGGAAAAAATTGTTTCATGGGATAGGATGGTAGCCAAATTGAAAGGTAAATTTTTACAAAATGATTATGCAATACAAATGTCTAAAAAGCTTCAAGATTTAAAACAAAGGGAAATGGATGTTAAGACTTGTACTAATGAGTTTTATAAGTTGACATAAGATCGGGACACACGATTGATGATGTAGAAAAGGTGGCTAAATATCTTAGTGGACTAAGGTTTAATATCTAGGATGAATTGAGTTTGCACAATCCAAGGACAATTGAAGAGTGCTACTAGATGGCTATAAGGGCAGGAGAAAAGGTGAAAATAAGGAAAGAAAAGACCAATTCAGACCAATAGAGGTAGATGAAACACTTCAAGAGGCAGAGGTACATATTCTACTTCAAGACCATCAAGTGAAATCCAAGAAGATGAACACAAGGGTAAAGAACAGTTTGTTGATCAACGTGGTGGATTTAGAGGCTCTAGAGGCAGATTTGGTGGTGGTAGGAGTTCAAACATATTTTCAGGTAGGTGCTATAATTGTAATGAGTTTTGGAATCCAACATACAAGTTTCCTAAGAAGAAAGGTTATACATCAAGTGGTGGAGAAAGGAGAAGTGAAAGAAGGGCTCACATAGTGCAAGAAGATGAATGTGAGAATGAAAATTCTTCTAGTCATGTTGCTGCTTCAGAGGTAGGAGAATCATTGTTGCTGACAAGAACAATATTGAAGGCCTCCAAAGATAAGGAACCAATGCAAAGAAGAGATCTATTCAGAACCACATGTAAGAGCAAGGGTAAGGTATGCAAGGTAGTCATAGATTCTGGTTGCACTGAAAAATATGGCCTCTAATGAAATGATAGAGAAGCAAAAGTTGCAAAAGTTTCCTCATGAAACCCCATATAAGATATCATGGTTGAATGATAGCCAATCCACCTTGGTTAGTGAACAAGCATTGATTGAATTTAGTATTGGTGGTTACAAGGATAAGGTTGTTTATGATGTTATGCCAATGGATTGTTTCCATGTATTGCTTGGGAGACCATGAGAATATGACAAGCATGCCATCTATGATTGTAGAAGCAATAGCTATTTGATTGAGCATAATGGGAGTAGTTTTACACTCACTCCATTGTAGGATGATGTGGAGGATTAGTCTAAGACAAAAAAGGTGATCATGTTTGGTAGGAAGGAGTTCATGAAGGAAAAGGAAGAGGATTCAAGGAAGTTTGCACTCGCTCCAATGTTGGAGGATATCAAAAAATTGAATTGGAAAAATGCTTCGGTGTTGAAAAAAAAAGGTAATGAGTTGGTGCCTAGAGTAGGCCAAGAGAAGGCCAAAGATTAAGTGTGTATGCATCCACACGTTGGATGGAGGGAGGATGATTCAATCCTAGTTGGGACAATGCTTTTTCCACTAGTTATAAAAGGGAAGGATAGGCAGTCATATTCTGCCATAACAAAGTATTATGAACCTAGTAAGCATGGTGAAATAGGGGTTCCAAAGGTTGAGAGCCTTAAACATGAGATGAAGGTAGGTGGACAAGGAAACAAGAGTGTTTGGAAAGAGCCAAAGGGCATATACCAGCATGAACCAGAGGTAAAGAGGGATCCAGTTCATGATGCATGTGGTAAGTGTTTGTTTGTAGGTGTTTAAGCAAGGACAACACCAGTTTCAGATGCAAGGAGGGTCAGGGAACAAAGAGCAGATCTGTTTGCAAGAAGTGAACAATGGCAAGGAGAAAACAAGTTATACAATGTAGGGTATGATGCAAAAGTACAATATTTGATTCCATGAGAAGGTTTCCAATCTAGAGAGCCTGTGGAAGACAAGGAGAAGTTGAGAAGGCAGCCCAAGGATCTCATGGGACATGAGTTTTTTTTTGGCCACTTGTATGGTGTAGGAGCACCAAGGTCATTTTTAGGGCATATAGATTCATTAAGTGAATTTTGGTGTTTGGAGCCTCTCAAATTCATGTAATAAGGCCATATTAGGCCATTCTTGATGCTTTGATTCATTTTAAGTTCA
The DNA here is from genome assembly GCA_007258455.2 of Sequoia sempervirens. Taxonomy (NCBI): domain Eukaryota; kingdom Viridiplantae; phylum Streptophyta; class Pinopsida; order Cupressales; family Cupressaceae; genus Sequoia; species Sequoia sempervirens. The sequence continues at coordinate 114,305,054 of VDFB02256132.1, read as the reverse complement.
TTTGTCCAAGTATGTAAAAAGTTGCAAAATATTACAAAATTGTAAAAATGTTGTCAAGTTGGGAAAAGTTGTAAAAATGCATCTTTTGGAATTCCAACGGTCACTTGAAGTTTAAAAGTTAGTTTGGTTAGTTTTATGGTTGGTTTTCAAGTTTAAATGTGTGAGAAACTCGATGGAGAAGGTTGTTGAAGGTTTGAGGAAGATTTGATCAATAAAAATCTTTATTGTCTATTAATTTTTTGTATTTTCTCTTTGTATAGTGTTGTTGCAGGGCCTTGTATAGACTCCTATAGTGTGTTTTCAAACCAAATTTCTTTTGAATCAATAGATATACATGCTAACAACAATCTAGAGTTGGTTTGAGTGTGTTTTGTTCAAATTGAAGAATTTGGTGGCCAAAATACTGTAACCGGCCAGAAAATAGGGTTTTAAGTGTTTGAAGATCTAAAATGAAAATTGACCCATTCCACCTTCTATAACCTTCTATAACTGAGTGGAATGGGTCTAGTAGTGTATGGTTATAGGCTGGAACAATTTTCAAGAGTAGGCGAGGTCGTTTGGGGTTTTGGGCATGATGCCCTAGTTGTGAAAGTGGTGGATTTTGAGTGAAATTGAGAGGTTTAAGAGTGGAAATGTGTGAAAACCTTGGGGAAAACAATTTTTGATGATTGAGTAAGCTTGTGTAGGAATTTTTAGAAGTGTTTGAAGAGTTCTTAGAGTGTGGGAAGGTTGGGAAACCATATTTTCAATAAACCCCTTTGTAATGGCATAAAGTGAGGGTTTAATGAAAGGGTGTCATGGGAAGCATGTCACTGAGTAAAATTTGTGGAATCAGAGGTTTAGATACCTAGTGATAGTGATACAATTGAGTTTTTTGGTTGGTGGTGTGTTTACATAAGGGTTGCTTTGTAAAAGTGGCCTAATTGGCCAATTAGGACAACGTAGAACCTTGAAATTGAGGGATTTGGTTCAAAGGAACCTATAGTGGTTCTTGGATATGTTAAAGAGCATGGAAATGGGTGTCTAAAACTATAAGGATAGTCTTTATAAGAATTTTGAGTGAAAATATTTGAAGGGAAAATTTGGTTAGCACACCTACAAGTGAAACTAGGTGAAGTTGTGAAGGGTTGGTGTAATAGGTTTTTGAGAGTTGCATCATTAACTAATATAAATAGCATGTGACTACATACCTATGAGAAAGTACCTCTCTATTTCTCATTCTTTCTTTCTAGCTTCATCCCAACCTCCTTCTAGAAAGAACAATGCAAAATAAATAATGGTGATTACAAAAGGGATAACCCAAGGATGCCAAAACCCATACAAACCATAGCCCCTATCTCACATAGAATCTTTATCCATTCATTGTGAGGCGGCAAGAAAATTTCCATGCCCAACATCTATAAGACTGGACTCCCTATTTGCTAGGGATTTCCAAATGATAATAGCCCTCTTCAATAAATGTTCCCATTTATTTCTCCCTATTCGTGTTAATGGAACATGTGCATAAATACACAAGTTTAGTACTGTTGAGTATAGATACGTGAGTTAAATTTGATGACTATTGTAGTTGTGTTTTTTCTTTTAAATGCAATAATAAAGAAAATTAGGAAGACTATATCACATGGAGGGAATTTTTTGGGAAGATTGTAAAATAGACTACAATATTATAAATTTATGTATAAAAATCTTAGAGATTATGGGTAAAGAAGAAACATTAAAGGCTATATACATGTATAAGATAAATATTATAGCAACAATCTTCTTATAAACTCTTATTATTATTGCAAACAGAATCATTTTCAAATTGAAGACAAAAAGAATCCTATACAATTCAAAATCCATAAGAACTATAATACTCAAATGCATAATTATAAATCAAGTCATGATAGTAAAATTATGACACTTAAACAACTAATTAAATGCATTAATCCTACGTGACACTTGATGATCAACTATATACATTGAACATACACAATACTTTAAATTGTGCACATGTGTGTGCATTCCTGGAACCATGGTACTTTGGCCTCCTATCTTTGATTTGGTTCTCTTCTAGATGATACTCTCCCTCTTTGAATGGGAGGAGGAATCTATCCTTGCATCCACCTCATAACCAAAAAACAATAGTTATTCCATAAATTCATAACAATTCATAATCATTAAATTAACTTTAATTTTCACTTCATGTAATTAATATAGTAAATAATGTATCATGTGATATGAGAGAATTACAACGATCTTTTGAGGATCAAAGAACATAGTCAATATGAAATAATAAACTTCAAGAAATGTATAAAGGATATAATTAGGAAAATATTCATAGAGATATCTCTAATTATTCTAGAAACAAAGGAAAAACTTATGTGCTATACATCTAAGCAATGGATTTAGATACTTAAAGTTTCATCTAATGTGTAGAGCCAAAATAGGTTGTGGCACATAGATTTAGGTTCTAGCAATGCACATGCAATAATTACTATGACCATAGTCATAGTATAGAATAAATACACCAGATCCAGATGGATTTGATGCATATTTAATCCACTAATCCATGATCCCAATGTGATATTTGAAATCAACAAGAAATTAAATAACCATTAAACTAACATGAAAAACACCAAAATGTAAAGGAAATATATTCTAAGACCTCGAATCTTATGCTATTGGGGGAGTGGTGTCGCATTGATGTGGAATGGCGAACCTTTCCTAATCCCTTGGATAATATAAACTTGTTTCAATTGATTTTATTGATTAAAATCGATGAAAATGATGAGATGTGTGAAACATGGATGCAAAACTAGTTTAACATGATAAAGATGAGTGCTAAATGATAAAATTCTTGATAAAATAGATGCAATCTATGCTATGTGGAAACAAAGTTCAAATATAGAAGTCATGGATGCAAACTATGCTAAAATGTATGCAAACTAATCTAAAATGGAAGCCATTGATGGATGCTTAAGGTAATATGGATGAATATTAAATTTAAAATGCTAAAAAAGTGCTCAATGTGGATGCAAGAGAGTATGAATTTCAACAACATAACTTTGTTATCAAAAGATGGATCCATTTCTCCAAATAGTGATGTATTTATAGGAGAGCAAATGAAGAATCAATGGATGAGATCGATTTGATCAATCAACGGTTAGTAATGAAAGGAGGGAGAAACATGGATCAAGGATTCTCATTAATGGATGAGAATCAAAGATCACATGGATCAAGGAAAGATCAAGGGATAAGAATGATTCAAACAAACACACTTTGTAACAACTTTGAAAGTTTGTTACAAAATTTGTTTGAAAGAAATCATTCCTTTTTGGAGCCAAATAGGAGTATATTCCTTTGGAATATTCCCTATGCAAGTGGATTGGAGGGGAAATTAGTAATTTAGTAATTAAAAATAAATTTGAATGTGCAAGATGGAGAATAATATGATATCCATTAAATAATTGCCTTAGTTAATAAAAAAGGAGTTCAAAATGACATTTAATTAAATAAAAAGATTATTTAATGAAATGAGAGGAGACAAGGTTTAAATTAAATAATTTAATTTATTCAATTAAACAAGGTGAAATGTTAGTGTGAGATGGTAGGAACTAACCTAATTAAATTAATTAGATCAATAAGTGAAAATGAGGCATTTGATTAAATAACTAGGTTAATTTAATCAAACAAGTGAAAAGATGGGTTTCAGGACGAAACAATGTTAATATATCAGATTCAAGTGTCATACCATTCAAGACATTTTTAAATGTCTACATTTTTCCCCTCTTTGAAGTGAGGTACATGTTACATTGGTTCAAAGACTGACGCTTTTCAAATTAATGTTGCTGCTCAGATAGAAAATTTAAAAAAATACTAATTTTTTGGATGTCCCACTATTTCCCCAGCGAAAGGAAATTAAGCTGGTATCCTGTTCCCTCAAGAGATTGCGCAAAAATTTTGAATTTTGGGTTGATCTCTCGACAAAGATGAAATATTGATTTAGGGGTTAGAAAAGGCTCTGAGATGTGAAAACATGCTCAAAAATGTAAAAAAACGTCTCAAAATATGTCCCATAGGTCAGGAATTGGTGAAACATGTGAAAAACCCTAGCTATGATCTCAAATCAAGGAAAAACCCTTAATTTTTAGGCATAAATATATGATAAAGGGCCATTTTCAATTCATTTGTGCATTCACACTATAGAGATTTTGTGTATTTTGAGCTCTGACCCTTGGACGAAATGGCTCACCGCGTGCTCCCACGACACATCACCAAATGAGTTTGAGAGTACCAACGACCTCTAGGCATAGGATCACCGATGTACACAATTCAAAACTTTCCTTGTACTTTGACTTTTTAATGCATTTATTAGGCGTTGAAATTAGGGCAAGGTTGGAATTGCTATATTGTGACACTTTGTAGAATTTCGGTGATGCTTTTGTCACTTTTTGCAATGCCATTGTAAATGGTGACACTTCTCACAATTTAGAATTAGGGTTTCAAATTATCTATAGCAACACGAATGCACTTGGCGATGCTTCTTTGGATTTGGAATTTGATTTCAGACCCGCCTTTGCATATAGCAATGCTAACTTAGATTTGAAATTGGGTGACATTGTTTGGTAATTTAATTATAGTAATGCCATTGTAAACAATGACACCATTGTTAGTTGGGTGGTGAAAGCTTCTAAGCTTAGTTGATTTCAACCAAACTTTGATGTCGTGTGCTTTGTGGATGCAGGAGGTTGTCCATCCCCTAATGTCGCATGAGCATCGACCTAGTTTTCTTGCAGCATTGGATTATTTAGATAAGATTCGATAGGAGCACCTCGGCAAGATTAGGCTTTGTTTTATCACATACATTCTTGTAGTGAGGATGCATTTATCGATGATGACAACATTGTGTAAACAATAGTATAGTGAGACCTCATTCTTTCACCTCCTGACTGGGGAGGCGGCAGTTACCTTGGAGGATGTTTGGAGGATACTATAGCTGCCAATTCATGGAGATTGTGTGACCTATGATACTGATGTGGGGTATCATGCTTGTCACGAGGTTCTTCATCAAGACAATGTTGTCCTGGTGAACTCATAGATCGACTTAGAGATTTACAAAGGACGCTTGCTAATATTTAGATTGGTATTTGGTGCATTTATTTCAAGGTTGTGGCTCTAGATCAGCGGTGCAGAGGGTTCAGTCCTGGTTGGGGACTGGCATGGCATCACATGATATATAGGACACTGTTCGCATGGGGGCAAGTGATGTTGGCCTCACCTTACCATGATATGCACCAGTTCATCTATTGCAATGGTAGAGGGATCGATGCAGGAGTCACATTATTACACATCTAGGCATGGAAGCATATTGATGTGCTTCGACCAATAGTACATATGGAAGATGTGGACCCAAACGAGTCTGTGGTCTTCCAATATAGGGGACCATTACATTATAGCATAAAGAGTAGTTGGGGATCCCATACTGGCACAAAGTCATTGACAATATGACAGTGTTCAGATGGGGTTGTGCTTATAGATGCCTGCTTGATACGATGACCACCATCAACTCTTTTATGCTTGAAAAACCTGGCACATGTAGGCCAAAAGCACAGGATGATAGAGTGCTACCTTCCAGATAGGGTAGCTAGGTAGTTCAACAAGGTACAAGATAGGCTGAATGATGTGTACGTTGTCATATTTTCCTAGCTAGCTAGGGAGGTGACATGGGGTCCCCAGATTGAGCCCTAGGTAGCCATTGATGAGTTTAGATAGCTGGTGGCTAGACCATGGGTTTATGATCAGGAGAAGGTAGATGCCCAGATGACTCTGACATATGATACATGGTTTGTGCCCCTTCCATGTCTTATAGATCCAACAAGTTTACCTCCCTGAGGGAGGCCGAGAGGGAGAGGAGCAGGCCAAGGCCGAGGATAGGGTCAACAGGACCAACCTGTGGGACAGGGAAAAGGCCAAGGAGGCCAAGATGGACAACAAGAAGTAGTGGGACAGATCCCACATCAACCACCATAGGGACCACCACTACAATAGCCACCACAGGGGCCATCACCAGGGCTAGATCCCCGAGATGCATTGATTCAGACTTTGACATAAGAGCGGGACTAGACCCACCAGTAGCTATAGATTGTCACAGGTGAGTGGGATCAGGCCTGCCAACATATTTTGGCACTTACTGCTAAGAGGGACCATGAGAGGCAGTTGTGACAAACCTCTGATGTACAGCTGGCCCAGGAGATGGGTAGGAGGTAGTAATTAGAGGTGATGACCCAACAAGCATAGCAGCAGCAGGGATAGGTGGGCCAGACAGTGGCAACTCACCTTTACGAGTAGGCAAGATCGGAAGTGTCGTACTATAGGACACTATATTATGGAGATGTATCTCCACACCGTCGACAGCCTGATTTTGATCATAGGAGCCAAGTACAGCTAAGTGCATCAAGTGGTCAGCCCTCTATGATAGAGCCTGGGGATGAGGGACAACTTGGAGACCGAGGCAGCAAGGGATAGATCCCACCCTGATTTTGTAGACACATTTTTGATCTATAGCCTAATTTTTATACATGTATACATTCATTGGCTCATTTTTGATAGCCTCTTGTATTGCACTTTTGATGACAGTTACACACATTGACTTTGATATTTGTATCATGAAAATTATTTTTTGATATACATGAGATGGCCTAATGCAGATTTATGATGTGATGCATTTATGATATGTGATGTGATATATTTATTTTAGGTGTTATGATTTATGTATGGATGCAATGGATACAAATGTTTATGTTATGGATGCACTTTTTTATTTATGCTTATGTGATATGTGATGATCTATTATTCGATGTTCATGACATGCAATGTTATGATATGTATGCAATGTAATGGATATTCTATCTTCTTTTTTCAGTATCTTTCTATGACATGCTATGAGATGGATATACGTTCTTTTATTTTTCATGTTTCCCATATGATGATGTCATTCTTTATGATATATAGATGATATGATATGATTATGCTATGATTATGAAGGATGTATGCATGCTAATGGCTTGTGGATGTAGGATGGATGAATTGATGATTTTTGTTGACTGTCATGACACCATAATATCGTGGAAAGAAGATAAAAGAATAAGATGTATGAATTGACCATTGATTTTGAGATTGATTTAGAGGAATAACAATTCCATGCTTTATCGAGACTTTATTAGATTATGGTGATGTGATGGATTATTTTCTCATATCTTGGATTGGGACTCTTTGTCATTCTTGTGTTTGATATAACACATAGACATGATGCATCAAGGTATTGAAAACCAAGATGGCATTGTATCTAGTGCTATTGAATTTGACTCTATAAACAGATAGGATAATCCTTATTCATACTTTGACATATGGAAATCTCGTTGGAATGTAGTTTAGAAGTTTAGAATATATTGGACCAAGGCATACACAATAGTCAACAATTTACTCCAAACGGCCTCCCTACACACAACTAAGCAAGTATGCGCCAAGATTATTTTACAAGAATACCCACAAGCATAGAAAACAAAAGATAATGGTTGATGCCCCATTCCTTTCTCTCTAAATCATTGAGAGATCATCAAGAGGTCCTCAGAATGGGCCAATAAGATAAAACATAAGAAAATATAAATAAAAAATAGTCAATGTTATCTATATCTCTTTCCAACTTAACATAGCTAAGGTGATTTCTGATGTTGATGACCATTGTAGGAAGGATGCATCCTAGGACAAGTTTATCAAATGTTTTTATGAAGACTAAGTGTGTGATAGGTCATGTTGAATGTTGTGGTTGTGTTGCTGAAATGTGGTTGTCATTGATGTCAACACTATTAGCATTGATGTATTGCAGGTTGTATATGTCAAGGATATTGAGAAAATTGTTAAAGAAAGAATTGAAAGTTGACAATGGAACAATGAAGGTCATGAAGGTGTCTTGCTCAGTGCATTGATGATCAATCATTGTGGACTAAAGGGTTTATTGTTGAGTGTATCTAGTTTATCCACCGAAAGTTTCAGAGATCGCACGATGAGTTGATCGAGTTATGGTGATTTTCATTCTGACAGTTGTTATGTGGCTTCAGTTAGTGTTCTTGATTGAAGTTGATGTGATTCTAGTAATTTCACTTGCTTTGCATTCCTCTCTAATGATTCTTGGTTCTTATGAATGTTTCTAGATCATGCTCTATCTTTGTTGCACGTCCGCATTGATCAGTGTGATCGTGGTCAATGATTTTTGTCTTGTGTGTTTAGGTTTTTATGTTCTTGGGCGACATGGTGGTTGTAATGTGTTGTGGATCCTTGGAGATTAAAATTTGAATGTTTTTCATGCTCGAGGATATTGTTTTAAGTATTCATTATATTGTGGTCGACGGTGTTTGATTCACATTGAAAATTTACTTGTCAATTTGGGCCGACATTGTGTATATGTTTTATATTTCATATTTTATTTTGGCCGACGAAGTTGTTGATGTAAATCCATGTTGCAGATATATAAGAATTATTTTTTGAGAAAAGTGACGTGTGTGTGTGAGCAGAGGAAGAGCAAGTGTTTGAATAGTGATCTAATCATTCGATTGCAGAGAAGAGTGTGAAGAAGTTTGAGCGAAGTGTGAAGGAGTGTTTCTGTGCTTAATCAAAACTATAATCAGGATTTTGTAGAAGCTATTCTCTCAGTTCATACCCTATGGATCTAATCTTAATTTTCATAAGATAGTGTGTCTTCTTTGGGCAGTGAGCCCTCTTGTATTTGAGTAGTGAGCTCTAGGCAGTGTGCCTGAATGCATGTTCATTCCCATCATTCTTCTTTATACTTTTAACAAGGTATAATATTGTGGACTGACATCCACTGTGGTTTTTCCCCTAATAGGGTTTCCATGTAAAAATCTTGGTGTTCTTTGTGTTTTTGATGTGTTGATTGTCTGCGGTTAATTGTTAATTCATCAAATCTGAGACAATTGATTCACCCCCCTCTCAGTTGTCTATTCTTGTTTTTCCAACAATTGGTATTACAATAGGTTCCTTTGAAGAAGTTTAAAATCTTGAGGTGATCTGAGATGGCATCATACAAGAAGGACAACCCTAGATTCGATGGAACAAACTACTCTATGTGGAAAGCTAGAATGGAATGTCATTTGAGGTGTATTGGTGAACCCTTCTAGAAGATTACAAAGAACAAATATGTTATTCCTCATAATGGTCCTTCCACTCTTGATGAGATTAAAGAGGTTGAGATTTACATCAGGTCTATTGAAGCTTTGCTAAGTGCTCTGACAGATTCAAAAATGACAAATGTGATGGATCTGAAGACAACTCATGAGATCTAGAAGAAGCTGGAGACTTTGTATAAAGGAGATGCACTTGTGAAGGTCACTAAGCTACAAAGTTTGAAAGGAAATTATGAAACTTTGAAGATGGGTGAAGATGAAAATATTTCTTCCTTTATGCAAAGAGTAAATGAACTTTTGATGGGTATTAGATGTGCCGGTGGTACCTTGGATGAACAAGAAATTGAAGCTAAAGTGCTCAGATCATTGCCTCCCTCTTACAAATCAAAGGCTTAGGCTATTGAAGAGCTCAGAACAGTAACCAATGTGACAAGAGATATGTTGATTGGTAAACTTGTTGCATTTGAGTTGAGTGAATTTGGTGATTCTTCCCCCAAAACTGAATCTACATTTAAGGCTTCTATATCTGGAACAAACAAGCAAAGATATGATCTGCGAGAGAGTTCTAGAAATACATTCAAGTATGAGGAAGAGATGAAACAACTTGAAGATGAAGAAAGAGAGGTAGAAGATTTGGAAGCACTGATTGTAAAGGAAGAAGGTAGAGGACAAGATAAGTATAAAGGAAAGTTTCCTATTAAATATTTCTCTTGCAGTAAAATAGGTCATTTTGCTTCAAGGTGTCCTGAAAGAGTTCATAGGTCTAAGCCTAACAAATATAGATTTCAAAAGAAATGCTATTATGTTGAACAAGGTGTGACTGATGAAGAATCTGATAAAGAAAATGGAAAGGAAGATGAATGGGTTTTCATTTCTATCAAGGAAAATGGTCTGGTGGCTACTGAATCTACTAAAGCTGAGAAAGCTCTAGCAACCCAAATTGAAGAAAAGGATGGGTGGGTTATTGACAGTGGATGCACACATCATATGGCTGGTGACAAAAGTAAATTTGTAAGTCTAGAGAAATATGATGGTGGGGTTGTAAGATTTAGAGATAACAATGCTAGTGTGATTCGTGGTAGAGGATCTATTTGTCTTGGTGGTAAACATAACACTGATGATGTCCTTTATGTTGAAGGCTTGAAGCATAACCTATTGAGTGTTGGAAATATGGTGGACAAGGTTTATGATCTTCAATTCAAAGATGGAAGATGCAGGATACTTGGAAGGTCTAGAATTATGATTACTTCAGGTACAAATACAAGAGGTAATATTTTTCACCTGAGTGTTGCTAATGTAACTTGTTTAATTGCTCAAGTAGATGAGATTTGGTTATGGCATAGGAGGTTGTGTCATGTGAATTTTGATAACATTATCAAGGTAAGCTCCACTCAAGCAGTAAGAGATCTACCTAAGCTAGTGAAGCCTACTAACACAATATGCAAGGAATGTCAGATGGGAAAACAAACTAGAGTTTATTTTTGGAGCAAACAACATCATTCTAATGGACTACTGGAGCTGGTGCATACTGATCTGTGTGGTCCCTCCAGAATCAGAAGTCTACAAGGAGAAAGGTACTTTATGCTGCTTATTGATGATTACTCTAGGATGATATGGGTTGCTTTCTTAAGAGAAAAATGTGAAGCATTATAGAAGTTCAAAATTTTCAAAGCTATGGCAGAGAATGAGATAGGTCTGAAAATAAAATTCCTAAGCTCAGACAGAGGTGGTGATTTCACTTCCCGGGAGTTCAATTCTTTCTGTGCAGAGCATGGAATTAGAAGACAATTATTTTCTCCCCAAACCCCTCAACAGAATGGAGTTGTAGAGAGAAAGAAAAGAACAATTTTGGATGCTGCTAGAACAATGATGATAGAAGGAAATGTGCCTCACATCTATTGGAGAGAAGTTGTAAACAATGTTGTGTACACTCTAAACCAGGTAAATGTCAATGGTATTTCCGGTAAGACTCCTTTTGAGCTATGGTTTGGTTATAAGTCTACTGTTAAATATTTCAAGATCTTTGGAAGCAAGTGTTATATTAAGAGAGATGAATACATAGGAAAGTTTGATGCAAGGAGCGATGAAGGAATCTTTCTAGGTTACTCTACTAAAAGAAAGGCTTACCGGTGCTATAATAGAAGATTGAGAAAAATGGTTGAAAGTGCAAATGTCAGAGTTGATGAGGACTCTGCTAGGTCATCCAGATACTGTGGATATGATTCAGATGACCAAAAAGATAGTACAGACAAAGGGAAGAATGCTCAAACACAGAATCAAGTTCAAATTGTTCTGGTAAATCAAGAAATTTAGGAAGGAGAGACAAGTGGAAGTGCAAAAGAAAGAATAAAAGAACCAGAAGTGTGAGAGAATCCTAAGATTCTGAGGTATGTAAAGCTAAATCATTTTGAAAATAAAATTATAGGAGATAAGGACAAAGGTGTGCAGACTAGAAGAAGGATTGTAGAAGAATATTGTCTGATTTCCAAGACTAAGCCTAACAATGTCAATGAAGCTTTTAATGATGAACACTAGACAGAAGCTATGAAGGAATAATTGATGCAGATTGAAAAGAATGATACATGGATTCTTGTTCCCAGACCTAAAGATAAAAATGTGATTGGTACTAAATGGGTCTTTCAGAATGAGCTGAATGAACAAGGTGAAGTGGTTCGAAATAAAGCAAGACTGCTATGTAAAGGGTATTCACAAATGGAAGGTATTGATTTTGAAGAAACCTTTGCCCCTATTGCCAAAATTGAAGCTGTAAGATTATTTCTTGCTTATGTTGCATATAATAACTACAAATTTTATCAAATGGATTTGAAGTCAGACTTTCTAAATGGTGAGTTAGAAGAGGTATATGTTGAACAGTCGGATAGCTTTCAACTGACTTATAAGGAAGATGTGGTTTTCCGATTAAAGAAAGATTTGTATGGACTCAAGCAAGCCCCCAGAGCCTGGTATGCTAGACTAGATAAATACTTACTAAAGCTTGGATTCAATAAAGGTACTACTGATAGAAACTTGTATTTTAAGTTGGATCATGATAAAGAGTTGATTATTGAAGTCTTTGTTGATGACATTATTTTTGGAGATGATGATCTATGTATGAAGTTTGTTGATGAAATGAAAATTGAATTTGAAATGAGTATGATTGGAGAGATGAAGTTCTTTCTAGGATTGCAAGTCACTTAGTTAGACAATGGGATTTTGATATCTCAGTCCAAATATGTGAGAGAGTTGCTGAAGAAGTTTTGCATGGAAGACTCAAAGCCTGTTGGTACACCCATGGTAATCGGATGCAAGTTAACACAAAATGATGACTCTCCTAAGGAAAATCAAACAAGATATAGTTCAATGATTGGAGGATTTCTCTACTTAACTGAGACCAGACCAGACATCATGAATGTTGTGTGTATGGTTGCTAGATATCAAGCTAATCCGAAAGAATCTCATGTGACTGTTGTAAAGAGAATTCTCAAATACCTGAAAGGAACAATTGATTTTTGGCTTTGGTATCCTAAAGATGATGATCTTACCTTGAGTGCCTATACTAATGTGGATTGGGCAGGAGATGTAGATGACAGGAAAAACACAAGTAGAATTCCATATCCCTATCTACTGTTGAGGCAGAGTAAATTGTTGTTGCAAATAATTGTACTCAAGTGTTGTGGATGAAATAGATGCTAAAAGATATCAGAGTAGTATATGATGATCCTATTTCCATATACTATGACAACTCAAGTGAAATAAACATATCAAAGAATCTGGTGCTACACTCTAAGACCAAGCATAGATCAATCAAGTTTCACTTCTTGAGGGAGAAAGTGACTAAGAAAGAAGTCAGATTGGAGTATGTGCCTACCAAAGAATAGATTGCAGACATTTTCACCAAACCATTGCCAAAGGATAATTTTGATTATTTGAAAGGGATGCTAGGGGTGATTACCCCTCCTGATATGAACTAGAGATGCATTTACTTGCATCAATCCGTGTGTTTCATAGCTATATTCTAATCCAGATTGATGTTTGTGTGGATGCTACTCAGGGGGAGTAGTCAGATGTGTAGATATGTGGTTCAGAGCTTGTATGTGGAAAGATAATGCTTATCTTTTCCATTGATGTCAAAGGGGGAGAAGAGTCATGTGAATAACTATGAATTATCTAGGGAGAAAAGCCTTGTGGGGAGATCATATAGAAGGAGTTGAGGAGAAGAGTCAGAATCTAAAAGGGAGTAAGTGTTGATTGAGAGTTGCATTGATGGTGTTTTTCACATCATGTGTTTCCATCAATTCCAAAGGGGGAGATTGTTGGATGTTGTGGTTGTGTTGTTGATATGTGGTTTTCATTGATGTCAACACTATTAGCATTGATGTATTGCAGGTTGTATATGTCAAGGATATTGAGAAAATTGTTAAAGAAAGAGTTGCAGGTTGACAGTGGAACAGTGAAGGTAATGAAGGTCATGAAGGTTTCTTTCTCAGTACATTGATGATCAATCATTGTGGAATAAAGGGTTTATTGTTGAGTGTATCTAGTTTATCCACCGAAAGTTTCAGAGATCCACATGATGAGTTGATCGAGTTATGGTGATTTTCATTCTGACAGTTTTTTTGAGGCTTCAATTAGTGTTCCTGATTGAATTTGATGTGATTCTAGTAGTTTTAGTTGTTGTGGAAACCTCTCTGATGATTCTTGGTGCTTATGGATATTTCTAGATCATGCTCTATCTTTGTTGCACGTTCGCGTTGATCAGTGTGATCGTGGTCGGTGATTTTTCTCTTGTGTGTTCGGGTTTTTATGTTCTTGGCTTACATGGTGGTTATAACGTGTTGTGGATCCTTGGAGATTGAAATTTGAATGTTTGGCATCCTTGAGGATATTTTTTTAAGTATTCATTATATTGTGGCCGATGGTGTTTGATTCACATTGAAATTTTACTTGTAAATTTGAGCCGACATTGTGTATATGTTTTATATTTCATATTTTATTTTGGTTGACGAAGTTGTTGATGTAAATCCATGTTGCGGATATATAAGAATGATTGTTTGAGAAAAGTGAAGTGTGTGTGTGAGCAGAGGAAGAGAAGTGAATAGTGATCTAATCATTCGATTGCAAAGAAGAGTGTGAAGAAGTTTGAGCGAAGTGTGAAGGAGTGTTTCTGTGCTTAACCAGAACTGTAATCAGGCTTTTGTAGAAGCTATTTTCTTAGTTCATACCCTGCAGATCTATTCCAATTTTTTGTAAGACAGTGTGTATTCTTTGGGCAGTGAGCTCTAGGCAGTGTGCCTGAATGCATGTGCATTCCCATCATTCTTCTTTATTCTTTTAACAAGGTATAAAATTATGGACTGACATCCACCGTGGTTTTTCCCCTAATAGGGTTTCCACGTAAAAATCTTGGTTTTCTCTGTGTTTCTAATGTGCTGATTGTTTGTGGTTAATTGTTAATTCATCATATCTAAGATTAAGTAAAGTTAAGTTTAAGAAGTTTAAATATTTTGTGACAACTAATTCACCCCACCCTCTCAGTTGGATGTCCTTGTTTTTCCAACAGGTCATTGATACAAACTCCATTGACTCATTTACCTATGATCTAGACTTTAGATTTTGACTTTTAGCTTCTCACTTCATGACTTGCGACACTTGTTTTTCTACTTGTTTTACCAAAGTTTGAAGATGAAAATTGATTTACTATGGATGAAGATTTATTACAGGTGAAAGTGAGATGGGATTGATGGTTTTAAATTTTCTAGAATATTTCAATGTTTTTGGTATTTTGAAAATGTTTTGAGGCTATTTTTTGGTATTTTTGAAAGTTTATGTGGATGTTTAGGTTTTCAGGTTATATGAGAATTTTTAGGGTTTTCTCTAAGTTTTCAAATGTTTTGGGTTTTTTCTAAGTTTTCAAATGTTTTTGTGTTTTCTGAGATTTGACCAAGAACCTAACCTAAATGACTATCCTAGGGGCCTCGGGGGCTTATCAAAGATGAGCCTTGCCTACGTTATACACATAGAGACCACGTAGTTCGACTGACTTGACTTATTGTTGATGAGATATGAACACTTGATGGATTGTCAGTTTATTATGACAGACTCCTAAAGGACTGACCTAGGGTGTCTTTGGGGCACATTAGTGATGGCCTTACCTACATTCAAGCTCAGAGACAATGTAGTTCAACATGGTTCGATTTTTGGATTTTTGATGTTTCAACCTATTTAGGGATTTTGATGTGTTTTGGATGTTTTTTGGATTTTGAATTTACAACTTCTCGAATGGTTTTGGATTTTCTGATTTTTCAAGTGTTTTTGGATTTTTGATGAGGTTTTATGAATTCTTTTGGGATTTTCAATGTGATTTCCAATAACCTTAAGATATACAAGAACCCAATCTGATGCATAAAAAATATCCCCCAGCATGATGTGATAGACTACCTCGATATAGGTAGGACAAACTAACCTTAGGAATGTGTCAAGTAGTACTAAAGAGGAATATGATACTTTATAATATCAAGCTTATGAGATGGATGCAGATGGGTGATGGAATAAATAGGATGAGTGATGCAATGGATGGATGCAATGTGAAGCATGATAAGCTAAAGATCCAAAGATAGATGGAGGTACTTATTTACGGAAGGAAATTGTTTTCCAGGTTTTCGCCAAGGTACTTGTCCAAAGTGCCACCAAAGTGGTTTTCACTAGAGGAAAATTTGTTTTCTTTACTATTTCCAATCCTTTTTCTTATTTTTGTGGATTTTTATCATTTTTTGATTTTTTTGATTTATACCCTTCAAGCCTAGGCATAAAACTTTTTGAGATATAGAATTTTGATGGGTTCCTAAAAGGGTTCTCCTTCAGGCGTTAATAATAGGTATGCTCCTAACCTATATTTTGTTGTGAAAATGAATGGGCCTAAACAATTAGGCTCAAAATTTCCTTTACTATCCTGATATGGAATATTCTTTTGACTCTACTTTAGGACAAGATCCCCTACCTAGAAAGACCGACTCTTGATATTCTTGTTTTAACTCCTTTTTAGTCAATTTTGGTAAGCTTGAAAATGATTTAAGGCATCAAGACGATGCTCATCCAGGAATTCTAACTCATTTGGCTGAGATACCCTATTCTTCATCAGTGATCAGATTCTACAATGACACTCATAGCAAGGGAAGCTCAACCTCAATAGGTAGGATGGCTTTTGATCCGTAGACCAAGGAGAAATGGGTTGCACCTATAGGCATGTGGATGTTGGTTCTATAAGCCCATAGGGAAGGATTTAACTGCAGATGCCAGACACAACCAACTTCATTGATCATTTTCTTTAGGATTTTCAGAATGGTCTTGTTTGGAGCCTCAGCTTGATTGTTTCCCTGGGGGTAATATGGGGTAGAGAACCGATGTTGGATGCTAAATAATTAGCATAGCTCTCTTGAATCTTGATTATTGAAGGGTGTTCTGTTATCTGAGATAAGGGCTTGTGGAACACCATAGCAATAGATAAGGTAATTCATGATAAACTTGGAGATTTTCTTCCCCGTTATGTAAGTTTTAGGAATGGCTTCAACCCACTTGGTAAAGTATTCAGTGGTCATGATGATGAATTTTTGGCCATTAGATGAGGTGGGAGTAATCTTTCCTATGAGGTCAAGCCCCCATTGTGAGAAAGGCCAAGGTGTGACCATTGGTTGTAACTCCTGAGCTAGAGCATGGATAAGATCTCCATGCTATTGACACTGGACACACTTCTGCACATATTGATGATATTCTCTTTCCATGGTTGGCTAGTAATACCCCGTCCTCAACAGTTTCTTAGATAAGGTTATTCCACTAGAATGGGAACCGCATATGCCTTTGTGTACTTCTGTTAAGGTGATCAAGGCTTCCTCTTGGTTGAGACATCATAGTAATGTCCCCTTGATTCTTCTACGATATAGAGTATCACCTAAGATGACAAATTAGGATGCCTTCTTGATGAAGGTTTTCTTAAGGTTAGGGGTGATATCGGATGGGAGGGTTCCTCTGCTAAGATAGGTAAATATATTGTGATACCATGGGGAACCAAGACCAATGATTACACATGCAAATTCAGATTCAAGAATTTTGAAAGCCGGTATGAGAAGTTGTTCTACCAAGAATTCACATTGAAGTATGTTGTGTGGCATGTCTAATAAAGACCCAATTGTCGCCATGGCATCTCCTACTCAATTGTTCATGCATGGTATTTTTTCAAAGGTTATATCAATGAAAAATTCCTTGAGACTTTCTACCATCTTGTTACAAGGAGTGAGTTTATCATCGTTGGTTTGGTAGTTTTCATTCACTTGGTTGACAATCAATTGTGAGTCCCCATAAACTTTTAACTCTTGTATCTACCATTGGACTGCTATCTATAGACCTATTATTAGGGATTTACACTCAACAATATTGTTGGTACATGGAAACAACAACTGATATGAATTTGGAATACAGTCACCTTGAGGGGTGATAAAGAGAATTTCCACCCCTAATCCATGTTGGGTATATGATCCATCAAAGTACATTTTCCATTGATATGCTACATTGAGGATAAACATTGATTCATCAGGAAACTCAGATACCAAAGGATTCTTTGCATAAATGGGTGCTTTAGCTAGTTGGTCTACAATAACTTGTCCTTTGATATCCTTGCACTCCACATACTCTATGTCAACTTTAGTCAAATATCACTACCCATTTGGCCATTCTCCTAGTGAGAGTTGCTTTAGATAAGAGATATTTCAATGGGTTGATCTTAGCAATAAGGTTGATTTGATGTGAAAGCATGTAATGTCTGAATTTTTGTGAAGCAAATACCACTACTAAGCATGCCTTCTCAATGGATGAGTAATTCATTTCATATCCTACCAAGGTCCTGCTGATATAATAGATAGCTCTTTCCTTTCCCGTTTCATCATGTTGGCCTAGAAGAGCACCTAGTGTTGCTGATGTAGCCGAAATGTACAAGATTAATGGTTTGTTTGGTATCGGTGGCATGAGAATTGGAGGTGACAATAGGTAGTCCTTGATCTTCTTGAAGGTTTTATCTCACTTCTCATCCCACTTATATGTTATTCCTTTATGGAGAAGATGCGAGAAAGGGTGTATCTTGTTTGATACTTGTGCTATGAATAATCTAATGGATTTTAACCTTCCTTGTAACCCTCTCATCTGCTTCAATGTTTGTGGTGGTTCCATGTCTAATATTGCTTTCACTTTTGCTAGACCTAGCTCTATCCATCTCTATGATGCAATGTAGCTAGGAAGCTTTCTTGATGTTACCTCAAAGACACACTTTTTTAGATTTAGTTGTACTATATATTCTTCAAGCTTGTCAAAGATAGGTCCCAATACCTCTATGTGCTCCTTCCTTATTTTTGATTTGGCCAAAATATCATCCACACAATCTTCCATTGTTTTATGGGTCATATCGTGAAAGATTAGGGTCATTTCCCTTTGATAGGTTGCTCTGAAATTCTTTAGCCCAAAAAACATCATGTTCTAATAATATATACCCCATGGACAAGTGAATGTAGTTTTATGTTGATATTCCTTAGTGATCATGATTTGGTTATAGCCTAAAAATCCATCCATGAGTGATAGCATTTCATGACCTACAGTTAGATCAATGATGATGTCGATGTTCAGAAGAGGGAAATCATCCTTTGGACATGCTTTGTTCAAGTCCCCAAAATTTGTGCATATTCTGATACCCCTAATGGGTTTGGAGACTAGTACCAGCTTGGAAACCCACTCAAGATAGTCAATCGGTCAGATAAATCCAATGTCAAGAAGCTTTTGTAGCTCTAGTTTAACCAGTAGTGAAATCTAAGGGTGCATCTTTCTCAATTTCTATTTGACTGGTTTGGTTTTAGGATAGATTGCTAAGTGATGCAAAACCACTTCTAGATCAAGCCCTGGCATATCTGTGTATGACCATGCAAATTTTTCTCTTCTTTCTTTCAGGAACACTTCTAGGTTTTTTTGTTCTTCATCCAACAAGGATTCGACATAGAAAGTTATCTTAGGTTCTTCTTTTGCTCCTACATTCACTAGGGTAGCCTTTTCTGCTAGTACTGCTGATTTTTCTAGATGCTTTGCACTAAGGGGGAGATTGAATCCCTCATCCTTTAGCACCTCAAAAGGGTTTTCACCTTCAAATACATCCATTATTTTTACTATTTTATGATCTAAAAGTGCCACGGTGTGGTTTCACTTAAAGATATGCATGTTATTCTCATGTCGTAAATTTTGTGATTGAAGGATTCAATTGTCTCCCCATAGTATGCATGTGTGTCTAGCTCTATATTGAATCTTGCTTTGTGATCCCCACATGGTAAGTTGTCATGGATTCCCATGAATTCTGAGATTGCTTCATCATTTTTTAATATATATAGAATTAGTGGTCCTCGTTGGTCCCAGTCGATGAGTTGGGGGTATACTAGGCTTAAAATTCAATGGCTTGGTCATTTGGGGTGAAAGATGTTGTGGATATCATAGAGTTATTTTAAAATAGATCAATGACCTCAAGGGGGAAATCATCTAGGGTAGTATCTCATGATGTTGGTAACCAAGAGGAAGCCTCAACCCATTTAGCAAAAATACCCTTGCCAAGAATGGTCACCTTGCTAGTAGTACATCCTAAGCCAAGATTCTTTGGACGTCTCTCAGGAACGATGGGTTCTAGAAAATCATTATCATTTTGTCCCATTTTTTCATTCTTCTTATTTCCCCATCCCATCATTAACTATAGACATTTATTATCATCTTCCATGGGAAGAATGGGCATGGGTAGGTTGCCCTGATAGAGAAATTTAGATACATCTTCCTCATTTACATCCTCTTTGTTCAATTCCCCCCATTTGGTGAAGGTGGTAGATGCAAGCTTTAATGTTTCATTCACTTTGTTGATAGGTGTGGGTTTCCCGTGAGAATTGGTGGAAAGAGGTAATTCACCCAACACAAAAGTGTCCTTTTTAGATTATAATCTCCACAACCATTGTCCTTGATAATTGCCTTGATATCAGGTATATTCTGCACAATGGGTGTTTTGGATTTCGAGGTGGATGTAAGGGAAGATGGATCAAAAAATGAGGATGAGGATGTAGGGCCTTCATCATTCTTTGGTATCTGGGGGATCTTGTAGAACTTAGCCTCAAGGTTCTTGCAATAGTATAAAGGCTCAGGATCTCCATGGATAGTAACTTATTTATCCTCAAAAAGAAACTTGACACATTGGTGATAGGTGGAAGCTACAACTTGCATAACATGAATCCATGGTCAACAAAGCAATATGTTGTAGGGGAGATCAACATCTAGCACTTGGAATATAGTCTTAGCGATGACGGGCCCCACTTGGATAGGTAGTGTGATGATTTCTTGCGACACTCTTTCTTGATCATCATATGCCCTTATGGATGTACTCTTTATTTTCTCAATAGCATCCTCTGAATAACCCAAGTTCTTGACCAAATGAATGGTGCAAATGTTTAGATCAGAACCTCCATCTAATAAGACTCTTTTAACCTTGTTCTTACGAACAATGACCTCAAGGTGCAAAGCGCGGTTTTGGGATGGTTTCATTGGTAGATCTTGTTCTGAGAAGGTGAGAAGATGAGGGGTAGTGGTATGCCCTACCATATCTTGAAACTGCTCTATATCAATATTCTCAGGGATGGAGGACACTGAAAAATCCTTTTCTAATATCTCCCTATGTGTGGGGGATAGCTTCAATAGTTCTAGAATAGAGATATGTGTGGGGGTCTTCTTTAGTTGATCTAGGAGGTTGTAGTTACTAGGGTTTGGTGTTGGAAATATAGGTTGTGCCCTAGGTTGAGATGAATTTACTTGGATTCTAACCTTTCCATGTTGTGTGGTGACTCCACACTCCACACTAGGTCCTTTGACGTTGATGACTATTACAACATTGTCACAAGAGGCGATCACATTATTCTTCCCCTTGACATTGTTATTTCCATTGTTGTGATATGGAAGTGGGTTCTTGCATATCTTGAGGTCCTAGTTACTAACAGGTACATCCATAGATATGTCTCCATTGTTGATAAGATCTTGGATAACATTTTTTAGCTTCATACAGTTTGATGTTTTGTGTCCTTTGATTTTGTGAAAGTCACAAAGATCCTTTTCATTTTACCAAGGTGGTTTATCTTGTGATTCTTGTTAGTTTTGGAAATTAGGGAGCATAATCAAATTGACTGTACCAATTTCCGCATGACTGATTCAATAGGTTCCCCCAATGATGTGTATTTGTGTTTAGGGTAGTTATTCCTATTGGGGGATCATCTTTGTTGAGTTTCTATGTTATTGATTTGATTATTTTGTGGTGGTGTCGTGGTTTGTTGTACGGTTGGTTGAGCATCGGTTGGTTGATTGGTGTTTGGCCTAGGAGCACTTATGACCACTTTAGCATCTACAATGCCATCATTCATCAAGTTCATGTTCTTAGCCCAAACACGGGGTTTTTCATTTGAACTGGTTGATGGGAAGTTGTCTCTATACGCTTGTGTGTTTCCTTGTGAGATTAGGGCTCTCTCGATGTTGAGGACCCTAGGGAAAAGTTCATCATAAGTTGTGATACATTGCATATTTAAGTGGAAGGATAGCTCTGGATCAACATTCACTATGATAATCCCCACTTGTTGTTCATTGGGAATGGGCCGCTTGCTTTTACTAGCTCTTTGCCTCCACCTTTGTAAGAAATTAGTGAAGGATTCTCCTTTGTTTTGATTGAGTGTGTATAACTCTTATAAGCTTACATCCATGTAAAGATTGAACAAGAAGTGATCTATGAATCTATCAATGATTTCTTGGAAGGTTTTGATACCTAGAGGCAACTATGAGAACCAATTGATTGCGGGGCCCCACAAAACTTCATGGAAAGAGGCACATCAAGTAGGAATCATTGTAGGCAACCTCCATGCACATGACCTTGAACTCTTTGATGTGATCCATAGGATTTCCCCTCCCTTTGTATTTATCAAATTTAGGGACCTCAAAATTAGGAGGAAAGGTACCATTGCGATGTTTCTATCGAATGGGTATGGACACAAGTTTTGTTGTGTATGGGGCTTCTTCGTTTTTCCCATTTGAATGTCCTACATTTGTTGTGTTAGTGCCTTGAGTTGTGATGCCATATCGTCTGCGGATTTGGTGGAGGAGCATATGTTGTGTATTATGGGATGGAAGATGAATTATAAGTGGGATTTTGATATGATGGGGTGTTGTATGGTGTGTAGAGTGGTGTTTGATATTGTGAAGGTGATGGCAGTAGAGGTGTATATGCTCCTGATGCATTTGGATTGACGATGTTTTGTTGGGGATTATAGTATAAACCTTGTTGTTTTTGTTGTGTGACCAAGGCTTGTTGTTGGGCTTGTTGTTATTGCAAGGCTTGAGCTTGGTATTTTTGTTTTTGTACTACTCTTTGCGCTTGCAACGCTTATTGTTGTTGCAACACTTGAGCTTGAGCTTATTGTGCTTGCAACGATTGTTGGTAAGCCTATTGTTCTTGTTCCAAGGCTAAAGTGTGAGCTTGTTGTGCTTGCAAGTGGAAGTATTTTGATGTTAGGATGGATTTTGGGTGATCATGGGTTGCGGGTTGATTTGAGGTGGTTGTGATTTGTTTTGGTTTAGCATTCCTTGTAATATGGTCGATTGGGATGGAGGAATGTAAGGTAGGGGCCCCGTTTGATTTTGCATGCTTTGGGGGACCCATGGTAAAGATGATGATGGTGTCATTTGGTATTGCAATGCCAATGGCACATTTTGTCCTTGGATAGATAGATGAGAAGGGTTCCCTTGATCAATGTGTTGAGGGTTCCCTTGTTGGGTTTGATGTGGGACCAAGGTATTACCTTGGTTGATGGGGTTTGTGATCAAGGTTTTGTTTTGGTTTGGATTGATTATGGATGGGTTTAATGTGTTTTGGGGATTGAATTGAGTATATTGGGTGACCACTTGTTTCGATGTGTCAATGGGATTGTTGGAGCCACTTGTTAAGGGTTGCACTTGCATGAGAGTGCTAACTTTCCCTTGTTGTCCCACTTGAGGCACTTGGTTCAAATTACCTTGCAGAACGTTGGGTACACTTTCGGTACTTGTGGTGATGGATGAAGATTGTTGCACTCAAAATGTTGAGGTCGTTGTGGTATCATGGAATGTAAGTGGTTTGTAAGGATGTAGAGGGTGTTCTAGAATGGTGGTGGAATATTGAGGTGGGACACCAAATTTTGGTGTCTAAGTGGTTTTTTGGGGAAGGTTTGTGTTTTGAGTACCCAAAAGTGTGTTGCCTTCCAAAGGGAGAGTGTGACCAAAATCGGTGACAAGCCTATTTGCAAGACTAGGAGTTAATGTTTGACTTGGCACAAAGGATGGAGTTGGTTGATTCGTAGATTGGGTTATCCCTTGTGTCAAGTTTTGTGCGAGAAAATTTGGAGCCACCTTAAATTCTAAGGTTTGCTGGTCTTGTTTATACTCAAGGAGTTCTTCCTTAGTAACCCCAAGTGGGTTGTTTGTGACACCTTCTACCTCATATGGTCCCAATAGATTTTGTGGATGTTGTGAGGGGGTAGAATGGATCCTTGGATCAAATTCTTATGGGTTTGGATCACTTGTGGTAGATGCGTTTTTGGTTTGTTCCATGATTCTCTTGTGTTGTGATCTTATTGTAACCATAAATTATGGGTCACCTATGGGACATGTATGTTGATATTTATAATGTTGAAACTCTCTAGTTGACTCAAATTTTGGCAAAAGGGACCCTCTAAGTTGTTTTGGACCAATGGTGTGAATGGATGATGAAAAGGGTGAATGATATGGGGGATGAACTTTCTAAACTTTTGGACAACACTTTTAGACAAATATATTTTGATGTTTTGGGCGAAATGTGTTAATGAACTTATAAATATTTAAGGTAGACTTGTGACCTTTAAGATAAACTTGTACACAAAATGTGATAACCAACTCAACTAAGTGCATGGAAAAGGATCAATTTCACACACAACATAGCTAAGTTAGGGGATTGGTTTGATTAAATGTCTAAGTCCAAAGAGTGTTGGTGTGTCCAAAAGTTTATAAAGTTTGGTGAAGTGAAATGTGAAATATGATAAAGGGTGGATGAAATGTTTGACCCAAAACGTTAACCTAAAATGAACCTTTGTTTTGCAAGACCAAGGTAGTGAGAAACATACTATACCTCTAAAGTGATAAAACCCTAAGAACTCAATGATTTTGGTGAAATAAAACTCAATGATTTTGGAAATAGAACCCAATGATTTTGACAAAACCCTAATTTTACAATAGGACTCAATGATTTTGGAAATAGGACCCAATGATTTTGACAATAGGACTCAATGGTTTGCAATATTTTCCTTGTCCCAACATGCTTGTTTTGGGGTGTCAAAGTTTGATCATACATCAATGTGGGGTGTTCATTTGATTTAATCTTTGCTTAAATGAGATTGTTTCATTACCACATCAATAAATTCTTAATTAATGTTCAAACTAAAATGTCTTTGTCAAAGCAACCTTCATTTCACAAAGTCCATTATGTGAAAAAAATGTAGCTAAGGCCATAGTTCCCTATGTTAACCTTGGAAAGTGTGGATTTAGATATAAGCCTAAATATTTAGAAGCCTCTAAGGATGAAATCCTTAGCGACAAGCAGCAATATTAGGACTTGTCAAAAGTTATCCATACTTGATCCAAAGGGTTTGAAATTTGATAAACTTGTTTATGTGTGTTTAAAATGTTTTGGAACCAAACAATGTGTTAAACTGACTCACAAGAAATAACATTCCTAGCTTAATTGGGTACATTCTTCTTGGTGGGCTTGCCTCATTCCCTTCGTAGTAGAAGAGATGATTTTACATGCAATTGTGGAAATAGTGTAGAGGTAGGTTAAGAATGAACTCTTAACCTCTACACTTTAACCAAAATTGGACATGGCAAGTACCTTCTTGGAATCTAAGTTCCAATGCACCACTTTAAAGAACTCTTTGGATGGAAAAAGTTGACCACTATTTAAACAAGGTTCTTAATGACAACAAACCGAGAACACCATGGCACATATTCATCCGCTTGGCCACTTAAGACTCTTCAACCATTCCCATCCCACTTAAGGTGTGGGATTAGGTACAATATGGTATGGACGCCCTAGATTGATGCTAATTTCTCATGATTTCACATCCTTTATTGAAATCCCACCAGTAAACGTGCTTGCAAGAACTTGACGACGAGTTTTTTGTTGCGGGATGTATCTCGTAGTAAGTCCTCTCTTAAGGGTGACACAAAGCATGGATGTATAATTGAGTATTTCTCTTCACCCAAGATCCCATGAAGCACAAGGGAAGTGGATACATACTACAAGTGCACACAAGCAAAGAACGTACACTTGAGTGTTTCTCTTCACCCGAGATTGCATGAAGCACAAGGGAAGTGGATACGCACTACAAGTATATTCAAGAAAAGAAAGAACTCATTCATTTTAACCCCCTAAAGCTAAATGACTTCATTTTAAGCACCAATGGAAGCGTTTGATTGTTTTGTTCAATTTTAAACTGATATTGCAAAATGAGGATATGTAGGTCCAATTTTAACCAACTTTGAAAGTAAATTTTAAACCCAATGGAAGTTTAGTTGGTCCTAAAACATAAATCAAATCAACATATGATGGGATATAATTGCCCCATAAGTACATAAAAACACTTTTACAATGTATGGTCAAATGATAGCATGCTCCTTCACTTTAAATGTGTTCAAATCTGCAAAACCAGTCACCCTCAAAAACAAAAACCAGATGTCAGTGACATGTTAGAGAGCACATGAAATCAAAAATTTAAAGCACATGTCAAAATTATATCTTTGTTTTTTTTACCAGTACAAAGTGTCACTATCCACAATGGTGTCGCTATAATTGCAAAGGCATCTCTCTAGTGAAAAATAGTGTCGCTCTACACAAAAATAGTGAGCACAATAACATCAGTATAAGCAAATGAAACACTATAATTAAAACTAGAGAAGCAATTTAAAACAAAGAAAAGTGTCGCTATAATCAAAAGATATAATGGTGTCACTGTAATTGTTAAAGGTGTCACTATATGGTGATACTTGACAATGGCATCACTGTAGCCTTCAATAGCATATTTGTATCTACAAAATCAAGAACACAAGAATCTAAAGAGAAATTCATCAGATTCAATTATTATGGCCCTCCTTCTAGCACCAAAATGTGACCATAGTCATAGTATAGGATAAATACACCAGATCCATATGGATTTGAGGCATATTTAATCCACTAATCCATGATCCCAGTGTAATATTCAAAATCAACAAGAAACTAAATAACCATTAAACTAACATGAAAAACATGAAAATGTAAAGGAAATATATTCTAAGACCTCGAATCTTATCCCATTGGGGGAGTGGTGTCGCATTGATGTGGAATGGCGACCCTTTCCTAACCCCTTAGATAATATGAGCTTGTTTCAGTTGATTTTATTGCTTAAAATTGATGAAACTGATGAGATGTGTGTGAAACATGGATGCAAAACTAGTTTAACATGATAAAGATGAGTGCTAAATGCTAAAATGCTTGATAAAATGGATACAATCTATGCTATGTGGAAACAAAGTTCAAATATAGAAGCCATGGATGCAAACTATGCTAAAATGTATGCAAGCTAATCTAAAATGGAAGCCATTAATGGATGCTTAAGCTAATATGGATGAATATTAAATTTAAAATGATAAAAAAGTGCTCAATGTGGATGCAAGTCAGTATAATTTCAACAACATAACTTTGTTATCAAAATATGGATCCATTTCTCTCAAAAAAGTGATGCATTTATAGGAGAGAAAATGAAGAATGAATAGATGAGATTGATTTGATCAATCAACGGTCAGTAATGAAAGGAGGGAGAAACATGGATCAAGGATTCTCATCAATGGATGAGAATCAAAGATCACATGGATTAAGGAAATATAAAGGGATAAGAATGATTCAAACAAACACACTTTGTAACAACTTTCAAAGTTTGTTACAAAGTGTTTACTCTACTAGATGTAATTCAACATACTACGTACTACGGAAGTAAACTAGACTATATTTAGAACATGGAGTAGAACAACAGATTGGGAAACATAATATGCTTGAACTATGAGATGCTTCTATTCATTCGCAGTAAATATCAACATATACAATCATAAATATATCAATAGTACTATCAACCATGATCACCATAACATGTTCTTGACTACAAAAACTTAGTACATATAACTCTCGGCAGTGGTTGAGCAACCAACCATTGTGACGTTTCATAACAACCCGTTACCACTAATTGGAACTTAGTTACCTGAATACACATGACATTTATTACATTAATTATTCCCGCTACAACTATAGTTTAATTAAATTATAACAACTGACCGACTACGACCAACTACACTATGGCTAACTATGGCCAACTATGCTACAGCCAACTACTACTGACTACAACTAAAGATATTAATAGCTTACATCATCCCCCCCACAAAAGAAGTTGTCTTCTAGACAACATGACAAGCCCAGAAAGGAATGATACTGCATATGAGCTATTGAAAAGAAGGGGGAAGTGAGGACATCCCTGGATGAACTGACGATGTCTAGGTAGCCGTCAGTGAGTGCTTTGCACACAATTGCCTCACTTCCTCTGTATGCATGTGGAGTTGGCAGTTTGCAAGTATCTCCCTCTCCCTTGCAACTTTAACCATACGAGCTACCTCCATCAGTTAGCTTTTGGCCTTGTCCACCTCAGTACTCCTTGTGGCCAACTGCTCCTCTAACTCCTTCATTCTTTGCTCCCATGCTTGCTCCCTATGTTGTGCCTCCTCCAAAGTGGTCACCCTAGCCTCCAAGGCCACTACTCGGGTTTCCTTGTCATTGGCTATTTGAGTCTACTCTGCCAATTCAGTTTGGAGGTTCTTCATAGCTATAGCTGACTCATCCTTGATCTTTTGTAAAAGTATATATGCCTCTACCTTTTGTGCCACTGCGATCTCCATGGACAACATCTGCCCCTTCATGATATATAAAACATCACAGAAGGCTAGCTCAATATAATAGAGACTCTCCAGAACCCTAGCATTCCTTCCCACCAACCTCGGTGGTTTACCATGCCATGTCCTGAGCATTGCTGGAGTCTCGCCTGTTGGCCATCCCTCTCTCGTGAAGATACGAGTAAACTCCGACTCACACCCCATCTGCAAAAATCCACAGATGTGTTGCACTTCCTGGGCCACTAGGAGAGAGCAGCTAAACTCGAGCACTTTAGAGACCTCTCCTACTCAGATCGTCGATCACCCCATCTGCTCAAGTTCCTCTACATAGTGTTGCACGGTCCCTACGAGGTCTGATGGATCTGGTTGTGACATCTCAACGACAAATCCTTTGAACCCTATGGAATCATTTTCCTCATCCTCCTCATCTCTAGGTGCTAAGGGAGGCTCTGTGTTTTCCTCAAGGGTCTCCCTCACTGTCTATCCCACAAGCTCCTGGACCACTACCATGGGCTCCATCTCCCCCATAGCCATGGGTTGCTCACACATCTCTTTGACGAGCCTGGTCATCTCACTCTATTGAGTCTAAATAACTGGGCCTCCCTCATTTGTATCATCGACCAACCCTTCTGAAGGGCTCTTGGCAGGCGGCTCAACCACCTCCAATGTGAAGCCCACTAACCCCAACCAGTCATCAATCTGGGCCACTGCTAGTGCTCCTGGTGATGTAATAGGGGGAACCTGCTCCTGCATTGTGATTGTTCCCCAAGTCCATGTTACTGGTATTTCTAGTGATGTGGTGGGGGCGGATGGCCATGTACCTTGTGAAGCTGCCAGGCCTGGCGGAGTGACCCCCGAAGCTGCCAAACCTAGTAATTCATCTCCTACAGCCGACTCTAGCAATATCTCTCCTAAATTCGCCAAACCTAGAAATATGGCTACAAATCCTGGCGGTGGCACTGTGTCACCTGAAACTGTGAAACTCGGCGAAGTGGCTGTCAATCCTGGTAGCGTGGAAGTCAACAATGCTTAACTTGGAAATGCGCCAAGTACTAAAGCTGCTACTCTCAATGTCCACCTAACATCGATGGGTGACACTGGAAGGGTAAAAGTCACGTGTCAGTGAACTCCCCACGCTCACTGGTGGTGCTAGGAAAGTGAATCCTACTAGCTGGAATGGTGCTATCATGACTTCCTCTACTTCCATCCCTTCCTGCACGCCTACATCCACAGACACTTCTTCGTTCATCGATGAACTGGTAGCCGACGTCAAGGAGGACAATTCAATGGGTTCCTTTTCTCCTTCTTCCTCACTTTGCTCAGATGTTTCCACTGCTGATGTTTCCTCTTCCACTAATGCCTTTCCTAAATTTCCTCTTATTTCCTACTACAACACCTTCACCAACTTGCTTCAGCTCTAACCCCATCCAATAAAATGTTGTTGGCAACCTTGGGTCCAGATAGTTGAGAGGTTGCAATCGACCCCACCTGCCCTCTAGCACCTGTGTGTGAATGACATTCAGGAACAAGGCGATTGCATGTTGTGTCATGTAGAATGCCTTATATTTCTATCAATTAGCATTTTATCAAATCCAATAGACATTTCCACTCAACAGTTGCCAAGTAGTGCTTGTGAAGCCCTCTGTTGTCTGTGTTCCATTTACTATCCTTCTCCTTGGTTGTCAAATTGTTTCAGCAGACTTGTTTGATGAGGATTTCCTTGTGCTACTGAGTCATTTTCCTTGGTTTGTTGACTCTAGCTCCCGTGGTTGGAATGCTAAATACCCTCTCGAAATCATGTGCCTAGAAGGAGACTTTGACTGGACAACCCCTATAATCTATAGTAGATTTGTGCGATTGCTGGCAATAATTTTCCACCATAGCCTTTAGCCAAGGCTCAAATTCTCATGCACTAAAGAACGATACGAGCACTGCCTTGTCCAAACAAGCATGTCTTAGCGCAATCTTCAAGGTATGATCATCCGTTGTGCTTCTCCACCATGCTTACATTCATTGCCCGTTAAACTTTCCCATGTCATGGTGTCGGCTTTTGTACTCATCTTTTTCTTTGTTGTTGATTCCACCTTTGACTTGTATGATATTACTTTCTTTCCTTTGTCCATTTTGATGTCCTTCTGGAAATTCAAATCAACTTTATTTCCTTCCACCTGACAATAGTAATTGTCAAACTGGGGTAACTGTCATACTATGTCTTTTTGTCGTACTATATGATGTTCAAGTCGTACAATGGATCTACTAGGCCGTGCATGCCATCTTTCCAATATATGTCATACGTTGCAAGATTCTTGGGAATGTCATGCTATGTGAGGAGATACTGGGCACCGTACTACTCTAAACCCTACTACCAACCATGTTGTAATTATTCTCAGTCGTACTATGCATTTTTCCAATCGTACGGTGAATCTACTAGGCCATACGCTGCAACTTGCTAGAGGATGTCATATGATGGAAGAGAATCTTGAGCGTCGTACGATATGCGGATGCTTCTCTTCAAAGTGTCGTACGTTGCAGGCTTATGGTAGCCATACGATTATGTTCTTAGTCGTATAGTGCACTTCTTAATTCGTACATTGTACTTCCTTATCCATATGTTCTCCTTCAATGCTTTGTTCTTGCTTTGTGTGATGAGTCGTTCGATACTCCTTTGCTTACCAGTGCTTCCTGTCTTTCTTCTTGGTGCATTGAACTTATGCCTCTGCCAATTGGTACCTTCTCTTAGCTGTACTCCTTGTTGTACGACCTCTCTTCTCTTTCCTTCAATTCACCGTACAGCCTATTTGACTATTGCGTTATGATTTATGATTTCTCCTTCTCTTGTGTTATCTGGTGGATTTAGTATAGCCTCCTCATCACGTATAGTGTATGGTTGAAGACTTAGGTTTTTTTGCCAAATTTTTTTTCCCTTTATGCCAGTCGTACAATGTACGAAATGGTTGGCCACAAATTTCTCATGCTTTTTATTATTTCCCATTGTATATACTTGGAAATTTTTAATTTCTTTTGTGCCTTTGCATTTTCTCCTTTTCCTATTTTCTCCTTCATTTTTTAATATTTTCCCCTTTATTAATCTTTTATTTTTCTCCTTTTGCATTCTTTCTCTCTCCTCCATTTTAATTTTTTTTAATTTCCCTTCAACATTTCTTATATTTTTATTTTCTCTCTCCTCTCTCTTTATTTTTTGATTTTTCTCATCTTCTCTCTCTTTTTTTAATATTTTCCAACTTTTTGCATCTTCTCTATCATCTTTCTCATCTTTCCTCTTTATTCCTCTTGCTCTGCCACCTTCCCTAACCCTTAATTCTGATGCATAATGCCATTTACATGTGTGTGGGGGCCTCTTATAGCACTCTTCTTCACAACAAGTCCCCATGTATTATACATCAAACCACTTATCAAGAAAAGGGGTAGGACCAGTACCTTTAAAATTGTCATCGATGTACCTCCCTCCTTATTGCTAGTACCACGTAACATCCTCTCCTTCCACTATCGATGGCTCGGCTGGGTTGGGTCACTTCCCAAAGTCCATCCTTCATTGCTATCCTCCTCACCCTCGGCACTTTCCTTCTCTCTCTTCTCATTTGCTTGAGTAAATCTTCTATGTATCCATCCACGTGCAACACGAACATGTCCTTAGTCATTGTGACTGTCTTCAAACAAGGGGCCATCTTTTCAAAGTAAGCCTCCCATTGTTCATCATCCCATTCATCCTCTTCTTCGTTAGTATCCTTAGGTTGGTGCTCACTTTGTTCTTTGGCTACTTGTTCTTTCTTTTCCTTCTGAGTCTCCTTATCCAACTCTTTTTCCAGGTAACCCCTCTTTATTCCTTCATACGAGGTGACATAATTCCAGTTTCCACCCATTCATCACCAGAGCATGGGTGTCCCGAACAATGCATTAGTCATATGCTTGTGCACCTGAGGCACTGCAATACCCTCTACTTTCTTCTCTACCAATCTTTCTTCAAAAATCTGGTATCTGCCTAATTCCACCCAAACTCCCTCTGCTACATACTTAGGGCCTCCTAAGCCCCAATCTTGCTCTCTTAATAGCGTAGCCAAGCATATTGATGGCTATTGTGTTTTTCTTCTCCTTTCTTTCCTGATATTTAACTTCAACTTCGATCCGTTGATTGCTTTTGATAGCAATGACCCATCCAATTTTTCAAGCTTTATAGAGCCATTATCACATACCTCTCATATTTTAAATGGTCCTAGCCAATGAACTTTGAACTTCCCTGGCTTGATTTCATTACAATTGTTATATTTTAAAACCAACTGCCGTAGCTGGAAACTCATTCGCTGGAGATGTTTGTTGTGCCAATATTTCCTTCTCTATTGCATATTTTTTGTTGCCCATTTTGCCATTATTCTTCATTCATCCAATTTGTTAAGTTGGTACAATCGTTCCTTCATACTTCTTGTATTGCCCAGCCAATTCCACACAACTATCCTTAGGTTGGGTACCATGTATTCCATCAGTACCACCGCTTCCTGACCATACATCAATTGAAAAGGCATCTGCCCCATTGTCACCTTATACATCATACAGTACACCCACACGATGGCCGGTAGACTCTCCTCCCAATCAACTTCCTCTATGCCACATGACTTCTGAATAAGTCATACTAACACCTTATTTGTGGACTTCGCTTGGTCGTTGGCTTGTGGGTAGTACAGACTTGATAAGTTGTGGAAGATCTAGAACTCCATCATCATCAGTTGAATGATGTGGTTGAAAAAGTGTCCCCCATGGTCACTCGTAATCTAGATCAGAATCTTGTACCATGTCACTATCTACTCGTAAATGAATCTTATCATACTCTATGTTGTGTTATCTGGAAATTCTTGAGCCTCAACCCACTTCGTCTTATATTTTGTAGCAACCACAATGTATCGGCACCGATGTAATTGACTTGCCTTCAATGGCCCAATAAAATCTAGTCCCCATTGTTTGAATAGCTCCTAAGGTTGGGAGGGATACAAGGGCATAAAGTCCCACTTCAACGGTTTCCCTACCCTCTAGTAGGTGTCGCAGCCTAACACCCCACTCTTGGGCATTTGTGTGCATTGTCGGCCACCATAGGCCTACCAAGGATTTTTCTAGCCATAGCATCTGGGCCCATGTGACCGCCAGTTAAGCCCTCATGTGCTTCTTTTAGTACACCCGGTATCTCCTCCTCTATAACACATCTTCAGAGGATCTGGTCAGACCCCATCTTGTACAACAAGCCATTAATCAGCTGAAATGTTTTACTCTTCAATACTAGCTTCCTTCTCTCTGCTGGTGGAATTTCCTTTGAGAATGTAGATGTAGACAACTATTCTCCAATCTTTTCATACCATGAAGGGAGCACTGCAATCTGAAATAGGTGCACATCCAAAAAGTCTTCATTCACTCCTTCCACCGGTTCGCCCAACCGAATCCTTGACAATAGGTCGACAATCACACGCTCTTCCCCAGATGTATGATGATAGTCAATGTGAACTCTTGGAGCAATAGTAGCCACCTGCTCACTCTCCCTTGAATTATCAGCTTATTCACCAAATACATTAGGGCTTGGTGATTCACATAAAAGGTGAATGATGTGGCTAGCAGATAATGCCTGAATTTTTGCACAGAGTAAACCATCCCCAGTGCTTCGTGTTAGGTCGTACTATAGTTTCTCTCTACTTTTGAAAGTAGCTAACTCACTAAAAACATTGGGCGGTCCAACCCTTGTGCTCCCACTTGTGCTAGTGTCACTCCGATGGCAAAGTTGGAGGCATCCACATGTACGTGGAACTCCTTGTTCTAATCTAGGTATGCTAGTATGGGTGAACTGATCATGAACCTATCCTTCAGTTCATTGAATGCATTCTCTTGTTCTTCTTCCCATATGAAGGGTTGTCCCTTCCTCGTCAGTAGGTCGAGAGGGTAAGACACTTGTGCAAAAATTTTGATAAACCTTTGGTACTACCTTGCGTGCCCGAGGAAGGACTTTACACTAGTGACATTCTTTGGAGCCTCCATCTGTACAATCACTCTCACCTTGTCTGGGTCAGTTTTCAGTCCAACCTTGCACATAATATGTCCAAATAATTTCCCTTGTGGCACCATGAATTTTCCTTTCTTGGGATTCAATGTGAGGCAGGCTGCTCTAAACCTCTCCATGCACTCTTCGAGGGCCTTCAAATGCTTCTCTTTGTTGTTGTAAATCGAATAGTCATCGAGGAAGGCCTTGAAGTTTCCTACTAACATTTTGTCAAAAATGTGCAATATTATCCTCTGGAACATGGTTGGCATGTTACACAACCCGAATGGCATCCGGCTGTACGTGTACACCCCGTCCTTGACCACAAAATTTTTCTTCAACTTATCTTTCTCAACAATATTGATCTAGTTGTATCCAAAGAACTCGTCCAAGAATGAGTACATATCATGCCCAACAACCTCTTCAAGAATTGTGCCAGTGAAGGGAATTGGAAATGGGTCTTTGATAGTCACCACATTTAAACTCTGAAATTCAACGCATATCCTGATCTGCTCTGATTCCTTCTTCAAGGAAATGACAATTGCTGACACCCAATCGTTGACTTCAACTTTGAAAATAATGTCCACTTCCAGCATCTTCTCAATTTCCTCTTGCACCTTGGCGACATAATTTTTATTCATTCTATAGGGTCTCTTCTGTATGGGTTGGGCTCTCGGTATGAGAGGGATCCTATGTTTGCATAGCTCAGGTGGTATGCCCTTCAGATCCTTGTACGTCTAGGTGAAAGCATCTTTGTATTCCATGAAGATTCTAAATGTCCTCGCCTTTAATACGGGGTCCCAATCATCACCAATGAGGATCTCCTTAGGCTTTTCTCATTCACCGAGGTTTACCTTCTTCAATGGTTCCTCGTACTTGATGATTTTGTCTCGTTCAAACTTATGTGTTGGTGTCTCATCCAATTCTACCATGCCTTCCTTATATTCACCGTATTTTTCCAGAAATTTCTAACTGGTCGAGCCATTATCTTCTTCCTCTCCCCCTTCTCTGATTTGTAACATGTTGCAATCAGGGTGAAAAGCTTCATAATCTTCCATCTGCCAATGAAATAACCCATTCAGTGAACTGGTCTCATCCTCCGAGCAACTTCCAATTTCCAATACACCTTCCTTGTTTGGCTCCATTATCTTCCTTTCTTCATCAACATTTGATCCTTCGTCTGATTTTGATCCTGAAGATGCTAGTTCTTCACTGATCGCCTAGTTCTTCAAATCAGTGTACTTCTTCCTATGGCTCTTGATCGAGAGTGTGTTCCTCTTCCAATTATGGTTAACCTTGGCAGAAATTATCCATCCTCATCCTAACAGTGCATTTTACACCTTTTTCTCCAGTGGGATGACGATGAAATTTAACAAGAACTGTTGCATGTCGATCAAAACTTTATGCACCATTAAAGTACTGAGAGGTTTTATGTCATGTTGATCTGCTCCTACTAGGTGGAATGTCAGGGGCCAGAGAGTTGGCTTACCCAAGCACTTACATGTCTCCTCTGGAATTACATTCACCCCAGAGCCTTTGTTGACGATGGTGTTGGAGAGTTTCATCCCCAAGATTTCCATCTGTACAACAGTCGGCTTCCTCCTGACACTTACTATGAGTAGCATTGGATTTGTGGCCTCTCTTGTTGGCTCTGTCATACTTTCGGTCAGACCCTTCTAAATATTTTCTTCAATGACATTCGTGAGTGCTACTCTTAGTTGAGGCATCGTTTACAGAAGGTATGTTACCTTAATTGGTACGGTTGTGTGAAGCACCTATTGTACTATGTTCTTCTCGGACTCTGACTGTAACGACGTACTAGCCACTTTGGAAGTTCTTCATTCATTTTCCAATGCCTCTTCCACTTCTTCCCTGGCTTCTTGGAGTCTCTCTTTCTCCATACGAGGGTATGGATAATTGGCCCTCTTCATCTATGCCCTTGCAATTGCTAGGAATTCTTCGTCGGCTACCTCCAGCATGTTGATACCTTTATGCTTCAGGCAGTCGATGTCTTCGTGATCACCAGGACCACACCATTTGTACAGCTTTCCCCCAGTACCTTGACTACTCTAGCAATCCCTAGAAAAGTGACCCCATTCATTACATTTTCGACACTGGATCACGGGTCTACCTTTGCTATCATACTAAATTTTGATTCTTGGCGTACTATTGTTACTTCTCTGATTGTTGTGATAGCCACCAGGGGATGCATTGTTGTTCTGGGGTTTCAACGGTGTGGTTGAAGAGGTTAACTATTCCCCTTGTGTGAAGAACACTTGCAAACTCCATGTTTTTAAGTTGTATGGGAACTCCTTGACGGAGTGTCCCATAACTTGATAGATGTCATAGAACATTTTCTTCGGATAGTTCACCTTTGTGTGACCTTCTATTTTGCATTCAGTACACCATAGTTTGTTCACCTCCTTCAACCATTCTTTGTCGGATTTTAGTTCTTTCATCATTCTCAACATGTCACGATGGAGAGTTTGTACGGTTTTTAATTCATCTTCGCTCTCCCTCATACTTTCTTCGTCATCTTTCTTCTTCCCTTTGGAGGATGTCTTGCTCTCACTCTCAATGTCCATCACACGGTTAAATGCTTTAGTGTATGAGGATGGAGGTACCACCTTCATTTTCTTTCAAAGCATGGGAAGCAATCCCTCAATAAACCACCTCTTCTTCAAACCATCCGCTAGTTGTGTCTCAAGTTTCCCCGGAAAATCTTTTAGTTTTTGGCTATAGGTTCGCACATTCTTGTGCTTCCCTTGCTTGGTATTATAGATCTCTGCTATAATCTTGCTATCATCCCTTAGGAGTATGAATTCATCTTGAAATGCTTGCTTCAATAATCTCCATGTAGCTTTGTTTACTTGGTCCAATTTTGAGTACGAGTTGATGGCACTATCTCTGAGTGTCACTGGAAATGCTTTCAGCTAGTGATCCAAATCATCCCGTCTATTTGCTATCTAGATTGTTTCACATGTTTTTCAATGTCGTACTAGCTCTTCTGACCCATTCCCTATAAACTTCAACAGCTTCTGCCACTCGGTTGGAGTCACCATTTTTCCACGTTGTCATCCTTATGTATTGGACCCAACTAGACTGGTTTCCCTACTATGTTCAAGTGTGTCACTTGCACTCTCAACCACGTACGATTCACTCCCACATCTTCTATCAGCATCATCGACACCTTGAGTCTCCTGGGGTTCCCTCTAGTACTCCCTCCGCCTTGAGGTACTGGGCTTAGATCTTCCACTTGTCAGCCCTTCATCGTCGTCCGATATGGACAACTCCCAAAGGTGTCTGATGCTACTATCAAGTTCTTCACTTAATTCATTTTCATTTTCACTGATATTGTACCTTCCTACGTACGGAGTGTTGAAGGGTCCTCCGTCCCTCCTTTCAACCAAATTTTGTTGTGCTCTATTGATGGCTTTGTCTATTTTATTAAGATTCTCATGTGTTCTTTTAATACTCCGGTTTATTTCAATTAGATCTTCATGAAATTCTTCATCAACTTTCCTTAGTCTTCGTCACTGGTTTTCTTGCTCTTGCAGCCTGAGTGATCATTGAACCTTCTCCTCTTGAGTCTCATACCCGCTTTGTACTCGGTTCTTGTCTTTGTTCGGTCGTATGGGCATTAAAAGATGTTCACGCGATCATTGTTGGTTACCGAAAGTACATCTTCGGCCAATGTCTCGTTCCTCCTCTTCCCATTTGGTTCTTTCTCTGTACTGCTGCAATATTTGTTTCCTTCGGTGTTCCTGATCCTCTTCCTCTCAAAGGTCTTGTAGGATGATGAAATGACAGGCCAAAAATCTTGGTAGACGATTGAGGAGGTGGTCAACCTCGTCATTCACTTCCAGTCTATCCCAGATAACTTCCTTAGGGATCTCTTGCCTAAGGGGTTCCCTTTGTACATGATCTCTTAGGGATATTTTCCAAAGATTTACCAGATCTTCAGTCAACTGGTCTTCCCTTCATTAGTGTCCACAGGCTCTTCCGCCAGTCGACCCATTACGTTGCCATGATGAGTGATTCCCTAGTCTGCTTAGGCAACAACACCAAATGTTTACTCCACTAGATGTAATTCAATGTACTACGTACTATGGAAGTAAACTAGACTATATGCAAAACATGGAGTAGAACAACAGATTGGGAAACATAATATGCTTGAAATATGAGATGCTTCTATTTATTCCCAGTAAATATCAACATATACAATCATAAATATATCAACAGTACTATCAACCATGATCACCATAACATGTTATCGACTACAGAAAATGAGTACATATAATGCTCGATGGCGGTTGAGCAACCAACCGCCGTGACGTTTCATAACAACCCATTACCACTAATCAGGACTTAGTTACCCAAATACACATGACATTTATTACATTAATTATTCCTGCTACAACTATAGTTTTATTGAATTATAACCACTAGCCAACTACAACCAACTATGCTACGACCGACTACGACCGACTATAGCTAAAGATATTAACAGCTTACACAAAGTTTTTTTGAAATAAATCATTCCTTTTTGGAGCCAAATAGGAGGATATTCCTTTGGAATATTCCCTATACAAGTGGATTGGAGGGGAAATTAGAAATTTAGTAATTAAAACTAAATTTGAATGTGCAAATATGGAGAACCATATAATATCCATTAAATAATCAACTTATTTAATGAAAAAGGAGTTCAAAATGGCATTTAATTAAATAATAAATATTATTTAATGAAATGAGAGGAAACAAGGTTTAAATTAAATAATTTGATTTATTCAATTAAACAGGGTGAAATGTTAGTGTGAGATGGTAGGAACTAACCTAATTAAATTAATTAGATCAATAGGTGAAAATGGGGCATTTGATTAAATAACTAGGTTAATTTAATCAAACAAGTGAAAAGAAGATGGGTTTCAAGATGAAACAATGTTAATATATTGGATTCAAGTGTGTAATACCATTCAGGACATTTTTAAGTGTCTACAATTACAAGTAATTTTTATATCAGTAAAAATGATAAACATAATTATTAATGGTTTCTTGAAATTAAATTAATTTATTTGCATATGTACCTTGCTAGATTCACCAAGAAGTGTACCATGCTTATAAATAGATGAATCTATCAAAGTATATGAAAACCAATATTTCTAATTAAGCAATCAATATAACAAACTTAGTTATGAGGCTTGACAAAGACCTAAAATAAGTGTTAATGCACAATTTGGATGAAACAAACATGTGCATAAGATAAGAGAATGCTTACATACTGTAATACTTGTTTGTGCATGGATCCCCCTCTTGGGATAGAAGAAATAATTTTGTGGGTGAATTATCTTGAAGTGGCACCAAGGATAGAATATATAATGTCGACAATTTTAATCATGAACAATAAATCACACAAACAAAACCAAAAAAAAATTAAAGAAAGAATTATATAATGGTAATTTTTCACCCACACACATTATTTTTGTCACCATGCTCAACACTAGTTAAGATCAAACATGCATAAAATGGAGCATATCATAACATGTAAGGCAATGGAGGGAGTATAATAAATACATGATGTATGATTGGGTAGTGCACATCCCCATGTGGCACAATTTATGTGATAATTGTTGGAAATTCAAGGTAAAACTTGCAGCAATATGAACTTAAGTATGTGTTTGCAAATCTGAAATTATGCATTCAAGATTACCAATGTTATGATATGTGATTAGTAATTGCAAACATGAAAACAAATCAACAATACCACAAGTTGAGAATCACAAGTGACACAAGATATATGTGGAGAAACCCTTGCAGAAAAAAAATCCACACCCAAAATGATGCAATATTTGTATTAATCTTCAAGGAAGTACATCAATACAAC
Source organism: Sequoia sempervirens (assembly GCA_007258455.2). Lineage (NCBI taxonomy): Eukaryota > Viridiplantae > Streptophyta > Pinopsida > Cupressales > Cupressaceae > Sequoia > Sequoia sempervirens. The sequence goes on along the minus strand of VDFB02256132.1, from coordinate 114,264,889 downwards.
AATTATCTTTGAATTTCGAAAGCACTTTGTTACTCTAACAACTTGCAAACAAAATCTTTATACCACCATCTCAATGCTCCAATATATAGAAGTTTGTGGGAGAGAATACCAAAAATGGTATTACAAAAAAACAAGTAAAACCACCTGGAAAAACCCATAGCCCCCTTAGTGGACAACCCAGAAACATTGTGAAAATATTAAATTCTCACATGGCCTTCTCATGGGCACCTAGCCCATAGCCAATGAAAATTAGTCAATACCGAGTTCTCCATAAATCTCTAACAAATCTGCCGGCTCAAACCCAAAACATGCAAACTTGGGTGCCCAACCTAGGATAACATGCAAATAACATGCAAGAGCATGCACTTTTGGTTGGTCCCCACCTAGAATTTGGATGCCCAAAAGGAATATTCTCCTAGGATGCTTTGTAATTGTCACCATAGTGGGTCCACCTCTATGAATGTAATTAAAATTTGTCATAGGAAAATAAATAATAAATATTTTTCCCCTCATGTCCTCTAGAACACTTTACAAAGAACGCAGAGACACACAATTATCAACTTAGGAGAGGAAATATAATGTCACCTATCCTAACATTCTCCCACTTGACATTATACATTGCAATTACATCCATGAGATACAAATTAAAATTATAATCAAGTACAATGATCAAGGCCCATGGCCTTCTTGCACCAAGAGGAATTTTTAAATACCCACATGTAACCAATGGGCTTCCTTCCTTTGGGAAAAATCAAAATATCCTAGGTATCACAACTATTTGAAGCCATCTCCTCTTGTGTGACCTGCATCCAAGACTTGCTTTCTTTTGAAGAAAGAGCCTCCCTGTAGGATCTAGGTTCATTGTCAATGCTCAACAAAGCAAATACACAATGGTAATTAGATGGGATATAAATGTAAAATTGATTATGTTGTCTTTTGGATCTTCTCAAGGTAAGATTAAGATCTTTTTGTTACTCTTCTTCTACATGCCCATCCTAAACATCATCTGAACTCTCGAAACCCTCTTTTTCTTCTCCATCCTAAAATCCATTTGAATCTTCCTGCTTCTAAATATTTGTCTCGAAGTGCACTATTTTATATTATCTTTCTCCTTTATTTGTTATTCACCTGAGTAAGATCTAAACTCCCTAAAAATCACATCTCTAGAGAAAACCATTTTACAAGTTAGAGGATTCCAAAGCTTATAACCTTTTATATTCTCACTGTAACTGACAAAGATGCATTTATGTGCTTTTGGATCCAATTTAGAATACGTATCTTGAGGAACATGAAAAAAATCCTCACAACCAAAGAACCTTAAATGTAAAACAAAAGGATTTCTACCTATCCACACTTCATAAGGAGTTTTATAAATAAGAGCTGAACAAGGAGATCTATTAACCAAATAACATGCAATACTTACAAATTTTTCCCAAAAGAATCTATCAAGCTTAGCACCACTCAACATTCTCTTAGATCTTTCCATCAAGGTTTAGTTCATTCTTTATGCTCTTATAATTCCATCAATCGCAATGTCAACTCCACTAAACAAGAGGGTGGTCAGGTGGAAGATCTTGTCACTAACTATGTCGCTACTGTATATAGCACAGACTACGACGAAGATGACCAGTAGTGCTACAATGGAGGAAGGCGGGGGTATTGGGAGGATGACCACCACAACATAGCCATGGGACTGGTGTAAGCTTCCAAAATTGGTGTGGTGTTCTCATATCTTTTCTTCAATGCTAGGGAAACTAGTATGGAATCCTCCTTATATTTCATCATGATCTTATAAAATTTTAAGTTCAATCCTTTATTTCTTGAAATGATAAAGAAATGGAACATTTTCTAGAGCTCAAATCTTCAAATCGGTATGAATTTTTTGGTTGTCAATCACGTGAATCCCTGGGATGATAGTTTGTCCTAATGCTAAATTTCAATTTGAATTAGATCCATTATGCTCACCTCTACTTCTTAAACCTTGATGATCCTGCAACATCGGTGTGATGTCTCGATTTCCACTCTTGCATGTATCAGATCAACAATTACTTTAGAAGGTTCCAAGAACATAAAAGTGTTCCATTGTTGCCACCATGCTCATATCCCCATTTTTATCACTCTAAGATTGAGGCTTTTTTCAATCATTCTGTGTGCCTCATCTAAGTTTTCATATTTTTCTCATGTCGACCATAGAAAGGTCACGGGAATTCTTGGAAAATAATCCACCCTATATCTTTCTTGCATGATAATAACATTGGACACAAGGCTCTCCCAATCCTCCTAGAATCTTGCTTGGTCGGTTTACTTCTCTAAGGCTATGGATACTATCGAAATGAATATAATTTCTCTACTTTTTCAATGGCCTAACTCGATCTTTTCCCCTGGTGTGAATACCATGATTTCCCTTTTATCTTTTGACTTAATGTTGTATTTGCATGTCATCGAGTGAAAATGATGCCATCAAAGGTGTAATTCATGCAACAATAAATATTAGAGGAAAAAGGCTTGTTAATCAGTTAAATCTCTTTTCTACGATTAAATGCATTCAAATAAGTGCTTCTAGAAAGCACACCCCGATTCATAGCTCTCATATGGAATGAGAAAGGGGGATGATGGGTATCAAAGTGGAATCAGTCTTTCACTATTTGGATGATTCCCAAGTTTTCTTATCAATGAATTCTTTGTTTGCTTTCTTTTGCTCATGCTCATCTCCAATCTCTATGTTATGTGTTCCTCTTTTTGAATTGATCAATTCCCCATTTAAGGTAGGCCATTGGAGCATAGTGGATGAGACAATAGATGATAGGTCTTGTGTTTTCTATTTCAATCATATGTAAATTATAATATCTTTTATCCTCCAAATATTGTGCTTGGATAGAGCAAGGTGTGAATTTTAAACAAGTAGAGAAAACTTGTATTAACAGTTATCAGATTTCAAGTACATGATCTGCACACATATATTTATACACAGCTCTTCGATACGAAGAGATGGGAGAATACGAATGATCATGTGACCATTGGGCTTCACATCCCAACACAAGGTCCATTTAGAATGCCAATCTTATAGTTGTTGTCTCAATGTGAATATTGTTCCAGAAGTATGTAACCCACAATGTGAGTGCCTAATACCATCTTAAGACTTAGACCCCTTTCAATATCATCAGATCTCCTTTTGGGTGTAATCTATCTTTGTTATTTTCCCACCATACTCCTTCCGGGAGAATTTAGGAACTCATAACCACTGAATTTTTTATTTGCACTATGTTCATATATGCATCTTTTGCTAAGTTATGAGTAGACCTTAGCTATGGTTCCTTAACCCAATTTATTGCATAGGAATATATGGCCTTTGCAACTATAGTAATCTAAGAGCAAAAAGATCAAACCTTAGAAAATTATGAAGGCATTAGAAAATAGAACTTGAATGTGTTTTTCTATAGTAAAAGGGTAACCTTTATAATTGGAATGGGATGGAAGCGTAAGTTCAAAAACTACATATCTCGTTATTATTCCTTTATTATAATCAATCCCTCCTTAGAAATGACAAGAGAATCCTTCCTTCCATGTAATATCTAAAGTGAAATGGGGTTCGGTCCTTGGGTAGTAAAATGTTGTTCCTCAATTACATTGATATAGGGACATAAAATTTACTCATAACATGATCATGCTTGTTCCTATCTTCATATATTTAGGGAATGGTCATGAACTTATGCAAAAGACCTCTTATCTTTCTTTTATTTATGAAAAAATGACCTTACAGAAGGAAGAGATAGATACAAAAATAGTTGAATATGGTTAGAAATGAAGATGAAATTATAGTAAACATTGGAAGTATAATTTTGGCTAAGGTGTTGGACTAATTTTGCATTCCATTTTTTTATATGTAACACGTTGTAATTAACAAAATAGAGGTTATGGGAACCATGGTGCCTAATGATGCAAAAATTAGGTTTTCTAGTGTGCATAACCTATTTGAAGGTGTGCTTGAAAGTTAAGTGAAAATGTCTCTGTTATCTACTAGAGTTGCACCCTAACTAAGTTGCAAGATTTAACAAGTTAAGTTGCAGGATTTAGCACTCTAAAGAAAACATTGAATCACTCCTAGGTTGTGGGTCACCTAAAACTTGGAGTGAATCTCCAAATGAGGTTGGCTCCTAGCTGGTTATCACCTAAAACTATTGATTTTGTAGAGGAAAATGGAAAAGGAATGCTTAAAAATAAGAAACTAAAACTAAAAATGAAGGGTGATTCACCAAACTGACAAGGGCTATGATGATTCATAATTACATACACTTGGCCACTAATGATATAGCTAAACCACATGGCTTATTTTTGTAAGGTCATGCATAAATATTTCACAAGAAGGTTTGAATGCATTAACCCTTAAAGATGAAAAGTAATTTTCACAATCTAAAGATATATGCAACTTTTAAACACAACTTACAAGCTGCACAAACATACTTTTGCAGAAAAAGGCATGAAAACATCACACAAAACTTCAAGGAGATTATGATACCTCACAAGTAGTTTGATCAATCACTCAATAATGTATAGATACTACAATAATAAGGAGGAAAAACTTGAAAATCAGTAGAATCCAAGACACTGCTTGTATTTCATTCTCCTCAAATGAGCTACAAAGAATGGTCAAGTCTGAGAAAGGACTACAAAAATCACTAACTCCAAAAATTGCATACGATGAACTAACTCCCAAAATGAGTCAAAAAGATAATATATCAATCAACCCCAAGTAGTTGCACCAAAATAGGAACTCTTAACTGACTTGGGTCAGATCCCACAAAAAAGCCTAAAATTAAGCCACTAGATTCCCTCCAAAATGGATTCCAATGTGTGGAAAAAGTGGGTTTGACCATGCCAAGCATCTAGACATGCAAAACACCCCTAGATTCCCTCCAAATTCTCCAACAAGATTCATAAAATCTCCTACATGCATGGGCACATGTCTCCAAACTGCAACAACTGCCCCTATATGCTTGCAAAAGGCATCAAATCCTAACTAAGTCATTCAAAGCATCTACAAGGTGTGCATCTTAACTTTGCATAATAACACATGATTTAAATGATTTATAAGATCATCATAGAAATCATATGTTTTACATTTATACTTTAATGCAAAAAAAAAAAGAAGCTTTGACTTGAGAAAAAAAATCTAAGTCATGAAGACTTAGCTTTTATAGCACCTTAGAGTGCAAAGCATATTCAATAGCATAAGACATAAGTCTTAGCCCACAACCAAATTAGCTTGGGTTTCATTTTTAAAAAAACATGGTAAAAATGCCAATTTTATACATTGGCCACCTTAGGGTTGCAAACCCTAGAACAAAAAGCATGCCCAAAATTGTAAACACATTTCATTTTTCATCAAGCCTTCTGGAAGAAACTCTGGCCACCAACAAGGGTTTACACATGAGCTTTACAAGATGATCCTTATGGTGGATTTCTATGCATAGAAGCTTTTCTGAGTAAAATTCCTCCAATAGAAGACTGGTAAGTGGTTTTTGGAACAAAAAGAGGGAAAGGCCTCATTTTTTCAATAATCTTTTTGGCCTCTCAGGTCGCGGCTTCCTGTAGCTCAATCTAATGTGTTTTTCATTTGTTTATCTTTTGTTCTTGCTTCCATGGCTTGAGGCTGACATTTAAAGAGCTTCCAGGAGCTTGAGTGTGGCAAAATGGTTGTAATTCTTCTTCAAAACAAAAGAAAGGTAAACCCTCATTTTCCATCGAACTCTACTTTTTCTTTTCCACTTTTATTATGGCCAACCCCTATAGAAGATTATTCTGGGCTTTCAACACTAAAACCCCAAATGGATTTGTGAATATTGTAAAAACAAGCCCTATTCTTGTAGATTTCTTTTTTTTTTTGTTTAAATCTTCTATATCTGATATTTAAGGGCCAAACCCCAAATGGGTTTTCATGTTTTTGCAAGAAAATGTGTTCTAGGCCTTGGTCATATTTTCTTCAGGTATTTGTTTGAGGTTTTTGGCTTACACAAACCCATGCCACCATTCATTCCTCACTGGTACATTTGTTTTCCTCACAGTAAAAAGAAAAACATGGCTTAGTTTCCTACTCACATGCTTGATGCCCTCTTTCTTTAATTCACCGTCAGCTAATGCACTAAAATGAATGAGATTTTACTTTTGTATTCTCCAAAATCCCTCTTCATAGGCTCTCGAGGGTTTTGTTTTCTACTTGGATTCTTCACTTTGTGTGCACAATGAGGGTTCAAAATTATATGTCTTTTGCTCCAATATCACTGCTACTGGAAATTGCTTTCTCTTTTTATTTTATCTCTTTTGTGTAGAAGTGTTCTGGGTTCACATCAAGTACTGGGGTCACAACTTGGTTTTTCTAATACTCATCACATATGCTTTAACTTCTATTGAACTCCTCTTCATTTTCCATTTTTAGGCATGGCCATGCATTCTATGAAGAAATTTCTCCCAAAATTTGGCTTGGCCTCAATGGTCTGCACTGTTTCCATTTCATTTATGTTAGCAGTTGATTGCATTTGTTGATTCATGGTCCTAAGGATTTCTCTATTGTGCCAATGAGCAAGTACTTGTGATTTATGATGGTGATGGTAGCAACTCACTTCATGGTTGATGAGTACTTGTCCTACCCTAGTATCATGAAAAAGAAATAAGATCAATTATTACAACATCATATACTATACAATCATTGTATGATTCCAGCATACCTTATGGATTTGAATTTGTTGTCTTTCATTGTTCACTAATGATCTAAACACATCATAGAGTATATGGTGTCTTCCATGCATGACTACAAACTATGCTTGTATATCCTTAAACTAACAACCATATTTTTTGCTATGAACCAAATGAAGAATTGTTGCTCTCAATGTTACAAATGATTGTTCCCATAGATAGCTACTTCTCATTGATTGTGATATCTAGTATTGATTACTGTTATGTGCTTATTGTTGGCCTTCCTGAGACTCCTAATATGATTGTGAGTGAACAAACAACATCTCCTTATTCACCAAACTCAGAAAACAAGTGAACAAAACATGCCTTCATTTTCATTTATATTTGTAAAGTAGTGATTGCGCTTCTTTTGACAAGACATCTCATTACTTATGTAATTATGATTTAACTATCCTTCATCCCTGTTTAATAGCCAGAAGCTTTATGATGGCTTTCCTCATGCCACTGTTTATCTCTATACACTTTCATGACTATACCATGATATGCTACTGTGATTGATGTAAGACCAAGATTGAACTTGAATAACATTCTCTTTGTTGTCTTAGCAATGACCATAATTTTATGGCTGTCACCATAACACTTCCATTCACACTGTCATTTTTGTACTTTCAATTCACTGCCCTCATGTATAAAGACTCTCTCTATTGCTCCTTAGACTGTTGACTGTCTAGTTAAGGTTCTCATTGGAAAATCAGAATTATTACTATCTTTATATTGTGATTGTATTGGACAGGCATTTGTTGTTTATTGTAGTGACTTAGTAAACTCATTGTCATGAATAATGAACACTTTCCCAATGCAAACACAATATAAGTTATAGTCCTATTCTCTCAAAAATCAAGAAGGCAGGATGTTGGGCTCAACCCTCGTGGGAGCCACATTTAACCCACATGCTGCTATTAAATGAATCAAGACAACAACATTACTTTTCCTAAACCTACACATGAAGCAAACAAGTTAGAAAAAATATGTGCATATGACAGAGATGTTTGATATGTTTCTTGTTTTCTTGGGTATCAGTAGTAAGCTTTTCTTTTAATGCACATGGTTGATTAGTTTATATGTTTATAGAGGTATGTGCATATAGTGATTGTAGACATTTCATTGCTCTAACAACATTCTTTCTCACAGATGTAGGCAACTAGGAGCAGCAAGGAAGCGAAAGCTAGAAGTGCAGGACAATCACAAGACTGAAGACAATGTGAGGCAACTCAACTAGAACCAGTCATTCAAGAAATGACTAGTCTTCTTTCCCTATATGTGCATGCTTTTATTTTGATATCTGTAAATGTATACTCTTTTCATTCATGTATATTAAAAGAGCCAGTCTCACAGCTTATGTGAGACAATACACATTCACAATATCAATAAAGACTATGTTTTCTAAAAAGATTTGTGCAATCTTCTCCTATGTTATATGCATCTGCATACTGTAATATAGTATAATAGTCTTCTAATTTCTTTATGCACATGAAATTTAATATAGTAGAAAAATGTACATGTCTTTTTAATCACTTAAGCTCAACCTACTTGAGCCAATAGAAAAAATGGGTAACATACTCTATTACTATGAAGTGGGTGAAATGGATATGTGTGCATGGTTATATTCTTAAATATACTAATCACATGAGTGCTATATTATAGGAATATGTACACATATTACACATTTATATATGTACCTATAAATACATACATGCGATACACCTTCCTTAATTAGTTTGATTAAATTCATTTTTTGTTGTGGATGATGCATTTCTATCGATGTGAAAAAGAATGATAGTAAAATTTCTTACGTTGTTTGCATAGAGTAAGAAGATGTGATTATTTTCCTTACATGCATGTTCATTTGCTTATGAGAAATTGATATCTTGTTGTTAAATGTGCACCTTCTTAATATGCACTTATGAAAATAATATTGAAACGATGCATGAATATAGACATGTTATCACAATAGTGGCTTGTACTTGTAAAGACTTACTTGTTGCTTGAGAAATGTTGGGATTAAGCAACGTTGATGGTAAATTGTCATGTAGCCTATATGATTGGTTTATGTATGTGCACAAGCGTCAAGCATGATGACATTTTGATGTAATATTTGTGATGTTCTATATGTTGAATTGTCTTATTACACATAATCCATTACTCCTATTCAGTGTTGCGTTGCTAGTTTTCCTCGTGCTACGTCGGGTATTCTTCGATGGATTGAATAATTCTAGGGAAGTGTCTCACTTCGTGGTAGGGTGGAAATGCACTGACACAATGTTCTCTCCCTCAAGATGGTTGAAGAAGTTCAAGGTCGAAGGGATCCTGGTAGGAAGGCACAAGTGTTTTGTATATTGTATAGTTTGTTAATAACCAAGAGGTCTATTGTAAGGGAAATATTCCCATATGAATTTCCTTGTAAATGGGACTTGTACTCCAAACTTTTAAATTAATAAAATGCTTTTTTTTCTTGTGTAGTGTACACATGTCATCCTTGTATGCATGATGATGTGTAATTTGTGTCTTTTAATTAAGCTTAATATATGAAGGTTATTACATTGTGCAGTGGAAACGTGTCATCCTTGTATGTCTGATGTATAATTTGTGTCTTTCAATTAAGCTTAATATATGAAGGTCATTACATTTTCAAAGAATACAAATGTCTTTTGAGACAATTTATTTGTTAGACTTTTAGTTTGGTAAATTTCACCTATCCTCCTCCATAACTTGAATGAGGTATATTCTTTTGAAACATTCAAGAGGACGAAATTTGCAAGACACAACCAAATGGTTCCTTGTGCCTTCTTGTCCATTTTCTTTCAATCTTCACTAGACATTGACTCTGGTTTCTTTTTATTTGAAACTACCAACCATTGATTTCTTCAAGGAGATCCTCCATCTTCAACTTCCACATCTCATAACCAGTGTCATTGAACTTCTTAATATCTAAATGAGAGGTAGAAGCGATGGTTTTCAATCTTCTTCATAAATTCGCAAAACCCACAATGCACAAGCTCTCACTACAACCAAAAAACCTTCAACACTTAAAATAAAGATGTCCCTCTCTTAAAAAAACTATTAGCTCTAATACCAAATATTAGAAATTCAAGGTAAAACTTGCAGCATTATGAACTTAAGTATGTGTTTTCAAATCTAAAATTATGCATTCAAGATTACCAATATTATGATATGTGATTAACAATTGCAAACATGAAAGCATATCAGAAATACCATGAGTTGAGAATCACAAGTGACACAAGATGTACATGGAGAAACCCTTGCAAGAAAAAACTTCACACCCAAAGAGATGCAATCTTTGTATTAATCTTCAAGGAAGTACATCAATACAAAAATTATCTCTAAATCTTGGTGGCACTTCATTACTTTAACAACCTGCAAATGAACTCTTTAAACCATCATCTCAATTCTCCAATATATAGAAGGTTGTGGGAGAGAATAACACAAATGGTATCCTGAAACAAGTAAAACCACCCAGAAAAATCCACGACCCCCGTTAGTGGACAACCTAGAAACATGGTGAAAATTATTAAATGCTCACATGCCCTTCACATGGGAACCTAACCCATATCCAATAAAAACTAGTCAATACCGAGTGCTCCATAACCCTTCGATGGCTTTGACGGCTCAAAAACAAAACATGCAAACTTGGGCACGCAAATCGAGATAACATGCAAATAACATGCAAGAGTATGCACTTATGGGTTATCCCCACCTAGAAGTTGGACACCCAAAAGGAATATTTTCCCAGGATGCTCTGTAACCGTCACCATAGTGGGTCCACCTCTATGAATACAATTACAATTTTCCATAGGAAAATAAATAATAAATATGTTTTCCCTCATGTCCTCTAGAACACTTTCCAAAGAACGTGGAGACACACAATTATCAACTTAGGATAGCAATTATAATGTCACCTATCCTAACAATAATAGAAACACTATGGTGATTTCAAGGCATTATGTGCTTAACAAAATAATAGTGTGACATGACCATGGTGAAAAATCCTCTAAGTTATTGAGGAGGAAGGGCCACACGTATTCCTAAAACTAACTAGTATAAATATATTTGAATGATGAAAAATTAAGAAATGATTGAAGATATTTTTCTTAACATCTTAATGAGCATTATAATCCTTTACATTCATATACTAACCAATAATTTTCATCTATTTAAATACTTGCAATCACACATTGGTGTGTAATGGGTATGTGAAATAGGTGTGGAAGGTATCAATGGATAAGTGATAGATTTAGATTGACTACACATCCACTTAAATTTATTTTATATATCATTTAGTGTTTAAAATTTAGTCTCCTAAGTGAAAAATCCTTAGAACGCACAAAAAACCAAATAAAGAGTTATTATTATTATATATATATATATACTCCCTTTGTAGATCTCTCTACCTCTCTCTTCCTCTATCCCTTTATTTTATCATTATCTCTCTTCTCTCTCTTATATATAATGAGTGATTTATTTCATATACTGAGTACCTCTAGTTAGATGTACATTTGTAATGTGTTAGAACATTTGATCACACTTTGAGTAGTGTAGGCTTCATGTCTTCATGTTTTCTTACCTAAAAAGTGATGAGCAAAGTCCTTAGTGTATGACATTCAAAGATTAAAAGCATATGAGTATATCCAATGGAGATTTATGGACCAATTAGTAGAATGTACATCAATAAGGATGTTGACATAGGTTGATACCTAGTATGGTGATTATACCTTTGATAAATCTTGGATCAATTATAATAGTTTTAACAAAATATTGAATTATTTTCAATTGACATGTATTTCCTCATGTATGTATTTTTTAGAATCACATGTGTAGTATACTTTAGTTCCTTTATCATGTTATCCTTCTCAAGGTATAATAAATCTATGGGATCAAAACATAAAACAAAGGGATAATTAATTTGGAGTTGCATTTTTGCATTTGTTAAAGCAAATTTTGTATAACCACTTGGAAATATGGGGCCAAGAATGAAACTATCCTCCAATAATCTCATTTTCTTAATGATTTCTTCACTAAATGCACTTTTCTTTTAGTGTAAAGTAGACTGATAAGCTTCATCAAGTTTACCTTCAAATGAGTTTTATTGTTTATACAAATTAGTAGAATCAATTTCAACACGAATTAAACAAAATTGAAAATAATTGTTGGTTTCTTGTTTTGGCTTCTTAGTAGTTGTGTGTTTCTTCTATTAAAAAAAAAAATTAGTATTATTATTTAGTACCTAGTATTGTGTTTACTCGTAGTAATTTTGAATTCTCAATGAGCTTATAAAGTTAAGAGGAGGGAATTCGGGCATTACATTTGGATTTGTATGTTAAACTATTAGAATTTTGTTAATAGTTCCATTGCTAGGTATTTAAGTCCAATTTTCAAGCCATTAAGTAAATGATGTTCTACACTCAATGTACCTTTTCATGGAAATTTAGCATATTTGAATTGTTGGGGAAAAAAATTGATCACTTTGAGTTTAGGCTCTAAGTACAACCCATTAGATTTAGGTTTACAAAGTGAACTGTTTAATTGTATTTTAAATAACACACATTTCATATTATAAAGCTTCATTAATTCTTTCCAAAAAATGATGGGTGAAGTCCTTTGAGGTTGATGCATCAAAATGTTCCTCAATTTAGTATTATATGTAGGTATGGTGGATACTATAGCATATAATTGATTTTCCCAAAGAATCTTGAGTGTTAATTTATGTTGCATCATACATTTGAACTTGATACTAATACACTTTTTTCATGGTAGAAATGGGCCTTGCTTTTGTAATAAGATGAAGTGTTCATAGTTTTTATTATGCTAAAATGTGGTTCATTGGTGTATCGAAAAATATGTATTGAAAGAATTATTATCTATAAATATACACAATCTACATGTATTAGAAATTATTGATATCAAAACAACTGTTAGGAAAGAAATGGATATAAAAATAGATCATGCTTATTCAAGTTTGAAGAGAAGTTTCCTATTTACTACAAAGTTCACATTTTATTTTCCTTTGTTTTTTCATTAAAATTTATACAACATAGATAGGGGAATATAGAAAGAGAGAGAGCCTGAGAGAGAGAACATGAGAGATATAGAGGGAAAGAGAGAGAAAAGTGGAGGGGGTAAGAGAAAAAGAGAGGTGGAGGAGATAAAGAGATATATAGAGAAAAGTAAAGAGAGATAAATTTGGAGGGAGATAGAGGAGAGATAGAGATATCTAGAAAGGGAGATTGAATTAGATAGAGGAATCAAGAGAGATAGGGTAGGAGAAAAAATAAGAGATATAAAAGGAAATATAGATAGAGAAAAGAGAAAGTGACTTTCGATCAAATATTTTATGCCAACAATATAAAGATGACAACGTTTATGGGGATCTCTCCTTACCCATATTGCTTTGTGTAACTATATTTATATATATATATATATCTCCCTCTCCCTCTCTCTTATCTCTATCTCTATCTCTATTTTGCTTTATCTCTTTCTCTATTCATCTCTCTCTATCTCTCATTCTTTATTTCCCCCCCCCTCTCTCTCTCTATATATATCCCTCTCCATCTCCCTCAATGTTAATTTCTCTCTCAACATTTGCAATGACAACATCCAACATATAATTCACTCATTGATGAACACTTCTACCAATTCTAAATTTTAAATATGATCAACTTATATAATAATATATAAATTATAAAATTGTATATTATATTAACTTATATTATATTTAGTACATATATATAATTTCTTTTTTTTAAAGAGGGGTAAACGCTTTTCACCCGGAGCTATGAATTGGTGAGGTCACAAATAGGGGACCTCATCCCCAATATAAATTCTCAACAGTTACACCCCAATGGGGTTTGAACCTTGTTGGCAAGAATAACAACACAACAACTTAACCATCACACCATGCCACTATTGGCACATATATATAATTTAATTATATATCTATTTTATATTAAAAAAATCCATAATATAATTATATTTATTTTTATAAGATTGACCCTCTCTCTAATTTCTTATAGATTAATTTAAATAATATTATATTTTATAACTATAATAAAATTTATATAAAATAAATATATAACTAAATATTAAATATAATATTATATTAATAATTTATATTATCTAAAATATCATATATAATAATAAATATAGTTATATTTTATATACAAAGTATATATAATTTTGTAATAAGTATATACATTATCTGTAAAAATATAAATATAATTTATATTATATATTATATTAAGTCTGGTGTATGTTTGTAGGGTGTTTGACCATATCAAAGGACACGATGCATATCATGGAATACTATTATTACAACCTCTAAAATACAATGTACATCATACAAACATAAATGTAAATAATCCCTATTGCATTTAGTGAATGAGAAATGGTGAAAAAAATAAAAATTAGTGATTAGAAAAAAAATTAAAACATGTTCACCTTTCTTTCCACATGTACAATGAAGGTACTAGGTAGAATGAATGGGCATGATTATTTTAATCATCTTTCTTTTCTCTAGTAGGCTATTAGTCATTGATCCCTCAAAACAACTCAGTCCCTCTTGTAGAAGGAAACACCTTTGGCATAAATATACAATTGTATGTTTTTAATAAGGTAAGTTGGAATTTTTACAAGTCCAAAACCCTAATACAAAAGAATATAACAAATAGAACCAATTTTCCAAACAAAATAAAGTAGAACAAAAACCAAGTTACCAAAAACTTAAAATAACCCAATGGTCTAGCCTAAACAATGCTAGATCATATCCTACTTGTGCAGTTTTGCACACACACCCCACTGAAAGTAGGGACCCTCTTTCTTGCTTTGGCTTTGGGTGCCTTTGATATTTTGATTTTGGGACCTTATTTGCTCTGGGATGTGTTTGAATGGTTACCTTACTCGTACAAATGACCAACCCTAAAGTGACATTTTGAAAATCCTTGTTTTGGAGTTAACCTTAGGTTTTTCTAGATTTTTGGGAAAAATCCCTTCGAGCGGAAATCCCCGAGATCCCCTTGAAACCCGACGAAGGCTAGTACTTTCATTGTTTTTGGAAATTTCAACGCTTCAGGGAATTCTATCTCCCACATATTTTCCCGAAATTCCTCATTGCATCCAGATTCCCAAAAATTCATCGTGCCTTCATATTCCCAGGCCAGTTGAGGATTGTCTTGTCACGGGCATTTATGCCTCCTGTACGATTCTGCAGCTTGTCTTTATTGGATTTAAACATGATTTATGATGAGAATTTGTGTCATTTTCTTTGTCGTGAGACTTGAAGAGCTTGATTTTGAGTTGTTACTGTTGGATTGTGTGTTTAAGATTGTGATTGATTGTTGCAGTAGAGTTTTTTTTTGGTGATCACTTGCATTTTGCTCAGACTTCAGGGTTTCTTGCCAATTGCTATGATTTTGATTACTCTTCACTCATGGTATGTCTGCAATGCCTTTGCTTCTAATTGATGAGTCTGAATCTTTTCATCATTTGTGCGTATGCTTTAGGTCATGATTTTGGGTGTGAGGAAGTTTTTCGTTTGAGCTAGGGTTTTCGTTTTGACTTTTTACCTTTCCTTGTACTTCACATTGCTTTTCCTTCTGCTTGATTGTGATCCAATGCGGTTAGCCATTGCTCTGTTTGATTCTTAGTTCAATTTCATGCTTCCCTATGCCGAGCTCTGGTTTGACCTAGCGATTTCTTTAACCTTCGGTGAAATCACTTCCTGGGCAAATTGAAACTGTTTGTTCATCATCCAAATCTGATAATCGCCTTGTCTTAGTAAGGTTTTAGAGGAATTGGCGGGAGGTTTAGCGGAATGAAAGGGGCGAGTTGGGATCTAGGTTGTGCTTTCATGGTGATATCTTAGGGTTCCCTTTATTGAAATCATTGCTCACATTGATTGAATCTCATTTAGATCGATTAGAAACTTAGAATCTTCATCTTGCACTTTAAACAAACTAAATCCAAGATTGAGTCCCAAAGTTCCTAATTGTTTGATCAATCTGGGAAAAATTCTGACGAAGTCAAAGATTTTAGGTTTTCGAATATCTCACGGATTTCCATTACTCTTGGAATTCCCCGATTTTCCATCGCTTCATCGTTTTCCTGAAAAGGTACTTAAAACATGAAAACTACATTGACTTCATGGATTTCCGCTTCCTTTGGATTTTCTCGAAAATCCGTTGTTCCTTCATTTTCCTGAAATGTGCGAAGACTTGCTAGTTTCGTAGATTTCCTTCCTTGATGGAACTTCCCGAAAGCCTGTTGAAAGCGAGGAGTTAGGGGAATGTGTGAGTTAATTATTAATGATTTTGCTTTATATGATTAATTTGAATGACTTAAAGGTGTTTCATGCCCCCTTTTCTTATGTGATGATGTGGATTGAATGAATTATAAGTGAATATTGCTTATCCTTCTCTAAGATCTGCCTGGCTTAGATTTTCCCAAAATTCCCCTCTGGCCCAAAATCCGTGAAAGGACCAAAAACCCAAACTTTGAATAGAGTAATCTGTGTGATGTTTTAGGGGATTTCATTCATCATAGGGCTTGTTTAAAGGATGAATATGTGGTTTATGATGATCTAACCTAAATTCTTATGTTGTAATAGATCTTTATTGTGGTCTCTTTTCTCAATACAAGTTGAATCAAGCAAGGTCATTGCTGGAAGGACTAAGGGCAAGGTAATGGATCCTAGTGATGAGGGAGCTTCTATCTCAGAGGCTGAGAGAATCAAGTTGGACATGAAAAGAAAGATCCCTGAGAGCAATTTGACTTCCATTTGGTTAGAGGTAGCAGATACCAATGTTGGGAGATGGGGTTATGAGGAGTTTAAGGCAAGAATGTCAGTAGAAAATCCCTCCTTGTTAACGAGCAGATTGGTGAACTCTGGATTGGCTCATGTGGTTGGTTTCCCTCCTGTAGTGCAATGTTATGAGTTGGTGTTAGAATGTGCTAGGCATTACGATCCAGGTACATAGAGGATAATTAGTCCATAGGGTAGGGTGCTTGCCAATTTCTCTCCAATCTCTATGGCTCAAACATTTGATATGCCAGAAAAATCTCATGTGGTGGGTCCTGATCTTGACGTAGCCAAGAAATACTATGCAGATGATACAACTAAGGCCTTTCAGGTTATCAATTCTTGGTTGGAAAAGCCTAATCCACACATCTCCAAGTTTCCTAGGTAGTTGTACAAAGCCAAGTTCATATTAGAATACTATGATGCAATCACTCTCCTTAGTAGAGTGATGGGTTTGAAGACTGTAGGGATATTTGAAAGTTGGATGTTTTATATCATAGAAAGGATGGAGAAAAATGTAGATTATCATTGGTCAGGTATCATCAGTGCCAGGATCCATGAGCAATTGTGCAATGTATTGCAGACCAAGAGCTTCACAATGACATCTTACTTTTTCTATCTCTTGGCCAGATTTCACCCATATAAGGGGTTGAGTGCAAGAGGTACTTTTGGCCAAGATTTTATCTATGAGGTGTATCCCTAGTTGCACTTGGGTAACTCAAGCTACAAGAGGGTGAATGATGCATTCACCATGTATATCACCAGGTTGCTCCAAGGAGCAGAACATGTAAGGATTTCTAATGCAGCAAAGGAGTTGATACAGAATTATGGAGCATGGTTCATCCAGTTCCCCACTTTTTCATACATTAGAATTGATGGTTGTCAAAGGGCACCCTACAGATTTGCAAGATATCCAACAGACCATATCATACTCTTGGAGGTCACAACGTAGATCTCAACTTTTGATGATATTGTGAAGAAGGACATGCACAAAACAGGCTTAGGAGGTGACTTCCCATTGAGGGTGGGAGTCAATGAGGCCTACCCTTCCATGATCACAACATGCTCTTCTAACGAAGAAATGAGCACTTTAGGGTTGGCATTCCATTCTAAGAGGACCAAATTTGACATAACAAGAGAAGCTCAAAAGAAGGCCAGTAGAGAATTCAGGCACAAAGATGGCATTGAAGACTATTGGGCTAACTATAAAGATGAGTTTGAGGTCCAGAGGAAAAGATTCTCTAGATTGCCAGCCAGTCTAATTAGATTGTACAACATCAAGGCCATTCCTGACCAGCTTGATGATGATGGGGAGGTAATCCAAATTCATGACTATGATCCCATCAAAGACAAACCCATAGCTGAGATAGACTGGTTAGAGGAAGAGAAAACTGAATTGGAGCAAATCAATGCTCCTGTGATTAAATATACCAAGTTATGGCTTAAGTATAAGATTTGGGAGCTGGATAGCAAAGGAAAAGAGTGCACATATGACTTGATGGGACATTTGGAATCCCACTCCACTTCTAAGGAAGATGGGCCAGATCCAGAGGGCAAAGAGAAGGTGGACTCTCCTCTCAAAATCAAAATCAAGGGTAGCCAGGTAGAACCCAAAGAGGAAAAGAAGAGAAATCCTAGTGCCAAGAGGAGGAAGACTACCCTGAAGGAGAAAACATCTGCCCCAGAGGAAGAACATGAGGGAGAAGAGGAAAAGATGGTGTCACTGCTCCTAAGAAGAGAAGAATAGCCAGAAGTTTGAAGAAGCACAGTGAGCAGCCCAAGCGACAGAGTGAAGGAATAGGGCCCCAGGTGATAAAGGTGGAGAGATCTGGAGAGAAGACACAAGTATACACTAGAAAATCCATAACTCCTTCTCCAAAGGAAAGTGTATTAAAAGAGGGTGCCCCTACACTTCTTCCTACTGCACAACAAAGGGACGCTTTTGCTCCTCCATTAACTCAGAGCTTGAATGGGGAGAAAGGAAAAATATAGATGTTGTTGAAGAAACACATCAAGATGAGGAAACAAAAGAATTCCATTTTGGAGATCTCCATAGTGCAGAGGCAAAACTTGACAACATTCTCCTGTCTTCCTTGGTATCTTATGAAGACTCACCAATCAGGGAAGGAGAAGAGAAATGTATGGAAGAGGAAGAGACACATGAAAGGACTCCTCCTATTCAAGTTATGACAGAGACATTAAGTCAGGAGGAGAGTTAGAAGCCAGAAGACAATAAGGAGAAATATGAAGAAGAAGGCGGAGGTGAGGGTGTCCCTCCAGTGCATGATGTAGATATTAAGCCTTCCGTGGATACAGCTGAGAAAGAGAAGCCAAGTAAGCGACAATCAGATGCCCCTACCCCAAGTTGGCTCAATGAGAGGTTGAAGAGAAAGTAGGTGGTTGTGGATGATACCCCTCTGAATTGGGATGAATTGTTGGAAAACATTGGTAAAGGGAAGGCAAGGAAGAAAGCTAGGATAATCTCCAAAATTACCAAGGATGAAGCAGACAACATGATTATTCACATTGCCATCCCTGCTGTAGAAAAAGGTAAAAGAGAGATTATTCCTCAAGATTATACAATTCAGACTCTGAACCTAGGACCCACTAATAAGGATTAGGAGAAGGAAGAATTCCACGAGTCTTCCTAGGCCATTTTGAGAAGGCTAGATAAAGAAACAGTAGAAAAGGAGAGGTTGCAAAAGCAACTAAATGATGTGTACAAATATGTGTAGCACTTGATGAATCCACTGCAAGTAGTAGGAAGTGAAGGGGTGACTCCTGAAGGTTTTTTGCCTAAGGAGGCATTCGTAGAGCTTGAAAAGATGAAAGCTTCTACACAAGCCACTTATGGATGCTTACAAGGAGTTAGTCACCAAGGAGATGATATGATTAAGGACATATTTTCCACTTGTGGTGATGCACATAGATCCTTTGAATGGCTATAGAATGTGCTAGGGCAAGACAAGACAGATACAGACCTCCTCCTGCAAAATCTAAGGACCATCATGGATTACACAGAGGAGAAATTGGTGAATGATGGAATCCTCTCTTCTTCAAAGGTTTCAGAACCTTGGGACTGGTATGAATCATTACCGATTAAGCATAAATTTCTAAAGAGGATACATAAGCAAGGGCAGCAGGTAGGAAGCACATTAAAGGATATTTACAAAAAATGTATTCCATTCTTTAAGATCATGACTGGGAGGAAGAAGTTTGCACCGAAGCATCTAAGTTTAGAGCAATTAAGGAAGTGGTGGCATGAAGTTTATGCCCCAATTGATGATGGTCCAATCATAGCTCACAACCTAGATGATGCCTCTACCTATATTGCTATCAAGGATAAATATCAAGATCTTAAGGTGGAATGGGACAAGGTCATCAAGCATTCAAGGGAGGAGATTAAATCCATTCACAGAAGATTCAAAGTGTTAATCACTCCACCTTTGGCCGACCTGGAGAGAATTTTCCTTATGGTGCAAGATAAAATAGATAAAGATAAAGACAAGGGAGCAACCAATAAATGATGCCTCAAAATTTGTGCTTCCCATTATTTTCTCTCCAGCCTTCGCATGCATTGGACCAAGTTGCATTGGAGAACCTAGGCCAACCTGGATGAGTTCAAGCATTTAGTGTTTTTTGTTTCATTTCATTTGAACTTTCTAGGCCGACTTGTTTTGTGGCCGACCTTCTTGCAACCCTAACTAGGTCGACATGTTATAAACTCTATAAATATGGCATTCTGCCTCATTTGTAAGGGCTAGAAAATTAGACTTTGAAGCAAGTTAAGTGATAGAGCAGAAGCTAGTGTTAGGAGGTAGTTTTATTTTGAAGCAAGTGTTGTAACATAGAACACTGGAATTGTTGTTGTTATTGGGTGATTCAATACAATTGAAGACATTGTGCTTTTGGTGAATTCTCTTGTGTTGAATTATCTTGCATGGTTCTTGTTGTTCTATCTTTTGAAATTGCTTGAGAAATATTGGATATATGTTAGATTTAGAATTAGATATGATTCAATGGTGTTTATGGTTTAATGCTTGAAGTGTTGTATTGATCCCTGGTCCATACTTTTTGCAACTGGATGATTGTGAGTTGCTTTGTAAAGTTAGCCTGTACCTCATATTCATTGTTCTTGGTTCAATAGTGAATGTTTGTTCATTTCAATTGCAATAGGGTTGTTTTGGATGAATTTCATGATTTGAAAATCTTTAATACCCTAGAAGATTGCACTATTTCTATAAGATTGCAGATTTATCTGGGTTAAGTAGGAATTAGTTTTGAGGGGTTGGTCCATTTCAAGTATTTCATCATTTGCATTGTTAGTCTTAGGAGTAGTCTTATCTTAGGAATTTCTCTCTTAAACCCTCATCTTTTTCTATTTCTTTATTATATGGGTTAGATTTAGGACTTGAAGTATCAACATATTGAAAATTTGATAAATTCTAAGATCTAGCATTCGTTTGTAAGGCCCCTTGTGATTACCAACATTTTCACATATTATCTGAGTTTTTTATGCATTGTCAAGACCTGACATTAGAGACCTTGGGGTTATCTCTTGAGGCTTGCTGATAGAGATTTACCTTTCAAGAGAGATAGGATACTTGAATCTTGTCTGAGTTGTTGTTGTGCAGAAAACACCATCAACACTACTCAACCTTACACTCTTAGCACAAGTATGTGATTAGGAAATAGACTTGGGAAGACCTTTCTTCACCTTTGTACAACTATTCAATAAATATAATTATACTATATATTTTATATGCATAATTAATATAATTTAATAATAAATATTAAATACATAATTTAAATACACAATTTTATAATATATTAATATACTTAAAATATATAAAAAAATTATACTAAATATCATTTCTTTTTAAATGTATTAACATGTATGTAAAGTGCATAAATTTTGTCAATACATCCAAAGTGTTTGACCACATGAAATTTAACAAGATGCTTATGGAATATGACTATTTCCATCAACTTTGTCTTGCTAGTAGGATGCTTTCAAAGTATTCAATAATCTCTATACAGTCATCATAGGGCATGGTTTTTTATATATGTCATTAATTTATTATTTGATTGTTATAAAATATATTCATTGATTTTATCTTTCACTTACCATTTCATTATTTGTGCAAATAATTGATACATTGACCAATGGATAATCTAATGTATGGACTATTGAGATACATTTAATTACCTTGTATTGGTACAAATGTTGTGTTAGTCATGGATTCCTCAAGCCAAGTCATTCCTTCTCACAAAGGGAATTCCTTCAACATAAATATTAAAATATACATGTGAATATTATTCTTTTGATTCATGTTCCTTCAAACAAATATATAAAATAAACATTTATTTCCTTTGATTATGAGATATAGGGATAGATAATGTGTAATAATAAAGAATTCCCTACCTATTTGTTACTAACATTAGAGATTCAATAGAAAGAAGCCATTGATATAACAAATATTACACAAGGACAATTTTCATTCTTTTCAAAGCACACAAACGAAGAAAGTAGAGAATGAAAAAGAGTAGAGAGAAATATTCTCATATATCCAAGATTATAAATATATTGTACATTGGTATTATAATAATATATATGTATGCATGTCTACTATTGTTTAGTTTACAATAAGTTGGATAGATCTACATTCAATCGCATTACATTAGTATAGATGGTGTGTTAATATAGATTCTTCAAGCCAACTCACTCCTCATAGAGAGAATGTATTTGATGTAAATATTAAAACATGTACATGCCAATATTATTCTTTTGATTCATTTTACTTATGATAAACAAGTATCATAAAAAATATTTCTTTTGATTATATGAGATATACGGATAAAGATTGTGTAATGATAAAATATTCCCAAACTCTATTTGTTATTGACATTATATATTCAATAGAAATAAGCATTTGATTTGATAGGTTTTACAAGAGGACAATTCTCTATATTTTCAAAGCATGCAAACCAAGAAATTAAAAATAAAAAAGAGTTGAGAGAACTATTCTCGTATTTACAAGATTATAAAACTATGTTACATTAGTAATGATTGTTGAGTTCACAATCCAAAATTATACATAAGTTATTGTAATGTCATAAAATTGCACCCCTTGCAATTTCACATACATTATTGCATCTACTTTAGTGTCCACTCCCTTAGCATCTTTTGTAGGCTCATTTTAGCCCCTACATCAGCCTTTTTCCCTTCTCAGGATGCTCAACACCCCTTTTCAGTATCTACCCTCACGTGTCAGCTTTGCATCAAACCTTGTGCTTTCCCCATTCGTGTTGTATTGTAGCATGACATGTCTGGACACTAGCATGTCGTACAAACATCTATGCACTGCACTAGCATCCTACGACATTTCAACATTCAAATGACCGCCTTCGAGCATGTTTGCCACTTGTCAGCCTCTTTTGTTGGTGGTAACAACTCGGGTCGCCTTGTAACCGCCCGAGAAGCTTCTTTTTACTTCTCTTCTCTCCTTAAAAGCTATCTCTTCAATTCATTTTTGGTCTTCCTCTACTTCTAGCTCCCTCTTTTGCTTCTTGGCTTTTATCTTGCACTTTCTCTCCACTCTCTTGTTCCCTCAAGCTTGCACAACTCCTTTGCTTTCTACAACAAAATTCTCTAAAACTCTCACAACACCCTTAGCAACACTCTTTTGGCTCTTGCAACTCTATTTCTCTCTCCATTTGGCTTCCTTAAGCCTTGCAGCTCTATCTTTCTTGTTTTGTGCTTTTGAGCATCTTGGGATTTGTCACATCCCCTATCATTTTCATCCTTACTTTGTGATCTGGGTTCTCCTACTCGAGTGGGGTTTTCTTTTATCACTCATACTTGGTGGTGTGGGTTCTACTTCTGAAGTGGGTTTTGCTTTCACCATGCACTTTATCCATTTTAGTTCATTTCTCTCTATCTATCTGGTTGTCTGTGGAGGTGGGAACACCAAAATGGGGGTTTGATTGAGGCAAACCCGTCTACAGCCCCAACACTTTCTCCAGATATTATGCATGTAGGTATTGAAGACATTCATGTGTTGGAGGTTTCATCACTTGGGTGGTTGTAATCATTTTCTTTCTCCTCTTTAACTTTATCATTTATACTTCTTTATTTCAGTTCAATTATATTCTATTACTTTCCCGCATTCTAAGGTTTTTAGTAATCAGAGTAGAAGTAGCCACTTTTCCATTTTATGTGATGTTCTTGCTTTCTATTATGTACGATATTTCATCATGTATCTAGGACGCTAGCGCGTCGTGTTGTCATCCATATCCTGCATTGTCATCCTTTGGCTGAAAGCTTGTCAATTTATCCAAAAAATCTATGTGACCTGCTCTTTCAAATTCTGAAACTCTCGTTGTTGTTCCTTGAGGTAGTTTAGGGAAATTCACCCTGTGAGGCTCTTTGAATGAAGAGAACTCATGAGTAGTGAACCCCCCTTCTCTAAATTTTGGTGAACTTGACGTGAAGAGGGTATTTTTCAAAAAACTAGGAATTTATTTACCCCTACTTGGTGGGGTCATATCTTTTGGCTTGGTGCTCGGAATTCAGAACCGTTTACACTGTTGGAAAGGTATCCAAGAGGACTAGTTCAGTCCCTAAAATATGTGCCTTTGGCAACCAAATTTTAAGGACCAACGCAAGTTTTGACCCCAAATTCTGCTATGAAGACCTCCAAAAATGAAAATTACTAGAACCTAGAAAATACCAAAAAAAATTGAAAATCTGGATTTCTAGTTTTTCTTAGTTCTATCACCCAAAAATGAATTTAGAATTTTTTTTATTAGTTCAGTATCTAATTTCATTCAAAATGTTAATGATATTCCATTTCATGCATGTGATAGTGACTTGGCTTTGCCCATGCCACTTTGTATCTTTGATCCTTCTCATGAGGTTCCTCTTGCTTCAGAGGATATTTTGTTGCAAGAAGATGAAATCATTGATACTTTTCTTAATGTTACTCTACCTTCTCTTCATTCCAATGCACTCTCTTCTAGAGATGATGCATTAGTGAATGATGAATCTCTTCTCTATTCCAATATACTCTCCTCTAGAGATGATGTATCGGTGAATGATGAATCTCCTTCCACATTTGATCCTGTTTGGATCGATATTGAGAATATGTCTTCAAATAATTATTCTACTAGTTGTGATGGTTTTGTAAATGTAATCTATGTCTCTGCTTCCCCTCAAAGGCCTAAAAGACCGATCATTTATCTAACTCTAGCTATTCCTTCTCCTAAAATGGTTTGTTCTATTAATGGTGTTACATTTGATAGTGATTCTCTTGATCTTTTTATGGCTCCCTCTTACAGAGCGGTAGCCCATACTTATGAAAATAGAATGAATAAACAACCAAGCCTTCTTAAGCACCTAAAGATATAACTAAAGCACCTGATGATTATGATCTTTTCAAGCAACTCCAAGTTACTTTGGCTAATATCTCACTATGGGACTTGCTTCAGTATGCTCCAATTTACCAAGGTATGCTTCAAGAAGCCTTGCAAAAAATCCTCTTTCCTTCTTCTACCAGGCTAGTGGATGCTAACACGTTGATAGCTCATATTCGTGCGGATTCATCAAATATCACATTCTATCTGCAAGAGCTCCCACCTTTGAGAGTACAAAAGCAAGCAAATCCTCTAATGATCATAATTAACATTAATAATATTGGCATTAGATGTACTCTTGTTGATGTCGGTTCGGCACTCAATGTATGTAGCATTGATCTATTTCCTAATATTAATATTGATTCATCTTCTCTTAATGATTCTTTTGTTGTAATTTGTGGTTTTGATAATTTTGGTGAACAAGCCTTAGGCATGATAGTCTTGCCTTTGCGGTTGGGACCCGTTATTGTACCCACCTTGGTACATGTTATGTCAGAAAAGTTACCATATAACCTTCTTCTTGGTAGACCATAGATTCATGTTGTGGGCGTAGTCCCATCTACCTTGCATAAATCTATCGAGTTCATTTGTAATAATCAAGTAGTCACAGTCAAGGTTGACCTTGAGGCTATGCACTTATGTGAAATGGCAGCTATCAGTCAAGCTTTAGTTGTGCCTACTCTTATTCCTTTAGTGTCTTCCAATGTGTTTATGTTTACTCCAACAGTACCTACTACAAAGGATACTCTTGAGACAGATGTCCCTAAAGAAGATCCTTCTGAAGCAAGAAATCCTAAGTCTACTCCTCAAAAAAATGCATGTCTTGGTGATGATTGGGGTTTTCTAGACTTTACATATTCCTTCAATGGGGAACATAAAGTTGACCCAATCCACTTAACCTTTTGATAACATCATCCATGCCCGTTATCAAAGATGATCATTTTGTGTATTGCGGGATAGTGTAAATTGTATTGTTCTTAGTGTTGATCCTCCTTCTGAGGAAGATGATTACGCTTCTGCTAAAGAAGATAATGTTGGCAGACCTGTTAATAAGGATGATGGTGATCCCATACAGGAGCATAATCCCCATTGTTGGAACAATGCTTTCTATGAAGATCCTCCTCCTCAAGATTTGCAAGTACGATATGGCCCTAGCTTTAAGCTTGTATCTAAATATGGCTATGGGCGTAAAGGTTGTGGGCATAATGAACAAGGCATTCAGGTCCCTATAGAATTTTCACCTCAAAAGTGTAATTTTGGGCTTGGTTGCTTGAATGAACAATCTAAATGGAAGCCATGGTTGAGTGACATGAATTATTCTCAACCTCGTTCTATTGAAAAGATCCATCCTCCCTTGTCTTATATCTTCATGCCTTCCTTTTCTGGGAAATAAAACTCTTCTTCATAAGAGAAAGGGTTGCTTCCTTATCCTCATTCTTTGTCTGAGCAAGAGTGTATCTTGTTGAGGCTTCTCAAAGCTCGCTTGATTACTCTTCCATCTCCTACACATAATAAATTTCATAAACATGATAAAGAAAAACATTCTTTTTGTGCATACCATCGAGTGCTTAGGCATTCCACTAGTGAATGTAAGGAATTGAAGGGTAAAATACAACTTCGTGATTCAGGTTCCATCACTCATTTATTTTTTGATGCACCTGCCTCTTTTTCAAATGACAAGTTATATTAAGGTTTACCTCTATCTTGTATGTTCTAATTATCTTTCATGGTTCTCCTCCCCTATACGTTGGGGGCAATGATAACTTGTCTTGGAGATGTGCATCCTCTTAAGGACCTCCTCTCTCTTCTCTCTATCTTTCAAATGAAGCGTCCCTTGAGTGGACCCCTTTTCTTTTGAAGGGTTCCAAAGAGACCCCTTTGAAATCCTTCCAAGGCCGCTTTTCGACTCTACGGAGTCCCCTTTTCTGGGTTTCCTCCATGTGAGATATCTTGGGGGATACCTTCTTATAAGTCTACGGGCCTGTAAGGCACTTACATATCTAGGTTTCCTCCATGTGAGAGATCTTGGGGGACACCTCCTTGTAGGTCTATGGGCTTGTAAGGTACTTTTTTGGGTTTCCTCTATGTGAGAGATCTTGGGGGATACCTTCTTGCAGGTTTGCGGGCCTTTAAGGCACTTACTTCTCGAGGCTTCCTTCATGTGAGAGATCTTGGGGATTTCCTCCTTGCAAGTCTACGGGCCTATGAGATGCTTTCATCCTACAATTTTTTTCCATTGTTGGTATGAGGGCCTTTGATGTACTTTGTGCAACTTCGTAGTTCCATGGAGCTATGGAGTCCTTTTGTTCAAAACTCCCTAGGGAGAGTACCTGTGGAGCCATCTCTCTTGGAATTTCATTCCTTTCTAGCTTCTCCATCTTTCTCTTCTCTTCTCAATTGTATATACCAAATCAAATATCTACATCTTCTTCATCTTGGGTATATGCTCTTTCTCTCTTCGACATCTTAGAGTTCTTCTATGTATTTTTTTCAATTTGGGGATGGCACATAGGACTAAGACAACTCTTTACATCGAGGTCTCTTTCACTTTGCTAACTCAAATTCTTTAGTTTTTAATGTTCTAACATTGTTGTCTGGTGCAGTTTTTCCTTGTCTAATGCATTTGTTTTGCAAATCTTCAGCCTAGGGGCGTCCTTCCTTGGTTCGAAGAGCTATTTGCTTCCTCTATAGTATCCTTTTGGCATAATGATGTTATTTATGTTTATTATATTTTCTTTAGCATACATATTAGCATAGATTCATATGCCCGCTAAAGTGGGGGAAAAATGTAATGTTGTAAAATTGCACCCCTTGCAATTTCACATACATTTTTGCATCTGCTTTAGTGTCCACTCCCTTAGCATCTTGTGTAGGCTCATTTTATCCCCTGCATTAGCCTTTTTCCCTTCTCAAGATGCTCAGTGCCCCTTTTTCAGCAGCTACCCTCACATGTTAGCTTTGCATCGAACCTTGTGCTTTCCATGTTCGTGTTGTTTTGTAACATGACATGTTCGGACACTAGCGCTCCACAAGGACGTTTGCACATCATGCTAGCATCCTGTGATGTTTCAACATTCAAATGACTACCTCTAAGCATGTTTGCCACTTGTCAGCCTCTTTTGTCAGTGGTAACGGCTCGGGTCGCCTTGTAACCGCCCGAGAAGCTTCTTTTTGCTTCTCTTCTCTCCTTAAAAGCTATCTCTTCAATTCATTTTTGGTCTTCATATACCTCTAGCTCCCTCTTCTTCTTCTTGGCTTCTATCTTGCACTTTCTCTCCACTCTCTTGTTCCCTCAAGCTTGCACAACTCCTTTTCTTACTACAACAACATTCTCTAAAGCTCTCACAACACTCTTTGCAACACTCTTTTGGCTCTTGTAGCTCTATTTCTCTCTCCATTTGGCTTCCTTAAGCCTTGCAGATCTATCTCCCTTGTCTTGTGCTTTTGAGCATCTTTGGATTTGTCACATCCCCTATCATTTGCATCCTTACTTTATGATACGATTTCCCTCGTCGAGCAAGGTTTGCTTTTATCACTCATACTTGGTGGTGTGGGTTCTACTCCTAAAGCGGGTTTTGCTTTCACCACACACTTTATCCATTTCGGTTCATTTCTCTCTATCTATCTGGTTGTCTGTGGAGGTGGGAACACCAAAACGAGGGTTTGACTAAGGCAAACCCCTATACAACCCCAACACATTCTCCAGATATTATGCATGTAGGTATTGAAGACATTCACGTGCTGGAGGTTTCATCACTTGGGTGGTTGTAAGCATTTTCTTTCTCCTCTTCAAATTTATCATTCATATTTCTTTATTTCAGTTCGGTTATATTATGTTACTTTCCTGCATTCTAAGGTTTTTAGTAATCAGAGTAGAAGTAGCCACTTTTCCATTTTCTATTATATTCTCGCTTTTTGGTCCATACAAGATGCTAGCTCCTTTGGGATGCTAGTGCATCGCGCTGTCATCCATATCCCTAGCTGCCATCCTTTGCCCGAAAGCTTATCAGTTTATCTAGAAAATCTTTGTGACCTGCTCTTTTGGATTTTGAAACTCTCGTTGTTCCTTCAGGTAGTTTAGGGTAGTTCGCCCTGTGAGGCTCTCTGAATGAAGAGACCTCGTGAGTAGAGAATCCCCCTTCTCTACAATTGCATACTATAAATTTACAATAACTTAAGGATATATTAAGCTACTTTTTTTTGAAGCAATAAATAATGGGTGAAAATTTAGCTAGGATTAAAATGTGGGCTACTGAAAAATTTAATCAAGATAATAATTTTACAAAATAATGTTAATAGAATGCGTCAATGTTATTAAAATGTGGGCTATTATAAGGTAGGGCTATTCATTTGTATTGCATATGGAATGTAAAACCATGTTAGCCTATAAAGTTACATGGGTAAGAATGCATGTTTTATGAAATTCATGAACATCATTAACATAGTTGATATTATCTTGCCTACCTATATTTAGAAATCTAATATAATTTTAAAAGTTATTGAAACAAATCTGATGTTTATTGAAGGTATCTGCCAACATGGGGGTGGGATTGTCAAATAATTTCTTGTTCGAAATAATTTTAATTGGCCATGTTGGAGGGAAGCTAACATTAAAGAGGGATGTTTCAAGGGTGAGCAGGAGGGCCAAACTTTTAATTAAGAGAGTAAATTTATAGAATTTCAATCATATATGTTTGTAATAGTTTAAACTAGGTGGAATATTTCTCTAGGTGGTTGTGTGTAACATTGAAGATGTGTTTAATATGGGTTTTACATTGGAGAAATACATTTAATATGGGAGGCATAGTGGAGAAATGTATTTAATTATTACTAGTGAGCACATGACTTAATGTGCAAGATACATTGGCTTCCACGTTGGGAAAATATATTTATTGTATGTGGCACAATGTAGAAATACATTTAATTAATATATGTCTTTTAAGAAACATTTGATGTAGGGACACATGGAAATAATTTATCTTGGGAATGTGGATTTGAAAGAGGATTTGGGTTGCATTGGAGGTTGTTATGAACCATGATTCTAAATTCAAACTTGGGCACTCACCTTAAAATGTACTTGGGGACATTAATAATTGGCTTGGGTATATTTATTAAGGGTGGCTAGATAACTTAATAAAAAAACTATCCTCATTTCTCTCTTTCCTTTAAATAGAGGGCTTGGGATGAAAATTAGGCATCATCTTTTGGTTGATCATTATCTTATTTCTAATCATTGTGAATAAAACTTGGTGTGCTCACCTAGAGGCTTGAGTTTCTTGTTGATAGATCTTGAGGATTACAGAATGGGATGTGTGGATCTCATTTGTTCTTGGATCAATCTCACAAGAAATACAACAATGGTTGCTCATCATTGATAAATAAGACCATATCTTGCATGATGTTATTCTAGACTGAGAGTGTTGATCTCTTGTGAAGGCTCAAAGCTTGATATTATAATGTAACTATTTTATTGTTGAGACTTAATTAGTTTTGTTCTTTGGAGATTGAGTTTTCTTGAAAGGGTTTTCTTAGGGTGCATCAATGTTCTTATGATTGTTATGTTCTTTCTTTCATTATTGCCATTTATTTAGTGTTATTATTATGTTAGAATGTTGCTGAAATATATATAAATAAAATAATTTGTGACATATCTCCTAGTAAGATTAATGTTGGGAATTATTTTTTATTTTCATTTATAAAATGATTAAAAATATATTTCTTACCCTTTTAAATTATGAAAGAAAGAGAAATTCAAAATTAACATTTTAATATAAATTAACAAGCATAAATAATATTTCAAAGACTTTTCAAATCACAAAATAATAAAATATAATAACCATAAGACATACATCATGTCTTGATTGCTTATGATCAAAATGAATAGCTACACTAATTTTACATGTAGACAATTCCATTACTTCACCATATGAAGTGAGATGGGTTAGGGTTTTTGATGGCCCTTATATTCTTTTGTCAACAAATTTTTATGTATGTGTACACTCACTCTACATGTTAAGTCTCATCACAAAAATTAACACAAACACATTTAACATGATTTATTCAAATTATAGTATTTATCCACAATATGAAATCAATATACATGAGATCATTAATTAATATAAAAATCAATGAAATAATGAATAATAATGACTAACTTATATCAATTATATTAACTTAGTTCACTCTATAAGTTAAATTTATATTTGCACAAAATTTATTGTTCATGATAAAGCAAGACCAATATTTAAACAAATTAATATCAATTTCTAATTAGATGTTTAAATTAGTATTTCTTATAACAATTGAAATATATGATCACCTTAAATCACCATAACATTTAAATATTGATATAAGTGATAATAATTTTCCTAGCTAGTAATGATATCTCATCATACCAGGAAATTTGACTTAAATATTTGTATGCGAGTAAATTAGAACTACTTAGATACTCTACACTTTTAATATAAGTAAATTTAATTACCATGAACCCTAATTGCATCATGGTCAACATTGGCATTACTTAGGGTCATTTGAAATCACAAAATCATTGCATATCTACTACAAAAAATTATAAGTAAACAAATATTAAAAAATGCAAGAGTATTCTAAAACTTCATATAGAAATAAAAAATTCACTAACCTAATAATTAGAATTTATCTTCAAAATTATAACATGATTGTTATAATAAAAAAAAAAATCATTCTTATGGAAGGTAATCATGTTGTCATAATTACATTTGATTAAAAGATAATAATAACATAAATCTTTATCTTATGCATAATATCCAAATTAACCCTACTTTAAGAAAAAAAAATTAATCCATAATCAATTCAACATTCATAAGTAAGATTAATTAAATATTATCTTCTAAGTTAAGTAACCACACATCAAAATCTAATACTGCAATATAAATAATGTGAAATCTACAAATCACAACTTTGAAAGTAACAAGAAATGTTCCAAAATTAGGTAGAATGATATCATTAAGTATGTGGAGAGTGAATAAGGTTGCAATATGATTGGGCCTTACATCCCCTCCCTTTAAATTAGTCTTACTTCAATAAGTCACTAAGTGTGGAATATAATCACATACTAAATTGATTCACATACTTTGCATATTGTTCATGTTATGTTGATAGAATTCAACCCTATCTAGGTCTAATGGGTTATCCTCTATCTAAAAGGTAGTTCAACAAGAATATAAGTAACCACAAGGCTAGGTATCCATAATAAATGTATGTTAAGGCACAAAAATGAGACAAATAAGGTAATAATACTAGGTCATATATACAAATCCAACAAGAGAGGGTTACACAAAACAAGGGTAGTTGAAGGGTGGAGATAAATTTCAACTAACCAAAACTCAAAAAAATGTTATAAAAGCCATGAAGAATGAACTATTTCAAGATTAATTAGAATTCACAACTCCATTATTAAACATGCATGGTGCAATCTACATATACAACCCAATTAGGGTAAAACAAGTTCACTTCCCAATTCATTTCAATATTAAATCTACAACAATTAGAATTATTCAACATATTAATTCAATTAAAAATATTTTAAAGCAATTAACTAATTTTTCCACTCTTTAATTAATTATTTTATATCATTCACATCATCATACATATCTTAGAAAACACGCAACTCAATGTTTACATCATAGGTTTTCACATCCCAATGTTTACAAAATCAACTCACAGGGACATTAAGTGTCATAATAGATCCAAGAAACCATACATCTATTAGGAGAGGTGTGTCATACACCTTGCAATACCAATAGTTTATTTATTATATTTTTTAATTATTTAGAATCTATCATAGAAAATGAAATCTCACTTTGAGTTGGAAATATTTGTCATGTGTAAGAAATTATAAGAGCATCTAATATATAGAGAGATATATAAGAGCATATTATAACATTGTAAGATGCATAAGGGATCTTATAATGACTCTGTGACACACGTAAGAGCATGTAAAAGGGGAGCTACATTGTTGATTTGATTTATCGACCAACTTATGACGTATGTTATGAGACATGATAGAACATCATTGAATAGAGATAATGGACCTAAAATGGAGCACCCAACATGAAGAATGTGTTGAACACCTAGAATACTAAGAGGGGGGTGAATCGATATTCACTAAAATTCATTACCTTCATCAACTTTAAACATTTATTCAATGCATCATATCTTGATATTAATAGAAAGAAACATAGAAATCATGCATCAGATAAAAAACACAAGAACACCAGATTTACGTGGAAAACATAAAAAAGGGAAAAATCACAATGAGGATTAGCTCACAATATATATTATAACCAGTCATAAGATATTACAAAATGGCTCACTACCAAGTGGACTCACTATCTAGAAATAGCTCACTTCTAGGATAGAAAAGAGGGTGGCTCAATGCCAGAGATTTGTGCATCTACAATATGCTGAAGACAGTTCCAATTAAGCTCTGTAAACTAATCTGACACACTTCATGATTCACAACTTATCAACCTCTTCACACTATGCTCTTCTTCAGATCTCAAACACTTAATCATTTTGCATCTCACACATCTCATTCCACACTTCACACAAGGAATTAACCTTGTAAATATATCGCTTCCAACACAAACATAAACTAGGTCAGCCTAATTGATGTATCGTGCATCCTCATAACTTGTCAACTCAAAACACCAACCAAAAACATATGCATAATAAAAATAGGTCAACAAGGACCTATAATAATTCTCGTAAGTGCAATCCAAATATCTTGTAATTCTACACAACCTCAAACCTTTTAGGTCGGCACCGTTGGTGAAGCAACAATGGAATGAACCAACTGTTCATCTACAACCTGACACAAAAACCTTCAAAACTCTTGCCACTTAGACAACACATACTTTTGACACCTATAAATATTCCCTCAAAACCACATACCATAATAATCATCTGAAGTGGAATGCAAAGCATTCCAATTAGGTACTCTATCACTGTAACTTTTCCAAATCCAAAGTGATACTTTATCAACTTCAACTTCTCGTATGAAGGTATTCAAGATGTGAAACCTTAGATTTAGATTCCTCCAACATACACCAAAATTACCTTAGAACCACATAACAAGATTCTTCTTAGCAGAGCAATGCAGACCACAAAACAGGTTCTTTGAACACTAAAAGAATTGCATTCTGGACTTAGGAAAATATCCAACACATTTGGTCTACACCGAATAAACACATATGCATATATAATGGATTGAATTATTAAAAACACTGCATTCAATCATGCTCATCAGGTATTAGCTATACATCAATGTTGACATCACTACAATTTTGAAATCAATGACAACACCATAGTAACATCATCTTCCATACATCCACCAATCTTCTCAATAACAAATAATCTTCCAACTCCCCATTTGTCATTGATGGAAACACATCCTTCAAAAACTCTCAAACTACTCCCCCTTTGACATCAAGGTAAAAGGGCTCTCAATATAAAACTTGGTAAACTACTTCAACCATTCCCCCTCCTTTGTAGGTATAAACATATATGCATGAGAATAGCTCGCCCTTACAAAGTTATCTCTCAAAAATGATCAAAAATGCATTGCAACATTTTCTACTACTTCTACATATGTACAGAGAAATCTAGAATTGTATAAATAAATCTGAAATATACATAATCAACTGGAAGAGGGAAGAATACTCTTGTAAGACACCTTTAACTTCACAAAGTGTTCCTCCTAATCCTTTTTTCCAACATTCCAATCCTTCTAAGCAAAGATAAGTGTGTTTCTTTGGCTCTCAAATTTCATAAGGAGGACTTCTCCTTCATCTGGTGAACTGGGTACCAAGTCTTATGTGCTAACTTCTCCACATGTGCTACAACACAGGTTAAGGAGGCAAGCCTTGCACTTACCAAATCCCTCAATTGAAAGTATTGTATGATTATCTTTTATTTTTGTTCCTGTAACTGGAAAAACTATCCATGAAAATTTTCTATAATAGTGCTTATAACACCATCTGTGTCATTAATTGGATCATAAACTCTAGAGACTTGAGCAATCTATGACTCAATTGAGTCCATCTAATTCTTGATGCTCTTGGTTGAATTCGGCCAATTCAAGAAAAAATGAAACAAAACTCATGCTTCATCTAAACACTTCTACACATGTCTCAGATTTTATTGTAATTTCTCATGGGAAACACTACACTTGTCTGATATCTCAATCAATCTTCTACCATTGACCTTCTTAGACATTTCTCTTTCCAATATTTCTTCCAAACTGGAGGAATAGTTTTTAAAGTAATCTAATAGTATCTTTATTTTTTCAATACCAAACAAAGAATCATCAATAGTAGCTCTAAGAATCCATTCTTGTAACACTTTGACTACTTCTTCAATCAAATTTTATGCTCTTCTAGTGAGTGGATAGTATTTCCTTGCGGAAGCATGAAATGCATCGCTAATTTGAAGCTTCTACAAGGGAGAAATTTTTCCCATTTCCACTTGACCCTACTGCATAGAAATTTGTAGTAGTTGTGTAGATACAACAGGTTCAAACTGAAACTACATAACTAATAGACCCTTAAGTGAATCACCAAAGGATTCACCAGCAACCTTTGTGCTTTCCTCTTCTTTCTCCACATTCTTTTCCTTGGCTACACTTTTGGACTCTTCCTCAGTAGATTTCCCATTATCTTCTAGAGGAGGTTGGTCTCCAACTTTTTTTTCCTTTGAATTCTTTGGGTTGTCTTGTGTAACCTCTTCTTCTTGCTCTGCATCTTTCTCTATGTTTGGAGGAGGTGAATTTTTCTCAATTTATACTTCCCCCTTATGCATTTCATCATCCTTTTCTTCTTCAACATTCTCCACTATTGGAGAGGCATTACCTGTAGCCACATCTATGTGCACCTTCTCTTCTTGCTATTCAATCTCATGTTCTGGAGCATGCTCAACAAGTTCATTAACTTTCGGGACAAAAGTATAATATTGCATTTCACTTCCATTGTCCAAAGACACACTTAGATCTTTTGCAAGCTCTTCTAACTTTTGTAGTGTCTCACTTTTCAACCTTTCTATTTCAACCTTTTCTCTGCTCATTAGGGTGTTGACTCTTTATTTTGTTTTGAATTCCCCGCTATACAATTGTGCCAATCTTGCTCTAGCTTTGTCAGAAAGAGAAGAAACAATCTTCTCTAGGGAATCTTCCCTTATTTTGGAATCCTCATCTATTGCCTCTCGCCTTCTCACACTCAAAAAATTCTTCAAATCATCTGGTAATTGATCTTCTATTTATGCCAAACTAGTACAAAAAGTTACCATATACTTCATAATTGCTTCCTCTATTGTAGCCTTTTCTACCTCATTTGAATCTAAATACATTTTGGTAGTCTCTTCTAGCATTCTGTGATCAGAAATGTCAATGTTAAATAGTGTATCTAGCCATAGAGGGCTATGTTTTATTTCCAAAGGGGATTTTTCTTTCTTATTCCCCTTAGCTTTTGTTGGCTTTCCTTCTTTTCCAAACTTCTCTCTCACATGGATTTTGAATGCTTTCTCTTGCTTCTCTACTTCTTCTTCATTGTTGATATCAACAATATCTACTTTGTTTTTCTTTACACTTGTCTCTTGAGAGACATCAAATTTTCTTTTTCAGACCAACTAAGGTCCTTATTCTTCTTCTTCTTCATCATCATATCCAACATACCTTTCTCTTGTAGCCAGTTCTTTCTTTCTCCTCTATGGAGGATTCTATTGTTTCATAGGGGCATTGGTTGACTCTTTCCTCTTAGCTCCAATAGTAGATTTAGTCCCAGAGGACTTAGGAGCAACCAAAGAGGGGTTAGATGTCCTACCTAACCTTTTTGTTCTTGGAGTTCCTATCAGAGGGGTAGATATACCTTTAGATTTCTCCTCAAATCCTTTTGGTAAGCCCATCATTTCCACTACTTGAGCCTTCATCTTCTCCACATTCTTTTGAATTTCCTTATTTTTGTGCTCCATGTGTACCGCACTAGATTTTTATTCATGTGTGTCATATCTTTCTTCTTTAGGATCTCTAGGAATAATCAATATATGATCTTCTAGACTAGTAATCACATCTTCTGAAACCTCATATCCCATTTTAGGGATCCATACTATCCTCAGTTCAATAGCTTCCATCATGCAACAGTCTTTGATGACCATGAAGATGATATCATTTTTATACTTCTTAACAACACTTTTGGGAATCCTTTCCCTTTTTTGCATGTTTTACTATTTTTTTTTAAAGAAACCCCACAATGCAGACTTTTGACTATCTACATCACCCAATCTTCTCCAACTAGAATATCCTTCAACCATACAATGTTCATTGTTTTGGGAATTTCTTTGAGGAAGTGAAATAATAAACATATGATCAAGGTACCATAATAGAAAGGGTATCGAGTCTCTTTGGTCTTTTGTATATTTTCCAGCAATTGTTTCCTTAGCAACTCGCACAAGTCCACATCCATTCATTTCTTCACCATCTCATAAGCAGTGTTAATTGTTGTGGAAAAAATATAGTTTTCTCTATTTGTGAAAAAGATCTTGTATCCAATCATCATATAGTAATATTTCATAGTCAGGTCTTTAATATCCTTAATTTCCAGGGCACGTTTATCAATTTTTTTACTAGTTAAATTCATTACTACTTCATTCTTCACAAATTTAAGAGTCGAAACTAGTCTTGTTGAGCATAACCCTATCACAACCCTAATGGCTTCCTTTTTGATCAAATATAGTATTTCCAACCAAATAAATTTATTGTGAACTCTTCTTAGCACATATCTAATCCATTCATCAACATAGCAAAAGATAGGAAAGTTATTCCAAACATCTAGTTTATTTTTCGTTAAACTTTCATATTCTGATTTCAACTCAAAATTATCACTAGTTAGTTCATTTATCCACACTTCTTTGAACTTTGAATGATTGTATTATTCCATTTTAGCATGAATAAAGATTCTAACATCCTTAGTATGCAACACACCAAAAGAAATACTTGAGAATGCACCTTTCGGATCAGTCACCTTAGATTTATCAGGGTGTTTCTAGAACTTGGGTTTAGGATGGTCCACAACTTTAACTACTTGAGGTGTAAACATCTTGAAATACTTCTAAAACTAGGGAAAAGAAAGAAACTATAAATACCTTTGAATCCTTGTTGGGTAGGGTTTTGTGTGACACTTTGAAAACACTTCGATTTGCTTTTACTTTGCTCTTCACTCTTCGAATACAAGATCACAAATGAAATTTTCACATACGAAATCACTTATAAACATCTTTTGAATGACCTAAAATACTTTAAATGCATTGGTTTGAAGTTAGGTCAAAATTTTGGTAACCCTAACTATATCATCATAGGCACCTTAAATCTCTTTGCAAATTTTTGCATCAAAATATTTTTCACCAACGATTTTTCCAATAGGTCAAGAATATCAACCTACACCTTATATCAACATGTTGAAGGAATCAACACCATATCTTTGGCAAGGGCTTAAATAATTTCTGGTAAAAACTCCCCTTGAGCCAAAGCTCTTCATCTAGTTTCTAGAGGAAACATCTACACCAAGGGTTGGCACACACTCACTTTTCTCTTCATTCTCATCTTTCTTCTTCTAGATCTTATTCATCTCTTTCTTCATCTCAGTCGAATCCACATTCTTTACCGGATTGTTCTTCTTTTGTGAAACAAAGGGTTTCACATTCTTTCTTCTACAAAACTTTACTATGTGTCCTTGTTGTTGCATTTATAACAAGTAACACCTTTTTGAACAAGCTCACTTATATCCTTCCTGTTGTGCAGTTTTTGCACACACGCCCCACTTGGAGTAGGGACCCTCTTTTCGGGATGTCTTCTGACCTTCGGTTTTATTGGATCTATCTTTTTGAGGTCTTGATATGTTGGCTTTGTTCGCTTTGCTCTTGCCTTAGGCCTGAATTGATTAAAAGTGAGTTTTAAGCAAAATCTGGGTTTTCACCTAAATCCGGGATTTTCCGGCTCTGGCGGATTTTCCCGGGCTCTGGTTTACTGTCTGTTTATCGCTGCATTTTCTGAATCCGGGTTTCTGCTTGACTCCAAGGATTTTCCGGTTCTCGTGGATTTTCCCGGATTGTGCTAAAATCCCGAACTTTGTTAAAATCCTGGTTCACGCTGTTTCCGCGGAATTGGTGTTTATCCGGATTTTCCGCGTATCTTGAGATTTTCCAAAATTCCGTCTTGCGCTCGGGTTTCCGGATTTGGCAGACGCGTCTTGTCGCTCATTAATGCTTGCAGTACCTTTGCTCAGACGAGTATGGGGATGGATTTAAAGTCTTTTAGGCGTCATTTTAACTTCATCATTCACTTGTTTGCTGCCTTAGCTTCTGAGTGCTTCCTCCATTCGAGCTTTGAGTATTGAGCTTGAGTCGCTTACGTGTGGATTGTTTGGAGCGCTGATTAAGGTTTTCGTTACTTGGACGTGTTTGCTTTGTGGTCGCTTCTCCGAGCTTGAATTTTGTCCAGAACATTCCATGGTAGGTTGTCGACTGCCCTTCCATCTGTTTACATGATAATTGAACTATTCTTTGCTTGATTGATGGTCGGCCTATGCTGGGTTGTGATTTTGCATTTATCAATTCGGGGTTTGACCCATCTCTTCATGAAACCTCATCACCCGTGCCGTGTGAGCTTATTTTTATCCGTTAGATGACGGGTGCACCCGTTTGGAAGGGGTTTTGGGTCAGGTTGCTTGCCCTCTTAGTGCTTAGTTTGCCATATTTTGCAAGGTTAGGGTTTTCTCGGTGCTCGACACGGAATAATGAATTTGTCATGATTTGTTAATCTTGCACTTGTATTAAACTGACCCCTGCTTTGTGAGGATTCGGGGCGCTCTAGATTGATCTTCGTAGATGGTATTTTAAACCTTGAGCTTGCCCTGGTTTTCATGGCAGGAGGTTTTCGAATTTAGGGCATCATCATTCTACCATGGGAATTCATCATTTGGGGGCTTAGGAAACTTGAAATCATTTGCATTCCGAATTTTGTTGATTAGCGTCGGTTTTGGGACCATTAGAATTCAGGTAGAAGGGATTGCGTGATCGTTTGATTAATGGTTCGCATGTCGTCATTCATCGGGTTTCCGAGGTGACCACGGAATTCCTTCGCACTCGGATTTTCCCAGTTTCGACTGATTCCGCGGAGTGTGGCGATTTCCGGAGTTCCTTAAACTATCCGCGGAAGTCCGTCCCATCTGGATTTTTCTGGTTTTCCTGTCTGGTTGCACTTCTTTCGATTTCTCGAGGATAGGATTTATGGGAAAATACTAAATGCTTATTTCTTGTTGCTAATGATCAAATTCCATGCTAATCTGATGATTTTTTTGGGCCGTACTGACGATTTATTTGACTAATGATGTTTTGGCAGCAAGAATCCGTCTGGGTCGGATTTCTCCGAAATTCTGCCCCGACGGGATTTTCCCGGTTTACAGTATTTTCCCGGACTGCTTTATTTCTCCGGATCTTCATAGATTAGCAGTTTGTGATGGATTTTAACCGCTTCATATGATTCTATGCTAACCTTGGGACTGGAATATGTATGATAATCGGATACTTATGACGATCTTTCGTGGGTGCAGGCTGAATCGAGCAAGGCCGCTGCAGGAAAGTCTAAGGGTGACACAGAAGGATCCGCCATCTCAGAAGCAAAGAGATTAAGGTTAGACACCAAGAGCCAGCTACCAGAAAGCAAGATATCTTTCGTGTGGTCTGAGGTATCTGACACCAACGTTGGAGCCTGGCGGTATGAGGAGTTCAAACAGAGGACAGCTCAGAAGGATCTGTCGGTCCTAAGAAAAGGGATGATGAAGTCCGGATTGGTTCATGTGGTAGGGTTCCCTCCAGCAATCCAATGCTATGAATTGATACTTGAGTGTGCCCGACAATATGACTTCGACACCCAAAGGGTTGTCAGTACTGAAGGAAGGGTTTTGGCCAATTTCAACCCCGTTTCTATTGCCCAGGCCTTTGACATGCCTGATTTTCCTTCTGTGTGTGCTCTGAACATGGACACGGCCAGGACGTATTATGAGAATGAGCCAACCAAAGCTCAACAGATGATCAATTCTTGGTTGGAGAAGCCAAAGTCACATTATTCCAAGTTACCCAAGCAGCTGCATAGAGTTAAATTCAGGTCAGACATCTATGATGCAATCACACTTTTGAGCAGAGTGGCAGGTTTGAAGACGGCTGGGGTGTTGGAGAACTTGATGGTTCATGTGATCAATAAGATTGAGCAAGGTTCTGACTACCATTGGGCAGGGCTTATTAGTTCTGAGATTGATAAACAGCTGAGGAACGTCCTGGAAACCAAGAAGTTCACCATGTCCTCCTATGTCGTGTATGTGTTG
Source organism: Sequoia sempervirens (assembly GCA_007258455.2). Lineage (NCBI taxonomy): Eukaryota > Viridiplantae > Streptophyta > Pinopsida > Cupressales > Cupressaceae > Sequoia > Sequoia sempervirens. The sequence goes on along the minus strand of VDFB02256132.1, from coordinate 114,223,507 downwards.
GCAAGATTCTACCCATACAGGGGTCTGAATCCAAAGGGAACATTTGGGCAGGATATAGTTTATGAGATTTACCCAGAGTTGCATCTAGGACACAAGGATTATCGAAGGGCCAATGATGCATTTACGATGCATATCACTAGGATGCTACAGAGTGTCGAGCATGTGAGGCTGTCAGAGGGAGTAAAAGGATTGATAAAGAATTATGGGGCCTGGTTTATTCAATTTCCCACCTTCACTTACATTAGAATTGATGGATGTCCCGCTGCACCATATAGGTTACCTCGGTACCCCACTGATCATATTGTATTACTGGAAATTGTTAGGCAGATATGTGAGTTTGATGCCATAGTCAAAAAGGAAAAGCATAAAACAGGTTTTGGTGGGGATTTCCCTCTTGGAATCGGTGTAGCAGAGGTGTGCCCTTCTATTCAATCAGCACACACCGCAGCAGATGAATTAGCAGCATATGGCTTCTCCTTCCATTCCAAAAGAACAAACTTTGACATTACCGGGGAAGCACAAAAGAAGGCTACTAGGGAGTACCGTCATAAAGATGACCTAGAGGACTATTGGGCCAACATCAAGGATGATCTTGAAGCAAGAAAGAAGAGGTACTCTAGGCTTCCTGTTGATGTAATCAGGCAATATAATGTGAAGTTGATTCCTGACCAACTGGAAGATGATGGAAACCTAGTGCAAGATCATGCCTATGAGGCTGTTAAGGATAGGTCAATTAGAGAAATCAACTGGAATGAGGATGAGGTCACAGAGTTGGAGGATCTAATGGCCCCGGTTATGAAATTCACCACTTCTTGGTTGAGGCACAAGGTTTGGGAGCTTGAGAGCGAGAAGGTAGCCTGTACCTTCAATTTAATGGGAAACCTCAACCCAATGTCTACTTCAGAGGAATCCGGGGATGATGACCCCAAAGGGAAAACCCAAAAGAGCTCACCTTTCAAGATAAAGATCAGAGGACCTAAAGAAAGTGAGCCGGAACCAAAAAGGAAGCCCAAAGGGAAGAAAAGAAGCCGAGCTTTGAAGATAGGAAAATCCTCTGATGAAGAAGAGTTGGAAAAAGCAGAAGAAAAGGATGCTCCTCCACCACCAAAGAGGACCAGAACATCCAGGGTATCAAAGAAGAAGGTTCGGGATTCATCAAAGGATGAGCCTCCTATTGTTGATGTAGAGAGTTCGGGAGAGAAGACCAAGGTTTATATGAGGAAATCCAGGACTCCATCCCCTAAAGAAACAGTGCAAAAGATGGACTCTTCCCCAAGGTTACCAGCCGTGGAGCCATCTAAGGCTGCTTCTCCTTCACCAAGTGTACCTGAGCAAGAGACTCTTGAAGAGCATGAGACCAGCGGAGAGGCAGAGCCATTCAAGGAAGGAGAGCTCTTCGGTGAGGCAGCGGAACTTGGGGCCGAGGAGGAAGCAAAACATACTTCCCCATTGGTGCAGTATGAAGATTCCCCAGAGAATAGCAGGGGAGATGGATCACCTGAGAGGGAGGAAGGCATCCCTGTTAGAGCCCCATCACCGGTGCAGGAAGAAGAAATTGAAAAAGAAGATCAAGGTGAGCAGCTCCCTGAAAAGGAGAAGAATGAAATGCTAGAAAAACAACAGGAAGAGGTAACAACAGAGGAAATCCGGGTAGAGTCTGCTGTCCCGGACTGGCTTGAAAAGGAAATCACAAGGAAGAAACAGGTTGTTGAGGATACCCCCTTGGATTGGGATGAAATGTTGTCAAAGATCGGTAAGGGAAAGAAGAAAAGGACAGCTAAGGTGGTTTCAAAAATAGAAAGGGATGAAGCAAATAACCGAGTTGTCCACATTGCCACCCCTGCTGCAGATAAGACTAGAGAAGAAGTCACCGGTGAAGATTATAATGTACAAACTTTCAACCTTGGACCAGCATCTGTGGAACAGGATATAGAAGAGTATGAAGGGTCTAGCGCTGTGATCATTGGCAGATTGAGAAAGGAGACCCAGACCAAGCATGAGCTGAGAAGAGAAAATGACAGACTTAGGAAGTGTTTGGAGGAAGTGATGAAACCCCTGCAATCCCTTCACCCATCTTCTTCGGCCACTCCTGGTTTCTTGCCCAAGGAAACTATCTCCGAGATTGAAAGGATGAAAGCCTCTGCTCAAACTGCAACGGATTGGTTGAAGGATGCACAGGTTAAGGGAGATAATACAATCAAGGATATCCTTGCAGTTGGGAAAGATGCAGTCAGAACTAAGGACTTATTGGAGCATGTGCTATCCCAAGACAAAGAAGACATTGACCTCCTACTGCAGAAATCCAAAGTCATCATGGAGCATGGTAAGGATCAATTGGCTGCGGATGGGATCCTTCCTTCCTCCAGACTAAATGAGCCATGGGAATGGTTTGAGGCTCTGCTAATTCGGAAAAAGGCCATGAGGAAGATACAGAAGCAACAGAAACAGATAGATGGTGACTTGACCGGGGTCTATGAGGGGTGCATTTCTTTCTTTGAAGTCATGACTGGAAGGAGGAAGATTGCTCCTAAATACCTAAGTCTGGAACAGCTAAGAGAGTGGTGGCATGAAGTTTATACCCCGGATTCTGAGAATGTTATAACTGGCCACCAGTTAGATGATGCAGCCACATATCTGGCAGTAATGGATAAGTATCATGCCAACAAGGATGATTGGGATAAGACTGTTAAATGGTCAAAGGAGGAGATTGATTCCATTAAATGCAGACTTAAGATCTTGCCCTTGCCACCTATTGCTGAGTTGGATCGGTTATTCTTGAGAGTTCAGGACCATAACAAGGATAAGGGAGGCGGTATTTAATGCCATTTTGGAGATTTGTGCTTCCCTATTATTATAGGGCATGTATTGGACCGGACTACATTGGGGATTGTATCAAGGCCGACCTTGATGATATGGATGGCATTTAATGTGTGCCTTATTTTGGTTTTCCTAAGGCCGACTTGTTTTGGCAGTTGTTTTATTTTGTAAATGTTTGGCTGGGCCGACATGTCTTGAGAATTTGCTATAAAGGCATTCTTGCCTTATTGTAAGACATTAGACATTAGAAATATAGAGAAGAAATAATAGAGACAAGTAAGAGTTAGAGCATTTCGTGAAATTCTTGAAGCAAGTATTGTAAACAGAACAGTGGAATTGTTGCAGCATTTTGGTGATTCAATACAATTGAAGACATTGTGGTGTTCCTGGTGCAATCTCTTGTGTTATTTCATCTTGCATGATTCTTGTTGTTCTATCTTTCAGATTGCTTAATGATTTAGGGTTTAGTGTTTAGAATTAAATTAGTTGTAGTGTGGTGAATGGTGTTTTTTGATTTCATATTTGGAATGTTGGTAGCAATCTCTGGTCTATACTCCCAGTAACTATCTGATTGTAGTAGGCTGGTGAAGTCAACCTGGACCATATATTTACATGTGCTTAAGTTCGATTGTGGATGAATGTCTATGATTTGAAAATTTGTATACCTTAGAAGATTGCACCGTTCTTGTGACATTGCATTGTGGGTTAAGCAAGAATTGGTTATTTGAGATTGGTCCATTCCAGATATCTGTCATTTGCATTACTCATTCTAGGAATAGTTTAGATTTCGTCATATTCTTGCACCCTTATCTTTTGCTATTTCTTTATTATCTAGTTAGATTTAGGATTTGAGATCATCATATTGCAAAATCTGATAAATTGAAAGATGCAGTTTGCTTGTAGTAAGGTCCCTTTGTGATTACCAACATTTCACATATTATCTGAGTTGTTTATGCATTGTCATGACCTGACACCCGAGAGACCTTGGGGTGATTTTCAGTGATTTATTGTTGAAAATAACCTTTCAAGAGAGATAGAATATTGCATTTTGTCTGAGTTGTTGCTGTGCAGAAAACACCATCAACAGATTGGCGCTAGAAGGAGGGCCTGAATGAGCACACTGGATCGTTTCTTGAACGCCATCTCTCCAAAGAGATATAGGAGAAATACCAGATCTACCGCAGGAGAGGAAGATTTATAGGAATTACAGTTCCCCACTAGGTCAAGAAGGGCTCAAGAAAGGGGAGAATCATCATCACCCATCCCTTCGCCAGCATCATCCATATCTTCACATCCAGAGGTTGAGGCCATACCCATCCCTGAAGCAGTTCCCATTCAACAACCTCAGCCTATCATTAACCAACCACAACCACCACCCCCGCTTTTGCCAATGGCTTTCCTAGCTAATAATCCATCCCCTTTGTCTTTCAATGCTTACAATGTAATGCCCAAAAACCCTGAACACTTTTGTTCAAAGTTCCATGTTAATGACCCAAAAAGGACTGTAGAAGAACACATAAGGATTTTCCAAACCTGTCTCAAAGACAGAGGGATTGTTCATGAAGATGTTGCCTATAGGTTGTTTCCTTATTCACTAGGGGAAGAAGCTTTTTACTGGTACAATCACCTCCCATCTGGCTCAGTTCTCAATTGGAATGATCTTGAGACTGCCTTCTTACAGAAGTTCAGAATACCTATCAGTGCTAATGAATTGTATTTGCAATTCACTAGAGTCAAGAGAGAGGTCAATGAACCAATATCCAGTTTCAATAATAGGTTTCACCGTGCGTACACCAGACTTCAAGATCCTTATGTTTTGGATGACAATACAGCCCTGGGAGTTTATTATGAAGCCCTGGATAGCCTCACAGCAACCTTCCTGAAATGGAGACCCAATCCTCCAGTTACCCTAATTGATGCTTACACAGAAGCTGTTAAGCTTAGCACAGATCTGAGGCAACATATAACTGGACCGTTGCCTTCTTTAGGACCAGTTGCGCATCCTAGTCAAGTTCAAGCAGTAAATCAGGCACTTACCAATCATACTCCAATCATGAATCCAGTACCTCAATTACCTTTGGTGCCACATCCTGGTCTTCCCATGAGCCAAGTCTCTCCTGTGATGAATTTTCCCCAGCAGCAGGTTAACCAGCCCATGTATCAGCCACATCCAAGTAGTTTCCCTGCCTATTTGCAAAACTCTGAAGTGTTGCACCAGTCTATGGGATCTGCTATGATGCCTATCCCTCCTCAGAATAACCCAAGCCGTCCCCCTTATGTTGATCCAAATAAAGAAAGGATTGATGAAATGGCTGAGCAAATAAAGAAGTTAAACATAGAGGTGACTTACTTGAGGAATCAAAACAGCCAATTACAAGCCACCCAGAAGAATATACAATCTAATCAGAATAGGGAATTTCCACAAGGGCAGAATTTTGATAGAGGACAGCGCAATGAGAGAGGATTCCATAATGATAGAGGATATAATCAGGATAAGGGTTACAACAATGACAGAGGCTACAATAATGATAGGAGACAGAATTTTGATAGAGGACAAGGTAGTGGATCAGGATTTGATAAGAGGCCATCACAGGGACAGAGCAGAACATGGAATACGGGACCTAACAATGGAGGAGTTCCTACTCCCTTGGATCAACCCATCAACCAATCAACAAACCAGCCAGTTAGTCAAGACAAGCCTCCCAGTGGTGTATATTTAGCTGAGGCTGCTCTATCAGGATGGTGTAGGCTTCATAAGACTAGTCAGCATTCAGAGTTAGAATGTCCAAAGTTCCAAACTGCTACTTCCATTTTCCAGTATGAGGTGGAGAATAATGCAAATGGGCAGGAGATGGTTCCTTCTTCCCCCTATGATTCTACCGTGCTAGTATTAAATCACGCTCCCTTCCCAGTAAGTGAAGAAAATAGTCCAGAGGAGGAATCTGATTCCCAGGAAGATAAAACGGATCAGATCTGCAATGGGGATGAAGTGGCTCAGTTATTTAATGAAGAAACAATGAATGATAATGGCCCCCTCGATCAGGAAGAAGCCTATGTTGAAGAAGTACAGATGTTCCAGAGGCAAGGTCTGAGAGATATGCCTCACAGGCACCCACATGTTGGAGGACCTTTCACTACCTCTATTCCTCCTAACAACTTCAGTACTCCCCCAGATCCTAATGCTAGCAATAATCCATCTTTCCCACAGGTATCCCGGCAATACCTTTCGAAGGAAAGACAAGCTCAAACTGACCCACTAAAGGAAAAGGTTGTTCAAACAAGCAGAGACAAGGTGGAGGAACCTCCCAGGGAAGTATCAACTGACATGAGCGATGAGAAAATGGCTTCTTATATTGCTGAGGAATTCAAGAAATTAAAGGTGAATCTTTCAGCATTCGAGTTATTAAGATTCCCTGCAATTAGGAAAGCAGTTTTAGGTACTTATGATGCACGTTCAGTGTCTTTGGATAAACCTTCTAGCGAGGGTATCAACAATTTCTCTAGTTCTCAGCCTGTGAGGATGCAAAGTCAAGCCCCTTGTCAGACCAATTTGCCTCCTGGAGATAAAGGAAAGGAAAAGGACAAGACTCAAGTGGCTCAAGTAGATACTCAGCCTACTTTGTTTCAAGGGAAGACAGAAACTCCACCATTTCTGATTTTGTGCGTATATTCGGTAAGAATTTACATAATTGCTTACTAGATTCTGGTGCTTCCACCAATGTGATGCCTGATAGATGTGTAGGAGATTACACCCAGCCTGCTAACTCTCAGAAGAAGGTGACTCAGTTGGATAGAACTGAAGTGAATGTGGTGGGAGAGTTAAATATGATTCACATGCAGGTAGCTTCAGACCCAAGGATTCAACAGGTTATCAATATTCAAGTGGCTGATATCCCTGATGCGTATGGTTTGATTCTAGGAAGAGATTTTACTAAGGCTTTGAATGGTTATGTGTCTATTGATCACTCTCACATGTGGCTCCCTTGGAAAGGGGTGCCCAATCAGATCAGGATTGAGAGAGAGCCAAGAATGAAATACATGATTACAGAATACCAAAAGACTTCAACAGAGGTTCTGATATCCGAAGTTGGCATGGGAAATTATGTGTTGTCAACACAGTATGAGGAATCAGACTCAGAGGAGATATTAATGCTACACACGATGCCTATCGATGCAGAAACAGGATCCAGCCCTGTTACTGTCTTGACAAAATCATTAGAGGAAGAAGAGGAAACTGAAGATACTCAGATCAGTCTATTAGACGATTTTCAGGAATTCATCAAGCAGTGTGTTGAAAATCAAATGCATTTAGGTAAAAGGACAAGCTTTGAAGAATTACTCTTACCCAATTGGTGTAGAGTCCATAATGCTTCCCATTCAGAGTTGGAGTGTTGTTTATGCCAAACAGCGGTAGAACAAGTACAGAAATGTACGAGTCCAACCCTGGCAGATAAAACAGATATACAGAACCTTAAGGAAGAATATCAAGGAAAGGAGTCTGTGTCATCTAAAAAACTACCCAGCAATATTAAGCCAAAAGATGTAATGAAGAGGACTACCACTGCTGAATGTTGGACTCTCAGGTTTGATGGGTCCAAATCCAAACATGGAGCTGGGGCAAGGTTTGAATTTATCAGTCCAAAAGGTAAGAATTTCTTTGCGGCTCATAGACTCCAATTTCATTGTACAAATAATGTGGCAGAGTATGAGGCGTTAATCCATGGACTTCTCATGGCACTTAAGAAAAAGGTTAAGATTCTGCAAGTCTTTGGTGATTCTGAGTTAGTAGTTAAGCAAGTAAGGAAACAATATTCATGCCATGATAGGAGAATGACTAATTATAGGCATAGAGTGTGGGACCTAATTGAAGGATTTGATGCCTTCAACATTCAACTAATACCACGGCGAAAGAATCAAACAGCAGATTCTCTGGCTCAGGCAGCAAGCACCCTACAGCCTTTATCTTTGTCAGGTTTGAAGAAATTCACTGTAGAATTGACTCCTGTGCCATCGGTTCCAAATAATGTTACTAACTTCCAGGTGTTCGAAGATGATAAGCATATTCTGGATTTTATCACAAATACAGACGTTTTTGCTTCTCAAATCATTGATGAGACAGAGCTTCAGGAAGCAGAACTGGATTTAGAAGGAGTAATGAATTTAAAGTCAAATACTATTCCAAGGGGAATGGTACAGTTGGAACAAATTTTTGATATGGATAAGATTAAAGATCAGGAACAAGAGTCCAAGAAGGAATCCATCAGTGGACAGTGTGATACTTACAATATGGGAACTGAAGATAATGCTAAGAATATTTTCATTGGCAAAGTATGCACTCCTGAAGAAAAACAAGGGATAATTGAAGCCTTGCACAACTTTCCAGATATAGTAGCCTAGAGTTATGAAGACTTGAAAACTTATGACACATCAATCATAACTCACACTATACCTTTGAGGCCAGGTTCCAAACCTTTCAGGAAAAGATAGAGGCCTATAAACGCATTGTTGGAACCACTCATACAGAAAGAAGTTTAGAAGTTACTATCCGCCAGAATCATATTTCCTGTCAGGCATTCAACTTGGGTGGCCAACGTGGTTCCGGTGAGGAAAAAGAATGGAGAAATTAGACTCTGTGTTGATTTCAGGAATTTGAACAGATCTTCAGAAAAAGATAACTATCCAGTCCCTTCACTGGATGAAGTGCTTCAAGTGGTTAATGGATCCCAGATGATGTCATTTCTGGATGGTTATTCAGGGTACAATCAAGTGATGGTTCAGTATGAGGATAGACACAAGACTGCCTTCACAACTAAATGGGGTACCTTTGCCTACAGGAGGATGCCATTTGGACTCATTAATGCAGGGGCTACATTTCAAAGGGCCATGGATATTGCTTTTAAGGATATCATAGGCAAATGCATCATCATTTACATAGACGACCTGACTGTGTTCTCCAAAAACAGAGGGGATCACATTTCAGATTTGCACAAAGTGTTTCAAAGGTGTAGGGAATTTGGCATATCCTTGAATCCTAAAAAATGTATCTTTGGAGTAACAGAGGGAAAGCTACTAGGATATGTCATATCAGAAAAGGGGATTGCTATTGATCCAAAAAGAGTGGAGGCTATATTGAAGATTCAGCCCCCTGCTAGCAAAAAAGATATGAAGTCCTTCTTTGGTAAGATCAACTTCGTCAAAAAATTCATTACTGGATTTGCTGAAATTGTTAAACCACTGAACGCAATGTTGAAACAAGATGTCAAGATTGAATGGACTACAGAAGCGAAGGAGGCATTTGCAGAGATCAAAAGGGCCATTGCTGATGCTCCAGTATTGGTAAGTCCGAACTACAGCAAACCATTTTATATCTATTCATTTGCTTCAGATCATTCATGTGCTGGAATGCTAACTCAAAAGTCTGATGAGGGAAATGAGCATCCTATCGCTTTTATGAGTGCACCATTAAAAGATGTTGAGTTGAAATATCCAAGTGTGGAAAAGCAGGCATATGCCCTGGTCAGAGCAGTAAAGAAATTTAGGCATTATATCCTCAGAAATAAGGTGTATGCAATTGTCCCTGATTCTGCAGTTAAGTTACTTCTGATGCAAAATGAATTAGGTGAGCGCAGAGCTAAATGAGTGACCATGATACAAGAGTATGACATTGAGATCCAACCCACAAAGCTAGTAAGAGGGCAAGGACTCACTCAGACTATGGCGGAAATAGGTCCCGAATTAACTGTTCAGAATTATAATATCGAAGAGGTTTCCCCAAATGGGTGGTATGATGACATAGTGTATTATTTGATGAACCAATGATCTCCAGGCCATCTTAATGTAGTTTAGAGACGAGCTCTACGGTTAAAGAGTGATGGTTTCATGTTGAAGGGAGTTGTTCTGTACAAGAAAAATTATGAAGGTATTTATTTGAGGTGTCTTGGGAAACAGGAAGCTGAAAGAGTGATGAATGAGTTTCATGAAAAATACGGCACGGGCCATGGTTCTGCAATTGCCACAGTAAATCAGATTTTGAGGGCAGGATATTACTGGCCCACATTGTTCAAAGATGTTCACCATCATGTCAGGACCTGTCACACGTGCCAGACTGCGGCAACAAGGGAAAGGTATGCAGCGCTTCCGCTCCAACCGGTCACTGAGGTAAGGCCTTTTGCTCAGTGGGGAATGGACTTCGTAGGTCCCATCAACCCACCATCTTCTACCGGACACAGGTACATTCTCACTATTACTGATTATTTCACAAGATGGACTGAAGCTTTTGCTTGTAGGCAATGTACATCTGAGGTGGTAATTGATTTTCTAGAATCTGCTATTATCAATCGTTTCGGGTGTCCTATTACTATTGTCTGTGATAATGGTCCTACTTTTGCATCTTTGAAATTTTCAAATTGGGCTTTTGATCATGGCATTATTGTGAAGTTTGCATCCAATTATTACCCCTAGGGAAATGGCTTGGCAGAATCCTCTAATAAGAACCTATTGACTGTTATCCATAAGCTGTTAGAGAGGAACCCAAAAGACTGGCACACCCAGCTTCGATTTTCCCTTTGGGAAAATCGTACAAGACTTAAGTCATCCATTGGAACGTCTCCCTACCACTTGGTATACGGTCTCGAGCCAGTATTCCCCATTCAACTCAAGATCCCAACTTTACAATTTATAAATGAGTTTTATGATGAAGCGGACAGAAGAGAGGCTAGGTTGACAGAGCTACTGAACCTTGAGGAGAAACGAGACACTGCCCTTGAGAATTTTTCCAAACATCAGGGGGTCGTTAAGAGGTGATTTGATAGGAGGGCTAAAGTCAAAGCCTTTAGGATTTCTGACCTAGTCTTGTACTGGGATAAACCTCATGATCAAAAAGGAGACCATGGGAAATTTGACAAACTGTGGCTTGGTCCATATCAGATTGCTGAAATACTTGGAGATAATGCCTTCCGTCTGAAGACTCTCACAGGAGAGGATATCCCACTACCTGTCAATGGGCAGTATTTGAAACATTATTTCTAGTCCTAAGCTGTTTCCAGCTCCTTGCTTTGTAAATAGTTAGTTTAAGTTGCTCTGCTTGTTTTGTTTGGTTAGAATAGGTTTCCCTTTTGGTTTGCTTGTTTGCTTTGGTTAGAATAGGTTTGCTTTGGTTTGTTTGTTTTCATTTGCGTTGCTCTTGCTCTTGGTTCCTTCTCTTTTGAGGATCTTTGGGTGCATCTGTATGACAGTGATGACGAAGTTGGTCTAATGCCCTTGGTATTTCTTTTACAAACTCTAATCATCCTTCCAGGGTATTATGGTATGAATTTCCTGCCCATTGTCACTTATCCTTGTGTTAAGGCAAGGGATTTTCTAGTCAGAATGAACAGGAATATATTAGGGTCTCATATTTTAAATTAAAGATACTTGAAGTTGCATAAGGTCCTTATGAAGTTTGAACAAGTGAAAAATCCTTTTTTCTGCTCTAGTGCCACTGTGGTTCTCATCCCTGAGTGTGAACTTCATTGTTCACAGGTTGATGTGAAAACAGTGAAAAGATAAGCAGTATAAAAAAAAAAAAGGGAAATACATATTGAAAATTGAAAGGTTTGAATTCAACTCATCAGGGGGATCTGGATATCTCTACTGGGGCTATAGACGCCTGACTGGCAGTAGAGCTATGTTCAGGGGAATCACAGCGATAACCTCATCGAGGCTATGAACGTCGGACTGGAAGCGAGGCTCTATCCAGGTTATTTTTAGAGTATGAATCTTTACGTAGCTTGTTCATACTAAGTTTGGTTCCCATTGTAACTAGGAGAGGATAATGAATGCATGTGTACACACTTTGACCCTGGTATAGGAAAGTTTGGTTGACTAGGGGGTCTTCTTTGTTTTACCATGGGTGGTGGCAGGATAGGTAAGTCGACACCATGAGTTCTGGGTTCTTGATTCTAGTTTCTAATTGAAATGCTCAGGAGCATTTTCCCCAGCAGAGTTGTCATTTGTTGTGCAATTTTTGCACACACGCCCCACTTGGAGTAGGGACCCTCTTTTCGGGATGTCTTCTAACCTTCGGTTTTATTGGATCTATCTTTTTGAGGTCTTGATATGTTGGCTTTGTTGGCTTTGCTCTTGCCCTAGGCCTGAATTGATTAAAAGTGAGTTTTAAGCAAAATCGGGTTTTCACCTAAATCCGGGATTTTCCGGCTCCGGCGGATTTTCTCGGACTCTGGTTTACTGTCTGTTTATCGCTGCATTTTCTCGAATCTGGGTTTCTGCTTGACTCCAGGATTTTCCGGTTCTCGCGGATTTTCCCGGATTGTGCTAAAATCCTGAACTTTGTTAAAATCCCGATTCACGCTGTTTCCGCGGAATTAGTGTTTATCCGGATTTTCCGCGTATCTTGAGATTTTCTGAAATTTCGTCTTGCGCTCGGGTTTCCGGATTTGGCAGACGCGTCTTGTCGCTCATTAATGCTTGCAGTACCTTTGCTCAGACGAGTATGGGGATGGATTTAAAGTCTTTTAGGCGTCATTTTAACTTCATCATTCACTTGTTTGCTGCCTTAGCTTCTGAGTGCTTCCTCCATTCGAGCTTTGAGTATTGATCTTGAGCCGCTTGCGTGTGGATTGTTTGGACCGTTGATTAAGGTTTTCGTTACTTGGACGTGTTTGCTTTGTGGTCGCTTCTCCGAGCTTGAATTTTGTCTAGAACATTCCATGGTAGGTTGTCGACTTCCCTTCCATCTGTTTACATGATAATTGAACTATTATTTGCTTGATTGATAGGCGGCCTATGCTGGGTTGTGATTTTGCATTTATCAATTCGGGGTTTGACCCATCTCTTCATGAAACCTCATCACCCGTGCCGTGTGAGCTTATTTTTATCCGTTAGATGACGGGTGCACCCGTTTGGAAGGGGTTCTGGGTCAGGTTGCTTGCCCTCTTAGTGCTTAGTTTGCCATATTTTGCAAGGTTAGGGTTTTCTCGGTGCTCGACACGGAATAATGAATTCGTCATGATTTGTTAATCTTGCACTTGTATTAAACTGACCCCTGCTTTGTGAGGATTCGGGGCGCTCTAGATTGATCTTCGTAGATGGTATTTTAAACCTTGAGCTTGCCCTGGTTTTCATGGCAGGAGGTTTTCGAATTTAGGGCATCATCATTCTACCATGGGAATTCATCATTTGGGGGCTTAGGAAACTTGAAATCATTTGCATTCCGAATTTTGTTGATTAGCGTCAGTTTTGGGACCATTAGAATTCAGGTAGAAGGGATTGCGTGATCGTTTGATTAATGGTTCGCATGTCGTCATTCATCGGGTTTCCGAGGTGACCACGGAATTCCTTCGCACTCGGATTTTCCCAGTTTCGACTGATTCCGCGGAGTGTGGCGATTTTCAGAGTTCCTTAAACTGTCCGCGGAAGTCCGTCCCATCTGGATTTTTCGGTTTTCCTGTCTGGTTGCACTTCTTTCGATTTCTCGAGGATAGGATTTATGGGAAAATACTAAATGCTTATTTCTTGTTGCTAATGATCGAATTCCATGCTAATCTAATGATTTTTTTGGGCCGTACTGACGATTTATTTGACTAATGATGTTTTGGCAGCAAGAATCCGTCTAGGGATTTTCCTGAAATTCGCCCCGACGGGATTTTCCCGGTTTACAGTATTTTCCCGGACTGCTTTATTTCTCCGGATCTTCATAGATTAGCAGTTTGTGATGGATTTTAACCGCTTCATATGATTCTATGCTAACCTTGGGACTGGAATATGTATGATAATCGGATACTTATGACGATCTTTCGTGGGTGCAGGCTGAATCGAGCAAGGCCGCTGCAGGAAAGTCTAAGGGTGACACAGAAGGATCCGCCATCTCAGAAGCAGAGAGATTAAGGTTAGACACCAAGAGCCAGCTACCAGAAAGCAAGATATCTTCGTGTGGTCCGAGGTATCTGACACCAACATTGGAGCCTGGCGGTATGAGGAGTTCAAACAGAGGACAGCCCAGAAGGATCTGTCGGTCCTAAGAAAAGGGATGAAGTCCGGATTGGTTCATGTGGCAGGGTTCCCTCCAGCAATCCAATGCTACGAATTGATACTTGAGTGTGCCCGACAATATGACTTCGACACCCAAAGGGTTGTCAGTACTGAAGGAAGGGTTTTGGCCAATTTCAACCCCGTTTCTATTGCCCAGGCCTTTGACATGCCTGATTTGTCTTCTGTGTGTGCTCTGAACATGGACACGGCCAGGACGTATTATGAGAATGAGCCAACCAAAGCTCAACAGATGATCAATTCTTGGTTGGAGAAGCCAAAGTCACATTATTCCAAGTTACCCAAGCAGCTGCATAGAGTTAAATTCAGGTCAGACATCTATGATGCAATCACACTTTTGAGCAGAGTGGCAGGTTTGAAGACAGATGGGGTGTTGGAGAACTAGATGGTTCATGTGATCAATAAGATTGAGCAAGGTTCTGACTACCATTGGGGAGGGCTTATTAGTTCTGAGATTGATAAACAACTGAGGAACGTTCTGGAAACCAAGAAGTTCACCATGTCCTCCTATGTCGTGTATGTGTTGGCAAGATTCTACCCATACAGGGGTCTGAATCCAAAGGGAACATTTGGGCAGGATATAGTTTATGAGATTTACCCAGAGTTGCATCTAGGACACAAGGATTATCGAAGGGCCAATGATTCATTTACGATGCATTTCACTAGGATGCTACAGAGTGCCGAGCATGTGAGGCTGTCAGAGGGAGTAAAAGGATTGATAAAGAATTATGGGGCCTGGTTTATTCAATTTCCCACCTTCACTTACATTAGAATTGATGGATGTCCCGCTGCACCATATAGGTTACCTCGGTACCCCACTGATCATATTGTATTACTGGAAATTGTTAGGCAGATATGTGAGTTTGATGCCATAGTCAAAAAGGAAAAGCATAAAACAGGTTTTGGTGGGGATTTCCCTCTTGGAATCGGTGTAGCAGAGGTGTGCCCTTCTATTCAATCAACACACACCGCAGCAGATGAATTAGCAGCATATGGCTTCTCCTTCCATTCCAAAAGAACAAACTTTGACATTACCGGGGAAGCACAAAAGAAGGCTACTAGGGAGTACCGTCATAAAGATGACCTAGAGGACTATTGGGCCAACATCAAGGATGATCTTGAAGCAAGAAAGAAGAGGTACTCTAGGCTTCCTGTTGATGTAATCAGGCAATATAATGTGAAGTTGATTCCTGACCAACTGGAAGATGATGGAAACCTAGTGCAAGATCATGCCTATGAGGTTGTTAAGGATAGGTCAATTGGAGAAATCAACTGGAATGAGGATGAGGTCACAGAGTTGGAGGATCTAATGGCCCCGGTTATGAAATTCACCACTTCTTGGTTGAGGCACAAGGTTTGGGAGCTTGAGAGCGAGAAGGTAGCCTGTACCTTCAATTTAATGGGAAACCTCAACCCAATGTCTACTTCAGAGGAATCCGGGGATGATGACCCCAAAGGGAAAACCCAAAAGAGCTCACCTTTCAAGATAAAGATCAGAGGACCTAAAGAAAGTGAGCCGGAACCAAAAAGGAAGCCCAAAGGGAAGAAAAGAAGCCGAGCTTTGAAGATAGGCAAATCCTCTGATGAAGAAGAGTTGGAAAAAGTAGAAGAAAAGGATGCTCCTCCACCACCAAAGAGGACCAGAACATCCAGGGTATGAAAGAAGAAGGTTCGGGATTCATCAAAGGATGAGCCTCCTATTGTTGATGTAGAGAGTTCGGGAGAGAAGACCAAGGTTTATATGAGGAAATCCAGGACTCCATCCCCTAAAGAAACAGTGCAAAAGATGGACTCTTCCCCAAGGTTACTAGCCGTGGAGCCATCTAAGGCTGCTTCTCCTTCACCAAGTGTACCTGAGCAAGAGACTCTTGAAGAGCATGAGACCAGCGGAGAGGCAGAGCCATTCAAGGAAGGAGAGCTCTTTGGTGAGGCAGCGGAACTTGGGGCCAAGGAGGAAGCAAAACATACTTCCCCATTGGCTCAGTATGAAGATTCCCCAGAGAATAGCAGGGGAGATGGATCACCTGAGAGGCAGGAAGGCATCCCTGTTAGAGCCCCATCGCCGGTGCAGGAAGAAGAAATTGAAAAAGAAGATCAAGGTGAGCAGCTCCCTAAAAAGGAGAAGAATGAAATACCAGAAAAACAACAGGAAGAGGTAACAACAGAGGAAATCCGGGTAGAGTCTGCTATCCCGGACTGGCTTGAAAAGGAAATCACAAGGAAGAAACAGGTTGTTGTTGAGGATACCCCCTTGGATTGGGATGAAATGCTGTCAAAGATCGGTAAGGGAAAGAAGAAAAGGACAGCTAAGGTGGTTTCAAAAATAGAAAGGGATGAAGCAAATAACCGAGTTGTCCACATTGCCACCCCTGCTGCAGATAAGACTAGAGAAGTCACCGGTGAAGATTATAATGTACAAACTTTCAACCTTGGACCGGCATCTGTGGAACAGGATATAGAAGAGTATGAAGGGTCTAGCGCTGTGATCATTAGCAGATTGAGAAAGGAGACCCAGACCAAGCATGAGCTGAGAAGAGAAAATGACAGACTTAGGAAGTGTTTGGAGGAAGTGATGAAACCCCTGCAATCCCTTCACCCATCTTCTTCGGCCACTCCTGGTTTCTTGCCCAAGGAAACTATCTCCGAGATTGAAAGGATGAAAGCCTCTGCTCAAATTGCAACGGATTGGTTGAAGGATGCACAGGTTTAGGGAGATAATACAATCAAGGATATCCTTGCAATTGGGAAAGATGCAGTCAGAACTAACGGACTTATTGGAGCATGTGCTATCCCAAGACAAAGAAGACATTGACCTCCTACTGCAGAAATCCAAAGTCATCATGGAGCATGGTAAGGATCAATTGGCTGCGGATGGGATCCTTCCTTCCTCCGGACTAAATGAGCCATGGGAATGGTTTGAGGCTCTACTAATTCAGCAAAAGGCCATGAGGAAGATACAGAAGCAACAGAAACAGATAGATGGTGACTTGACCGGGGTCTATGAGGGGTGCATTGCTTTCTTTGAAGTCATGACTAGAAGGAGGAAGATTGCTCCTAAATACCTAAGTCTGGAACAGCTAAGAGAGTGGTGGCATGAAGTTTATACCCCGGATTCTGAGAATGTTATAACTGGCCACCAGTTAGATGATGCAGCCACATATCTGGCAGTAATGGATAAGTATCATGCCAACAAGGATGATTGGGATAAGACTGTTAAACGGTCAAAGGAGGAGATTGATTCCATTAAATGCAGACTTAAGATCTTGCCCTTGCCACCTGTTGCTGAGTTGGATCGGTTATTCTTGAGAGTTCAGGACCATAACAAGGATAAGGGAGGCGGTATTTAATGCCATTTTGGAGATTTGTGCTTCCCTATTATTATAGGGCATGTATTGGACCGGACTACATTGGGGATTTTATCAAGGCCGGCCTTGATGATATGGATGGCATTTAATGTGTGCCTTATTTTGGTTTTCCTAAGGCCGACTTGTTTTGGCAGTTGTTTTATTTTGTAAATGTTTGGCTGGGCCGACATGTCTTGAGAATTTGCTATAAAGGCATTCTTGCCTTATTGTAAGACATTAGACATTAGAAATATAGAGAAGAAATAATAGAGACAAGTAAGAGTTAGAGCATTTCGTGAAATTCTTGAAGCAAGTATTGTAAACAGAACAGTGGAATTGTTGCAGCATTTTGGTGATTCAATACAATTGAAGACATTGTGGTGTTCCTGGTGCAATCTCTTGTGTTATTTCATCTTGCATGATTCTTGTTGTTCTATCTTTCAGATTGCTTAATGATTTAGGGTTTAGTGTTTAGAATTAAATTAGTTGTAGTGTGGTGAATGGTGTTTTTTGATTTCATATTTGGAATGTTGGTAGCAATCTCTGGTCTATACTCCCAGTAACTATCTGATTGTAGTAGGCTGGTGAAGTCAACCTGGACCATATATTTACATGTGCTTAAGTTCGATTGTGGATGAATGTCTATGATTTGAAAATCTGTATACCTTAGAAGATTGCACCGTTCTTGTGACATTGCATTGTGGGTTAAGCAAGAATTGGTTATTTGAGATTGGTCCATTCTAGATATCTGTCATTTGCATTACTCATTCTAGGAATAGTTTAGATTTCATCATATTCTTGCACCCTTATCTTTTGCTATTTCTTTATTATTTGGTTAGATTTAGGATTTGAGATCATCATATTGCAAAATCTGATAAATTGAAAGATGCAGTTTGCTTGTAGTAAGGTCCCTTTGTGATTACCAACATTTCACATATTATCTGAGTTGTTTATGCATTGTCATGACCTGACACCCGAGAGACCTTGGGGTGATTTTCAGTGATTTATTGTTGAAAATAACCTTTCAAGAGAGATAGAATATTGCATTCTGTCTGAGTTGTTGTTGTGCAGAAAACACCATCAACACTTCCTAGATATGCATTCATTAGCCTTGTGCCCAAATCCATTGCATGTATAAAAATAGCCATTGAAAGATGAAACATCATGCTATTATAGCCATATATCATCTAATTTTTGCATTCACTAGCTCTATGACCAAATCTATTGCATGTGTAGCACTGACCAGGAAATGATTGAACATTCAGATTCATTCCACTTCTACATTTTATAGCCTTATGTCCAAATTTGTTGTAGGAATAACAATAACCATTAAAATATAAATACCTTTGTGCATTAGGTTGTCTGATAGGAGGCTTTTTGAAATCTTTCTTCTAGTTTTGGACCTATTTGACATTGCTCTTCTTGTCATTTTCCTTCTCAACATTGTTTGGGGTTTGATCTTTCTTTGAACTTTCTCCTTTCTCAAACCCTAATCCTTCTTTGTCCTTAGAAGCGTTATGTCCAAAAATCATCTCATCAAGCATTGTGGAGCTCTTCTTGAATTTGTCTTCTTGAATCCTTGATTTCTCCATATTTGATCTCAAAGTTACAATATCTTGTTCAAGCTTTGAACATTCTTTAGATTTATCTTTCAATTTAGCATTCAAGCAGTCTTCGGCTCTTTTACCTTCTTCAATTTGCACGTTCAGACTAGTGATAGTCTCATTTGATTGCTTAAGATCCCTGATTCTATCTGTAGCTTTCTTGAGTTTTTCTCGCAACTTCTTAATACACTCATCTACATCACTAAGATCCTTTTTCAGATCTCTATTCTCAACTTCTTCTTTATGCAAATCTTCAAGGGTTGATTTGAGTTCACCTTCCATGTCAACTTCACAATCTTCTTCAGTAAACCCCTCATGGATCATCTCTTTCAAAGGAATAGGATACTTATAGTCACATGTTCAACTTCCAAGATCTACCTCACTGATCAATCCAAATGAAGGAACCAAGCTTTGATGCCAATTGTTGAGCACTGAAATATTGAGATGAGGGTGAATCAATATTCATTGAAATTCATTACCTTCATCAACTTAAAAAATTTATTCAATGCATCATATTAACTTTGTAGTAATGGAAAGGAACATAGAAATCATGCATCACATCAAAGAACACAAGAACACCAGATTACGTGGAAAACACAAGAAGGGAAAAACCACGGTGAGGATTAGCTCACAGTATATTATAATCGGTCATAATATATTACAAAATGGCTCACTTCCAGGTGGACTCACTGTTTGGAGGACTCACCATCCAAAAATATCTCATTGCCAAGATAGAAAAGAGGGTGGCTCACTTCCAAATATTTGAATTGATACACTGCATCTACAATATGTTGAAGCCATTTCCAATTAAGCTCTGTAAAATGATGTGACACACTTCATGCTTCAAAAATTATCAACCTCTTCACACTTTTCTCTTCTTCAGATCTCACACACTTAATTGTTTCGCATCTCGTACATCTCATTCCACACTTCACACAAGGAATTAACCTTGTATATATACTATTTCCAACACAAACATAAATTAGGTTAGCCTAATTGATGTATCGTTCATTATCATAACTTGTAAGCTCAAAACACCAACCCAAAACATATACATAATCAAAATAGGTCAAAAGGGACCTATAATAATTCCCATAAGTCTGATCCAAACATCATTTAGTTCTACAGACCTCAAACCTTTTAGTTCAACACTGTTGGTGAAGAAACAATGGAATAAACCAATTGTTCATCCACAACCTAACACACAAACCTCCAAAACTCTTGCCACTTAGACCACACAAACTTCTGACACTTTTAAGCATTCCCTCAAAATTGCATACAATAATAATAATTTGCAGTGGAATGCATAGCATTCCACTCAATTAGTCTGTCACTGTAACTTTACCAAATCCAAAGTGATACTTTGTCAACTTCAACTTCTCTTGTGGAGGGCTTTAAGATGTGAAACATTGGATTTAAATTCCTCCAACATACACCAAAATTACCTTAGAACCACATGAAAAGATTCTTCTTAGGGAGCAATGCAGACCACAAAACAGGTTCTCTAAACACTGAAAGACCTATATTCTAGACTTAGGAAAATATCCAACACATCTGGTCTGCACCAAACCAACACATTTGCATCTATAATGGATTGAAATCACTGACAACACTACAATCAATCATGCTCTTCAAACATCAACTATACATCAATGTCGACATCACTACAATATTGACATCAATGACAACACCATAGTAACATCATCTTTCATACATTCACCAATCTTCTCAATGGCAAACAATATTCCAACATAATGCATTATGACAACTTATAACAATATAAGAGTATCTACTAATAATAGCTTGGGTGTTGGAATTGGGGCCTTGATTTTTGGGGTTTTATTTTGGGTCATAGATTTGGCCCATGGTTTTAGTAAACTACCTACTATTTGTGGTTTTTTCCCTTATTTATTTGGTTCTTGATTTAGAGTTTTTATGGTTTATATTTTAGGTATCATTATGTTGGAATATCTCTATATCTATAGGTTGGTGCAATCTTCTATGAAGGCTTGAGCTTGAAATTTTATTGTAATTATATTGGTGTTGTTAGAAATATAACTATTTCATGTTTTGGAAGATTATTTTTTCTAAAAAGGATTTTCCCAAGATAACAATGTGTTATTCAATGAATATTTTTGTGCATTTTATCTCATAAACTATTTGATTGTATATTTATGTGTTTCTCTCCTCCTATATTGAAGGAAGTGTTCCTATATTATCTTCATTATAAGATCTAGCAACCAAGTGCTATAGAACCAATAGTAAAGATGGTCTTAAAGCCCTCCCTAAGGACCCTTCCATACATTTCCTAGTATATTTCTCTTGTTCTTTTTAAGGAGTTGGCCTCTAAGTGGAAGATATAAAATATAACACACACATATAAGGAGAATGGTTTATTACCATATCATATCAATCCCATTTGAATCTCCCATCCTCACAATAAAATTACTCAATCCATTTGCTCCCCCACATGACCTATCAAGGACACTTACTAGATATGACAGTTTAGACAATAAATAAATAAACATAAACATTGTGAATTCTCATATCAAGAGAACTTCCAAAATAAAGTAAAAAAACAAATAATTTAGTTAACCATAAATACTAGCAAATTTAGCACTACAAAGACTACACAGATAGGTCCAAGTAAAATAATTAATGAAAACTCAAAAGTCAATAAAATAAAACCTGAACAATTTTTTTAGGGAATTCAAGATATAACTTTAAAAAAGAGGCAAAAAAGCCCACAAAAGAGTAAATTAATTTAAAATATTATTTATTATCAACAAGAATGAAATTATAAATAAACAAAAAAAATAATGATCATGAATCCAATTATTCTTGTAAATTATGAACACCACATGATTGCACCAAGCTACTTAAGGGGAGGGGAATGGTATTTCTAAAACCACATAAAATCATACATTATAGATTTTAGTATATATAATTGTCTTACAACAACATGCTCATATGTGTGATAGTTGTGTGTTAAGCACCAATACCTTTAGAACATCTATACCTACCTAAGGTAAAAGCAACACAACCAAGATGTCATCTAAAAATGAAGAATACATGCATTTAATTAACCAAATACAATATATTGTAGGTCAAATAGGTGTGCTTGCATTAAGGAAATAACGTGAATATATAGGAGAAATTAATAAATTAAATTTCAAGTTTTGGAGGGAAAGGTTTGTTCAAATTTCTCAACAAACTAGAGGTAGTTAGGAATTAATTTCCACTTAAGTCCAAATTACTAGTAAAATTGAATCCACATAAGCAAGGTTAACAACTTGTGGAGGAAAAATAAACTTGGGAGGTGAAAATCCCACACTAACACCCCACCATAAGCATAACTTAGGTGCGGAAAAATATTGGGTCCCAGCAACTAGGCCTACTAAGGTACCCATTTACAATGCAACCTCATAAAGAAGAGGAGAAAAACTTGTGGGAAAAAACTCCTCCAAATGAAGAAAATAAATATACTCTCTAAAATATGAGAAGAAAAAAAACCATGTGAGGAAAAAGTGCACCCAATAAGAGAAGAAGAAGATGAGAGACCATGCAACCCCCTCCCCTCAATGTATAATCTCCTATAGTGATGGTAGATGCCAAAAAATGAATGTTGAAGATGATCCAAGATCATTGAAATGCATTCCTCCCATTAGGAATAAATATAACCAAAAAAGAATGTAAGTTATCTTTTCATTCCTGAAAGGAATATGAGGGTAGAAAACTCAATGATTATCCCTCAATGTTTTTGATAAAGTAAGTTGCATTCACAAGGTGCAATACCCTTTACACACAGAGCCTAGGGGGAAAAAAGAGACCAAGTCCAAAGTTATAGCATTAAGCCCAAACCAGAAACAACAGAAGAAACCAAAAAACATATAGATACAATGGATCGACAACAGAGGAAAGACCCAACCAACCAAAACATAGACCCACCCACTTAAACGTCTAATCCCTCCCACTTCTCAGTGAGAAGTTTGAAGACATCATCACCAACCCATTTAGGTCCCTCACCCTCAATATTCTTTTCCACTTCCTCTTGAGTAACTCAGAGAGAGTGACAGCGGACCTATGGATGATTTTTATCATGAAGCATGTTAGTCAAGTAATCTTTTGTTCAAGTTTGTCCACCCGGGCCAACAGTTTGTTGAAATACTCATCCTTATCATTTTCCCCCTTAATCATTTCCTCCTCTCCAACCATGTGATCTGAAGACTGAGAGGTAGAATCCTCGTTAATCATTTTGTTCAATTCTGAGAAGTGACTAGGGCCTTCAACAAACTCCTCCATTTCCTCAATAGTGTCTCGCTTACACTCCTTGTTGCCACCGGTCTACTAGATATCTCATCAACAGGCACCTCTTTATTGTTTTTAGCCAACCTGTGAGACCTTCTAACAATGCTTTGCTTTGTCCCAATGTCCACACTAGCCTCCACCACAGTATCACCTTTAGAATCTTTGTTCGCAGGGCTCCTTCCCTCAATGTTTGTGATTGACACCTCCACATGACATAGGGTGTCCTTTTTTCCCTTGGTCTTGGTCGTCGATTTGTTGTCCTTCCTGGTGGGAGTATTTTTTAACCCAAAAATATTGTTTGCCACCTTATACTAGGCTAAACCCACCCCCCCTTCTTCTTTTTGGCTAGTGGTTTGGATTTAGGCTCATCTTTGGGTTTACAATCCACAAGGGGGTTCTTCCTTTTTGGTTCGACTGAAGCAGCAGGGGAAGGTTTTTCTAGGGAGTGGTCAAGTGGTTCTTGTTCTTCAATGTAGAAAGTAGAGATTTGTTTGGGGGGTAGAGGGCCAAATGAAAATGGCAAATCCAAAGCATAAGGCCTTGGCGTAATGGCAAAGGTGGCAACTTATCAAGGTCTAAAGTAGCAGAATCAAGGGTTTCCTTAATCGATCTTTCTCGGGAGGAAAGTAGAAAAAAGGGAAAAATTATAAGCATCTTATGCTTAAGATGCTTAAGTAATAGAAAATGGTAGAAACAAAAGACTGTAAATCTCCCCTCTAAAGTAACTAACTTCATAATAGCTAAGAAAACTTGATCCCACAGCTTTGGTAGTGACTTCCTTTTGAATCCTGCATGGTTCTTGACAAGCTTCTCATTCTCCCAAAAGAAAGCATTGAGGCTCTCTAAATCTTGCACCTTAGTGTGCTTCTTGAGCTTCTGACCAATGCAGGATAGGCCCGTTGCCTTGGCGATAACTTCCTCATTAATTTCAAAAGAGATTTTTCCAACAATGACTCTCTTGTCACTCCAAGAACTAACAAATTATGTTGATAGATTCTCATCATGACCCACCAAGCACTCCATAAGAGGCACAATTCATCCCTCCACAAAAATGTGCCAAACGATAGGTTCTCTACGAAATTCATCATAGGAACTAGGCTCGGTTTGAACCCTATCGCCACTCATCTCTTCACATTGAACAATGAAACTTACCCAAGATAACAAAGTTAGAAAATTTTTAAAATGGCAACTAATAACCTTTACCACCCATTTATCACCATCACCAAACCAAGAAGGAGAATCATGCCTAATTAAGGCTTCTAGATATTCATACAAGTCGATGGTCATTTCTAAGATAATTATGGTCATGGGCCATAATAAATCTTTCTTCAGTACATCAAGCTTACACTAAAAACCATAATAACTTTGATTGAGTAATTATTAGCCAAAAGTTTGGAGATAACTTTGGCCTTACACACATTTCTAAAAATTATGGATGTGGGGCCATACTAAATATTTTTAAAGTACATCATACTTAAGCTAAAATCCATGATACCCTTGATCGAGTAATTATTAGCCAAAAGTCTGAAGATAACTTTGGCCTTATACACGTTCCGAAAAAAATGATTAGAATTGTGATACTTTTAACAAGATTTCCCATAAATGTTTTGAATAGACCAACCATTCATCGCCATCATTTCAAAACACCGCCCAACTTCCTGCCTATTCCTCTCCATGTCATCCTACTTGTTCCACATCATCAAAGACCCAAAGGTATGGTGCCACATGTACCCACCCAAATATGCAAGGTTAGCTTCCATCATTAACGGTAATATTTTTTTGTTCATCAAGGATAAATCCTTGTATATTCATAGAGAGGGCCCCTAGTCTTCTCCAATATTTGGATAGGATCCAAGAAGAACCAAGGTTATCTAGAGAATCTGCCATAGTTGCCCTCATGAAATATATGTTCATATTCTTCCTTTCCAGTTTAGAAATCAAATAATTTATGTCTAAGAGTATATCTTTGATACTCCACCAATAAAAAATACTATGATTAATAGAGTCAATCACCGTCTTGTAGTCACCTTCAATATGCAATTTTTTTATACCAAGAGTGACAAAAATCTCAATGCCCTTAAGAAACGCTCTAGCCTCTGTTGTCATAGAAGTATGTATTCCAATACCACCAACATACCCTACCACTAAATTTCCCTTGGAGTCGATGATAATGCCTCCAATGTTCGCCACCCTTGGGTTCCATTTTTCTGCCCCATCAGAGTTAAGTTTGTGCCAACCAATTTTTGAGAGTTTCCAAACCATGTTAATTCTAGCCAGAGATTTAGAGTTATCAAAGGATTTGATCTCCAAATTTTTGTTCCATGAGCTTGCCATGTTGATCTCCCACATTGTAGGAGCTTTATCCAAGGGTTTCTAGTCGTATAAGGAGACATTCTCAGATATAAGTTTAAACCCAATGCCAAAGACCTCCTTAGGGTTTTTTTCAACATCTCTGAATATCTGATTGTTTCTCTCTTTCCATAAACACCAGCAAAAGATGGGAGGAATTTGATGCCAAATTTCATTAGGGAGAGGATGATGAAAAGGGCCAAACCAGCTTTCTATAAACTCTTAATGTCATCATAAATGGTCTAATGAATCCCCAATTTACCAAAAGCTAAATCCCAGACATTAGTAGCAAACAGACAGTGGAGCAACAGGTGGCCAACCGACTCCTCATTATTCTTGCATAGCATACATCTATTTGAGATTTGAAATCCCCTTTTTTTAAAACTATCTTGAGTTAGAATCTTGTTGTGTGTCCAAGTTGTCCACCAAAAGAAGTTCATTTTTGGTGTTAAATGTCTATTCCAAACCTATTTCCATAATCTACTTTGATTTCCCTAGTCTAACAACAAACTGTAAGATGACTTAACAGAGAGGTTGCCCTTGTGTTACAAAACACAATAAAAAGCATCCTCCATATTTGAGATGGGAATTCAAGTTAGGGAGAGGATGTCCTGCAGAGTCCTAGAAAATTTCCTTAACTTTGGGGAGAGGGGGCAACACAATTCCAACATTTTCCACTTCCCAAAACCATCAAGACCACTGAGGTAGTCACTAACATTTTTTTCCAAAGTACAGCCTCGCAGGCCCCATCAGATTCTTGAAATCAGATTGGGAAAGGGGGATTTCAATCAGCCAAGGGTCCTCCCAGAAACTAATGTTGTTTCCATTCCCTAACTTCCATCTTAAACCAAAGTGTAGTAAATTTTTCATCTTGCATATATTATTCCAAACCAATGAACCACTAGGGTGTTCATTCGAAAGACACCTAATTAGGGGGAAATTGCTTAGGTACTTAGCATTCATAAGCCTACACCAGTCCTTCATGTTCCTTAACTTATCCCATCCAACCTTAGCAAGAAAAGATTTGTTGGTATGTTGGATTTTCCTTATACCCAACCCCCCTAGATTTAGGAGGAAAACCTTGTCCCAACTAATCAAATCCAACTTCTTTTTCTCCTTTGTACCAGACCAGGGGAAGTTCCTTTGGATTTTTTCAAAAAAAACTGCTATGTATCTAGGAATTTGGAATATAGATAAGAAATAAACCAAGATCCATTGAAGGGAAATAGTAAGGAGTTGTAGCTTACCAGCATGACTGAGGATTGAGCCTTTCCACCCGACCAATTTCCTTTGAACTCTCTCAAGGATAGAATTCAAGAAGGTGGGAGTGACTTCTTTAATAGTAATAGGAAGACCTAGGTACATAGAAGGAAGGGACACAATCATACAACCCATAACAACAATCACTCTATCCTACAAAACATGAGTGGTGTTAAGGAAATAAATCATGCTCTT
Organism: Sequoia sempervirens; assembly: GCA_007258455.2. NCBI lineage: Eukaryota > Viridiplantae > Streptophyta > Pinopsida > Cupressales > Cupressaceae > Sequoia > Sequoia sempervirens. Next base: position 114,196,584 of record VDFB02256132.1, on the reverse strand, counting down.
ATTGTAATTTATACACTGGCCTGAACAAGCAGCATAGTTAAGGAAAATTTTCCATTTTCTCACTTCCAGAAGCGAAACTTTTCCAAACAAGATGGTATCATTGACAAACTGTTCTATGACAACCGGTTCTAGGGTGGTGGCAGGCTTAACTCCCTTAATAGATCCCTCCAAAAACATTTTAGCAACACTCCTACTTAGAACATCAACAACCATTATGAACAGGTATGGGGATAGAGGATAATCCTATCTTATACCTCTCCCTACATTAAAGAACCCATGGGGAATCCCATTAACCAAAAAAAAATATTTCATAGTTGTAGTGCATTCCAAAATGAGGTTAATCACTCAGATTGAATCCAAACTTAGCTAAAACTTTAGGAAAAAAACTCCATAGGACTTTGTCATAAGCTTTTGAAATGTCAAGCTTAAAATCCATACTAGCACCATTACATATATCCATGGAGTGCATAATGTTGTGAGTGGCTATAGCAACATCCATGATATGATGACTTGGGACAAAGCCTTTTTGGCTTGGACTAATCATTTTTTCTAGGAAAGGTTTTAGGCAGTTCACTAGAATTTTGGAGATCTTATAAATGGCATTACATAGGATGATAGGTTGAAAGTCAAACATGGTCTACGGGTCATCATTTTTGGGGATGAGAGCTAGGAAGGTGTCTTGAAAAAATCCTTGGCCGTGAGAATTAAGTCCTCTCAAATAATGTCCCAAAATACCTAGAAGAAAGTTGGGGGTATCCATCAAGTCCCAGAGCCTTGTAGGCACCCATACTGAACACAACAATCTTGAATTCCTCTGAAGTGATAGCACCAAGAATATTATCATTATCCTCATGGGATAGAGAAGCTGGAAGGGAGTCTAGTAGTAGGTCATCCAAAGCAAAATTAGGGGCCAGAATAGGCTTAAATAAGACACGTTGGAAATAACCAGAGGCCAATAGACCAATATGGGTAGGGGTAGTAACTTCACCTCCTAGCTCATCTTTTATATTTTTTATCTGATTCCTTTTCCTATGCTTGAGGGTTGAAACATGGAAGAAAGAAGTGTTCCAATCACCTTCTTTCAACCATTGAACTCTGGACTTTTGCTTTGAGAATATCTTCTATTTTTTCAAGATTTTCTCCCATTCCATGCATTCATCTCTTTCCTATTGGAAATTTTGTAGGCTAACATCTCCCTCCTCCATCCTTTTTTGTGTCATCTTAATATTTTCAAAGATCACTCTTTTCTGATGGAAAACATCTCCAAACACCCTCTTGTTCCAACCCTTAACCATGTTTTTGATATGCTTGAGTTTATGGAATACCCTAAACATGGGGGAGCCATGTACGGGGATATTCCACCAATTGGAAATTTTATTCCTTAAGTTCGAGTGGGGATTCAACATGATATCAAACTGGAAGGGAAGAGGACCAACAACAAAGTGCTCATTCAAGACCAATAAAAAAGGGTTATGGTTTGAGACAGTCTGGAGCAAAGCCAACAAATTGGAGTTAAGTAAGATCATCCAATTAGGAGAGAAAAGGAATATGTCAAGTTTTACCTAGATTAGACTATCCCCCATTCACCTATTAGTCTAAGTAAATTTCTGCCCATGTAAGTCAATGTCCACCAGTCCTGTATTATTTAAAAAATCAACTATGTTGGCCATACTATTAGAATAGTTTGGTAGTCCCCCCACTCTTTTTTGAAGGGTATAAAGGAGAGTTGAAGTCTCTAGACACCAACCAGTGGGCCCCCCTATTATTCTGGATCTAGTCAATGAGATCTTTCCAAAGGGTTTTCCTTGCATTCCTTATATTAGGGGGCATAGATGTTAATCAGAAACCAAGAAAAAATAGAGTGAGAGAAATGGATTCCCACACTATTCCTGCTTTGGAATATTTCAAAACCAGTTAGCCTATTAGGATCCCACATCAAAGACAACCCACCTGAAGCCCCATCCGCATCACTACGGGAATAATGAGCATTCGGCCAAATGTACCTAGCTATGTGTTTAATGTTTTTTTTTTTTTAATTTCTTGAAACAACAATACATCTAGATCTTGTGTTCCCACATAAAATTCTTCTGAGCTAGCTATTTGTGAAGGCTATTTAGCCCTCTTACATTCTAGGATAGGAATTTCATTTAGACACTTTCTTTGAGGGTGCTTCCAATGTCCTTTGTCTTCCAATAACAATCTCTTTGGTTGTCTCCCTATTTTTGGTTTTTCACTAGTTGGGTCTTCTAGGTTTGGAATCCCCCCTACATTTGCTTTCTTTTGTTTACCTTTCTTCTTTGGAGTTTTCCAACCCTAATCTTCATTTATTTGGCCTTGTGATAGGGCAGTAGTATCTATCTATTTGGATATAGAGCCTTCCCTATCAACTACCACACTCAAAATTTCACCCTCTTCTAGTACATCTTTAATCAAATCATGGTTAGGGGATAGAACACTCACCATATCTACCATTGAAGACATAGGGGCCTCCAAAGCACAATGTAGCATTGGAGAAGACTTGTCCAATAAAATTTTGTTGAGAGAAGTCACACATAGCACTGATGCAAGGTCAACAGAAACCATCTCCATAAACGGGACCTCAAGGACGACTAGAAAAAAGGGCCCAAATTTGGTTGGGGAGTCAATGATATTAAGCCGATCAAACTTGAAAGGATAGTTGTTTGTGAGGTCATCCATTAGGGGTTCGCTAGGACCTGGGTTATGTTATACAATGGACTTACAATCTGAAATAAGATTCCCAAGTTTAACACATTTTTGGCAATAAACCAAATCATTTTCATATAAAATTTGATGATTCCAAGACCCAAATTTGAAGCTCAGTGTCACATAGTTGGGTAAAGACTTGTTAATATCAATATTAACACAGAACCAAGCAAAAACTAACCTAGATTTCATTCTAGTGATGGTGTCTGATGTGATGAAGTGAGCCATCAAATTACCAATGCTTTGGAACATAGAGTCATCCCAATATTCCAGAGGCATTCCTAGCAGACAAACCCAAACGGATGCAGATTTGTTGAGATCAATAGTAGGGTCTGTTGGGACTATAAAAATTTGATGTTTTTACATATGTTTTCACTCATAAATTTCCATATTTGGTCCTACCATATGCATATTTCACCCATTTTTTCCATATTGTCCCATTGAATATGTTGGGTCATGCATATTTTACATTTTGGTTCATTTCAGCATAGGTCTCCCATTGTCTCCCCGACCCACTATGTTTTTCTGCTAATATCTTATGTTTCAAGTGTTTCAGTGTGATAGCATTTGGGTCTCTCCGATCCATTTTTCTGCTAGCAAACATCTGTTGCCTATCGGCAAGACGCTTATGTTGTTTCGACGACCGTGGTGGCTTCTATCGGCATTTGTCTTGGCGATCGAGCTAGCATCTTGCCAAATCCTAGATGTCTCTGCGACAGGTGCACTGTGGGTCCCTTCGGCATAGGTTAAAGGTTTCGGCGAGTGGTCTTAGCGAATACAATATGTCTCGCTGACTTCACATGTGGGTTTCTTTTCGGCAAAGGCTATGGGTTATCGGCATCATGTCTCGGCGATCCTTGCTTGTCTTATCGACTTTTGCATTGTGCTCACTTCGGCCCAACATAAGGTTTTGGTGATATCTCATGGCCAATTCGGTTTGTCTCACCGACGAAGCTTGGAAGGTTTCTTTATTGTGGCTTTCGGTGAGAAAGGATTTATGTCTCGGTGATGTACACAGGATGAAAGGAATATTGGTAGGAGTTAGCAATATCGGCACGAGGTCTCGGCGAGTGACCTCCGGTCTCGCCGATAAAAAACATGTAGATCCTTGTGGCATAGGTGTTGCCTTGTCTCGGCAACGCGAGGATAATTGAAGACCTTCGGTGAAGCATTGGATAATCTACAAGAGGTCTCTCCGATCGATGGAAGCTACAGTGATATACATGACAGGCTCGTCAGCAGGAGGAACTTTAAGTCATAGCGACACACGAAAGGTAAAGGTGCTCTTGGGAAAACATAAAGGGATCTATAGGATGTCTCCACGACCCGAATGAGCTACATTGAATATGAACGAGGCTAAAGGAGTTCATCGGCGAGAGATATCCGTGTGTCTCAGTGACAGGAAAGCACGTAACGAAAAGTTTGTTTCAGCGCAACATAATTGAAGTCTGTATGGCGTCTCCCCAAGAGTGATAAGTCACAGCAATTGCAGAATGCGCACGGGATGTCTAACGATTGAATTTCCTTCGACAGGACGATATATTGTGTCTCCCCAACTGTTCACAGGTGATTAACAGAAATACAAAACATTGAGGCCGACGTGTATCTGCCTGAGAGTCGTTGCTTGCCAGCTCGATTGGAGCCCGATTGTTGTGCTAAGCTGACATGTTCTCTCATTTTAGCATTTTATCCAAATGCTTGTGTATAAATAATCATTCTTGCAATTGTAATTGAGGGGAGCTATTAGTTATTTAATATACAGTAGGCAATTTCTGATGGTTATAGTACTATAAATTCATCAGATCAGAGACTATGATGTATGTTTTCAAATCGGAGGTATTTATGAAAGTCAATTGATGTTGCTGCACATTTTTGGTCTCAATTATCTATTGAATTTGATGAAAGTATGGCTAAGTTGTCTCCAAGATGGACTCTTTCTGATTGTTTAAATTGATATGACAAGTTTGTATTCGATTTATCAGTGCACATTTGTTGTACTTGTGTGATTGATTGATTGGTTCTTTCAAGTAAAGACTAAACCCTTTTAGTTAATCACAGTAATCAGAGAGATTCAATTGGATTATTCAAGTAGAGCTTAGTAGTCACAGTTTTGCATGTTTATACGAGTTGTAAACAGAATATATGCCAGATAATTTGAGTTTTCTCTAGAAAGTGTTGCTCATTTGATTTCATTTGACTCCGCATACCCAATAAGGCACTGGTCTCTGCATTTTATCATTTTGAATTCATTCATTCTCTTTACATCTTTTAAAATTGAGCATTTTAGAATCTAGACCAAAGTATTGTTACTATTTTCAAGTTGAATTATAATTGTTCACTCCCATCTGCCATTGTGAACAAGTTGTTATAAGAAGATTGATTACAAGTTAAGTCTGCATTATTCAGAGAGGTACACCTGCCCAGGTTTAGCAGCACCTAAAGAGCAAAAGGTTGAATTCATTTAACCTTGTCTGTTACCCTAAAGCGTATCAAGAGATTGGCATCCTCTTGAGGCATTCGGCCTGCGTTTTTGAGAGCTAATAGGGTCAAAGCCAGGTTTCCAGCGGCATAGTGACAGGCCATGTTTCCCTTAAACCCAAGGGCCCGAAAAGAGAATAGATAGCAGATCTTCAACAATCATGAATTTGAACAAGAATAGCCCACCAACCATGACACAAACTTCCACACTTCCCTAGAGGTTCCATTTAGCAGTCGACCATCTTTTTACCATATCCACAGTAGGGAAAAAAGAGAAAAAATTTCCCACCACCGCATTCTCCATGGAAGAAATGATCCTATCACTTATGGATTCAAGGATATATAATTCAATACTAGAAGCAAAAATTACCACTTTTGGAAGAGGATGAGATATCTTTGCTGTCAGACTCGAGTTAAGCAGCACATTCTTCAAACCCTTCGATTCTAGAGTGACAAAGATCGCTGACACATTTTCAGCAGTCAAAACTGGAGGCACAAGCTCATCAACAATAGACAACATGGGAGGGTCCCCTAAGGTTGTCGGAGTAGCATGTGTCGGGGCAAGAACCCGGTCAGAAGAGGACAGGGGAGGGGACCTTGGGGTACCCCCAAAGTGGCATCCACCATGCGCACAGGCAATTCAAATCAAAGGAGCAGGAGAGAGGAACAGGAAATGGTTTTGCATTCTTGTTGGTATTGTAAGTGATTATTATTGTTAAAGCAATGGAAGCATGGAAGAAAATAAAAATTTCCTCTAAATGTTGCTAAAAAGTCAGTCTCCACACCAATTCTAAACTATGACAAGTGATGATGTAGAGAAGGAATAAGAAAGATTGAAGATATCCTCACAACATCTAAAGAAGATGATGCAACTCCATATGATCCAACATTAAAGAGAATGTGAATATATGAGAAATAGTTTCCTCCAAGTTTGCAAAATAGGACTCACAAAACAAACCTACAATGTTTTTCAAGTATTCATCCCAAGTAGTTGTATTAGGAAGATGAATAATCTACTACACTAACTCACTAGAAGCTCAAAATTATTATGGATTGATAGTTGAAGCATAGAAAGTATGTGGCCTATTCTGATAATCCTCATCCTCACTATAAAAATTGGAAGAAGAAGAAGAAGAAACTTCCTTAAGAGAATCATAAACTCCAAGTAAGTCTAAATTAGAATAAGAAACCTTAGGAATAAAGTGAGAGAAGGTGTATATCCTATCTTGGTGATATTCCTTTCTCAAGACTATTAAATTACTATTGTGAGACTCTTTGATCTCAAATGAATCAAGAGAAAACTCAACTTTCAATCCCTTCCCTATGTGAGTAGTCTGATATACTAATAGGAGATTAGTTGAAAGTGAAGGTACACTTAGAACATTTTTTAATATTCCTCCTTCAAATTCAACAAACCCTCTGCCTATAATTGAAGTTGGAGTGTCATTACCCAAGGTGATAATAGACATGTTATTAGGTTCTATGGAAGAAAACTCAGCCTATGAAGAACCCATATGGTTTGAAGTACCTGAGTTGATAATCCAAGATGAAGTTGACGAAGAGGCTACTACAACTAGTTCCCTTCCCTCATATTTCTCTTTATATTTTTCCTTTCCCTTAGTATATTATTGGGTTAATGAGGAATCTTTGATGGACTCAAGAACCCCTATGTTATTCTTCTTAAGATGTGAGAGGTGGTCAATCTATTTCTACATACATTTATGGTCATCACACCCAAGTTTCTTCAATAGGTACACTTAACTCTTTATTTCTTAGGTTTCCCTTGATTTGAAGAGATTTCAATGTTGGGTTTGGTGGGCTCAAATTTTGGTTCTTCCTTAGTCTTCTTGTCCTTTTGATTGGATTGCTTCTTCCCTTGGTTCGAAGTCTATTATTTCTTATCCTAGCAATAAGGGCTTGAGTTTTTGTAGACTTAAATGTCCCAATCCAAATTAACTTATCTTATTCCCTAGTTAGGTTGGCAATAAAATCATCTAAAGAGGGCATGAGGCACCCATAGAAATCTTGGTGGACAGGGAAAACTTTAAGAAACCCCCACCCTCGGTGAAGGTGTAAAATCCTAGTGAATCTTCTATACTTCCCGATAAAAATATTAATTTTAGTGGCAATTTTTTTTGTTTTTTGGGAAAAAAAATAATCTCAATTGGCGAATCTTTTCTAATCGGTAGAAATCTATGGAAAATCTTGACGAATTGCAATTTTTTTTAAACCGATAAAATATTTTCATTGGCAATTAAAATCTATTTTCAAACCTAGAAAAAATTTCCATTTGCGAATTAAACATGTTTTCAAAACAAACAAAAAACAATTTTGTTGGTGATTAAAACTTTTTTTCAAGCCAAAAAAAAAAAATCCATTAGCGAATTAAACCTATTTTCAAATGCATAAGAAAAAACATTGGTGAATCAATATAACCACAACCATTCAATGATTTTTTGATGGACGACTATAGTTGCATTCTGGAAGTAAATCTCTGAAGCACTAGATTTTTGAATTGAAACCTCCAGAATAATACTAGAACCGTTAGATTTTCACAAATCAATGGTTGAGATTTTATTAATTATTTAGGTTTGTCAGTCATCGTGCTCTTGTTTACCATTTAATATTGCCTAAGTCAAACCAAAATATTTTATGACAAAGCCTTAAATCTTAACTCTTTAATCCTAAGGGTCGAGTCTCATCAACCTAGCGATGTCCCCATTTTAAATTATGCACGCGCATAAAGTTTGTTTTAAAAGAAGGACCATTCGATGAATTTTCGATGGATGGTTGTAGTTGCATTCCAGAAGTAAATCTTTGAAGCACTAGATTTTTTAATTGAAACCTCCAAAATAACACTAGAACCGTTAGATTTTTAGAAATCAATGGTTGAGATTTTATTAATTATTTTGGTTTGTTGGTCATCGTGCTCTTGTTTACCATTTTATATTGCCTAAGTTAGACCAAAATATTTTATGACAAAGCCTTAAATCTTAACTATTTAATCCTGAGGGTCGAGTCTCGTTAACCTAGTGATGTCCCCATTTTAAATTATGCATGTGCATAAAGTTTGTTTTAAAAGAGGGACCATTCAATGAATTTTCAATGGACGACTCTAGTTGCATTCCAGAAGTAAATCCTTGAAGCACTAGACTTGCGAATTGAAACCTCTGGAATAACACTAGAACTGTTAGATTTTCAAAAATCAATGGTTGAGATTTTATTAATTATTTAGGTATGTCGGTCATCGTGCTCTTGTTTACCATTAAATATTACCTAATTCAGACCAAAATATTTTATGACAAAGCCTTAAATCTTAACTCTTTAATCCTGAGGGTTGAGTCTCGTCAACCTAGCGATGTCCCCATTTTAAAAATAACTTTATTTGCATGTGTACTATGCAACCATCTTGTCATTTGTCGCAGGAATACCTTATAAGCACTTATTTTTAAGGATTCAAGTGTTGAAATAAATTTTAATGGTCACATCAATGATAGTGGAGAATTTAAAAAATGATAAGTGTGATGTCATACTCATTGTGTTCATGCTAACTTCTATATATACTTCACCAACTTGATGTTCTTCATATCATTTATAATATATTTGGATTTGATTTATTTCTTCTCTATTCTCAATTTAATTGAGATATTATGGAGTCTTCATGGCATGTCATGCTACCCAAATGTTTTTGGGAGAAAAGAAGGGACAATGCATACGACAGACGAAAGTTGGGTATGGTTTTTACAATTCCTTGTGTGCAGGTTGAGGATGCTATAAGAATAATTTTGGGTAGGGAATGACTTCAGAACAAACCTCGTGCTCTATATTTTGAGGTAGTTTTGGCTTTCTTGTCTAATTTCATGGACATTTTGTTCAATAAAGATTTGGTTAATATGTTGGCAATATGTTATTTGCAGCCTTTCATTTACTCTATTTCTTCATTGGATTTGGCGCTGGAGCATTACAATTTTGAAAGTGGGTTAGCGCTTGTTGGTGGAATCTTCAGGAAAGTGGAATTGCATGCTTCTACAGCGCAGGCTCTTGCCCTGGTTAATATGAGATGGGGTCTGCTATGTGATACGAAAACTGAATCATTAAAGAGTCTGGAGTTTTGGAGGAAGGTTTTGGGTGATTCGCTTTTCTTCTCTGATGTTAGTTTGTTAAATTCAATTCATGTTCTACTCAAACATCCGATTGATGGCCTCAGCTAATGTTACTAAAAAAAATTATTAGTGAATTGTGTGACGTGTCACGTGTCTATATTTTATTGTATAGCGTAACAGTTCTTGTAATATGTACTTTGTGACTGGTTTTTTGTCACGGTTAGTGGCTTTTTGGCCACACTAGTTATGTACTATGTACTTTAGTCTTTAGCAATAGCTACTTAAATTAAAATTCTTTCCATGGCTTCATTTTTGTAAATCCCTTTTGCTTTGATCAATATAAAAATGTTAAATGTGGCTTTTAAAACTAATAGTAATTATCAACATATAGTTCTGATCATAAGTGAGTGAAATTTATTATGATTTATTAGTGGACATTGATAATGATTAAGGTAAAACGAGACATTTAATTCTCTCTTTTCAATGCGTCAAAGTACTCTACCTTTCATTTATTCTATTGAATTCTCAATTTGGTTGTGATACTACGGGCGACAGTGCGTATTAATTCCATATGAATAGCTAGAGTGATTGATTGGATAGCTTTATATTGAAAATTGCACGATGTACTGTAGAATCGTAGATGTTGATGTTAATAATCTAGTGATTTTGACAATTGACAACTTGTCAGCTTGAGGTATAGTTTACATGTAGCCAGGTTGTCAGAGTCCAAGCGTCAATCAAATTAAACATTAATGTTAGGCTTAAGTTACACGAACCGATTAAGTTAGATTTTTGGTTTGTGCAAATTGCAATTATGACTAGTCACTATACCCTAACCGAACCTCATACGTGACATGTGTGAGGTGTACAAGGGACTAGGCTGGTAGTGGCACTTTTGGCCCATAAATAAGGATAGTGAGCACAACTGAAATCATTTGTTGAATTATCATAAGGGTTTTCATTTTGTAGGGTTAATAACTTAATAAGGATTCAGGAAGAAGATGATGCGGTATTATTGGGGTTATTCTAAATTCTCCTGCCTCTGGTTATGTAGTTATAGAGTAAAATACCAATTTACTTCAAGTTCAAATGGGTGGAATTGGAAAGAAGTTGATTTCGTTCACCCGACTTCTCAAACAGGTTTTGAACCAGGATGAGGAGCTCTGATGGAGATAAGTGTTATCCTAGTGCATGGAAGTTGCAAGCAGAAGATGGGAGCAGTTTTACTACCCCTCATCATCTGCATGGTTGCCTAGGAAATCCCCTTGCATTTATTTTCAATCACCATGGCCTACCAGGAAAGCCCCATGCATTTATTTTCAATGCTCATCTTCTGCATGGGAGCAATTTTACAACCCCTCATCTTTTGCACGAGTCTAGTTCTTAAAGGGGCTAAGTACATTTTGTATCTTCACAGCTCCCATTTCCCCAGTTGGATTGGCCCCCCTTTCCCCATGCATTTATTTTTAGAGCCCATGGTTGACCCGGCAAGTCCCATGTGTTTATTTTCAAAGCTCATGGTTGACCCGGCAAGTCCCATTTATTTTTCAAACAAACATGTATCACATTTACATTTTCACCAACAGTCCAGTAGAAGCTTGGCGCTTGCGCTTACATTTGTATTTGTACTATGTAATAATGTGACATTGTAATTCAGTTGTAATAAAATAAATGGTTGTTCTATTAATGTGACATTGTAATTCATTTTATTAAGTCCTTTGCAAGTTAAGTGCTATTAATGGTTGTGCTATTAATGTGACATTGTAATTCATTTTATTAAGGCCTATGCAACGTTAAGTTTTCGGCCCCTTTTCCTTAATGTCAATCCTAGTGCATTAAAGTTTAAAGCAAATTTAAAACACATGTTTATTATTTATATCATAAATTACTCAACCATTCGATGAACATTTAATGTATGGTTGTAGTTGCATTCTGAAATGAAATGCAGAGAGCACTAGGATTACAAACTTAAACCTCTGGATTCACCCTATAACTGTTAGATTAACAAAGATCAATGGTTTAGAATTTGCTATCAATGCAGGAGTAAATCATAAATGGCTTGTTTTAAATGTTGTCAGTCATGGACTAATTGTTTACTATGTAGTCCGGAAGTAACACAGATGTTTCGATGTCATTCACTTTAATATTCAAAAAAACAACACTTTCTATTGCTAAGTGATTTTATTTTGCAGCATAGGGGGAATTTCAATCTTCAATTTTCTCATTACAGTGCATCACCTTGTTTTGGGTTTCACAATTCCACTTCCAACAAAGCCATTCCAATAACCTAGTTTCAACTTCAAGAATCAAAATGTAAGGAAAGAAGAGGTGCGGAAACACTTTCCTAATGCCAAATCCACAAGGAAGAATGCAATGTAGGGCTTTTAATTTTTTCAAATTACAATCTAATTGAAACACACATGAAGGAATAACAGAAATAGAGCAAATACACAAAAACAAATCAAACAACAGATTTACGTGGGAAACCCTTACGAGAAAAAACCCACCACACCAAGCCGAATCTCTTTGTATTACAGTAATCAATAATTACATACAATCATAAATACAACTCTCTGATGTTAGTCACAGTAGCTTATTCTCACTGTTCAGACTCTCTCAGAAAAGCTCTCATACCATTCGATAAACTCATCACTCTGTTCATCCATTCAAAAAAATAGAATCCATCTACTTTTAAATCTTATGTGCATCCTTATCCACCAATGCCAATCATAGACAGTTTCCATTCGAGTCTTGATTTTTCCTTGCATGCTATTTTTCCAATGTTTCAACTGACGCATAAAATCAACTGTCATCATGCTTTAAAACTGCTTCCTATGATTGGTCCACGAAGCTCCACCTAGGATGGTCAGACTGGTCAAGAGCATTCAACTTTGTTGGCATATCAGTGAGACACTCACAGTGTCTCCCCGATGCCACAAAGTTTCTCTACCAACATCGCTATAGCTTCCACGAGTCGGCAAGATGCTATATCGAATGTATAAGTCACAACGAAACCAACGATGTCCACTTTGATCCTATCGGCAAAGGTTTTCCTTATCGACGAGACTCATATCGAATGAAACAAGTCATATCAAATCCAGAGAATCCATCGGCAAGACATACTCATGTCGCCAAGACCTTATGTCGAAAACTTCAAGTCATGCTGGTGTGAGCCATTCGGCATGACTATCGCTCTTCGGCGAGACTCACATCGAAGCAGAACTTCCACCGAACGTCACACTGTCGCCAAGACTCGTTCCTATTGCCGTGACCTTTCACCGAGCTCCATCATGTCTTATCGAGTCGGCAAGATAAGCCCTTCACCAAGACGTTTCTCCGAGTTCCCAGAGTTAACCCGAAGACTTCTGTCGGCGTGACTTATTACTTTCGCTAAGACTTCTCAGCGAAGTCTTTTGTCACCACGAAGTCACCACGAGGATACAATCTGTTCGGCAAGACTTAGCTTCATCGCTAAGACCTCTCCCTGCAACCCGTGAGTTACTTCGACATTCGCCTTGACACTCGAGAGCAGCCATTGTCGGCGAGACATTACATACTTGTTGGGACATCTCACTGAAGCCCTAGTGTTAGCCCAACATCGGTGAGACTTACACCATTCGCTGAGACTTCTCCCTGACACCCGTGAGCTAGCTCGATAAGATCAACTGTCGCTTAGAGTTCTTTGGATCGCCAAAAGGTCATGCCGAACTCAGAGAGTCACAGTGATAGACTTCATTCAGCAAGACATCAACTTTGTCACAGCGATAGGATCATTTCAAGAGCTTCAGAACTGTTAGTCGCCCATACATGAACACTGTCACAACGAATTTTCCCTTCAGGAGTTCCATGTCAGTAAGGATTGAGGCACATATTCCAACACAAAATTCAAAATCTGGGTAAGTTAAAGAATTCTTGAGGCTATGTTTCATCATTTGACATTTCTTAAAATCTTATTTTGTCAAACTTTGAAGTTTAGGTTTAGGGTTAAGAGGCTTAAGAATTTAGAAAAATTAAGGACTAATAAGGAATTCACAAATTTCACATTGTTGATTGTATCAACATGTCTACCACCAGTACCACTACAGCAATGTTGGATAAAAAAAATACATTATGAAAAATTGCTTAAAACCCCAGGTTTCACTGATGAATACTCTGTGTGTGTGTGTGAAATGTGTAAAGTTAGTATCAACACAAACCTTAATGAAACGATTTATATTAAAGATTCAAAGCAAAGAAGCTACTCTAATTTGCAAAAAACTAAATCTTTCAAGAATGTCTCATTGTCCTCTATTCTTAATGATTCTTTTAACCTTTTGGCCCTCAAATTTCTATGTGCACAAAGGCTATTAGAATAACACTTAAGAAACGAGATTAGTATTCAACATGCAAGCCAATTTAATGCCTACATGAAACTATATGCAAACAATGATGATGAATGCTATGATAAGTGGAGGATGATGTTTATAATAAATAAACAAGTGGAGGTGGATGCTATGGTATTGAACTAGAATGATCTATATATGATTCTACATATGCTCAAATGCAACTATGATGCAAGATGGGACATAAAATGCAACTATGAAGCAAGATTTAAAGCTAAGATGTAAATGAAAAGTAAAACATGAAGTTAGATGCAATTATAAGACTCCAAAATGTTCCCAAGCTCCAACGATAAACCTGCATGATAACTTTACTTCAAATGTGGATGCAAAATACAATGCCCAAGGGTTGTATTTATAGCCTTTTCCAAGCATATAGTGAGGTGGCAATAATCAACGGTCCAGATTCGAACAAGAATAATGGATGGTCAATATGAAGAGAATCAGGATGTTGTCCCCTTGACCAAAGACAACATGCCATTTGGATGGGAGAATCTCTTGACCAATGGGCAACATTCCATTTGGATGGAAGATTCAAGTGTGAGAAGAGAAGACCATGTGCTTCCAAAATTGGTGGGAGTGTGGGAGGAATAAGTCATGTGCTCCAAAATTGGTGGAAGTGGGAGGAAATGAGCCATGTGCTTTTTGAAATGAGTTGAAGATAATTCTAATTAAAAATTAGAGTTATTTATTTTCATGTGACTTTGGTGAGGTGGCACAAAAAGTTGTAGAAATGTGTTTTAATTCTTAATTGGATTTAGTGAAGATTAATTAAATAAAACAAGTTTAGGGAACCTTGTTTATTTAATTAATTTAGAAGAATATGTTTTTAGATTTGGAGAATTAGAGAAGGGTGAACAATATAAATAAATTGAGAATTTATTTATACGTAGTTGGAATATTAATCAAATAGCTAGTATTTAATTAATTAAAGGTGGTGACCGATTTTAGGTGTATACAAGTATCATGATATTTATGATCCTGAAACCTATGGTACGCGTACCTTAGAACTTATATTTTCATCTCAGAATAAGGCTTCAAAGCAAATGCAAGTTAATAGTATCAATGCACCGTGGGTAACTGGATTAGGGCTCATGATGTTACATGAGGTTTTCCCTTGCCCAAAATTTATCATGGTCTGTGCCCTGAATTATGATGATAAAAAAAGAGCAATTGTTAATAAAGATAGCAAAGAAGAATTATTATCCATTAATTTAAAAGAACTTGGAAAAGTGTTGGCCTTGGGGTTTCCAACTGAAGAATTTGGAAATGTCCACATTGACCTAGAAAAGCTTGCTAGTGATTATGAAGCGGTGGATGAAATGGAGAAAAATTATTTCTTAAATAGAATAGTTTAGGATAGAAACAAATTGAAAGGTGATCATAAGCCTCCTTATGATTTGGATATTTTTAGACCATGGGTTCAGGAAACTATTTCCATGCTAGCATTTTTCCTCAGACTCGATAGCAATTTGGAAGTGGGTGCAAGCCTCTTTGAAATGGTGTATAATATCCATTATGGTGTTCCACATGTCAAATATAATTTTATTGAGCACATTGTAGAATCCATGCATAAACAATTTTTAATGATTAAAGGAGGTTCCACCAAGACATTTAGGTTCACAACCTACTTGTGCTATCTTTTTCTATTCAAATTTAGAGGAATGTTATAAACCAACAAGCTTCAGATTTAGCCCTATAGTAATGCCGAGGAAAAGAAAATGGCTCTAGTATATGAATGGAACACTGTGATAAGGATGCATGATTCTCGAAGGAACTACAGTCATTTTGTAGACTACTTTTTGGCTCCATTGCTTCAAGCAATTACAAATACTCCAATGCCTAGATTGCCTATGTCATGTAGAAACTGCATTCAACTAGGAAAAGAAATACAATTGGTTGATTGGTATTTAATGGAAGAATATACTGTGCTAAGATTTTATGGATCGGAAGTACAACCATACAAACTTCCAATACATGTGACAAAAAGGGTTTTTGCTTTGGATAATGTAAGGTAGATGCAGAGTACTACTGAACTACACTTTACCAGTTAGGGGAAGAAGACCTTATTTCCTTCTTTACCTTTTTCATGTGGAGGGATCACATTTGAGAGAAAACAATTTAGTGTGGCACATGATCTTTTGAATTTTTTTTTATTTTGATGCTATCTGTCACTGGTAGTATGATCCATGTGACACCATTAAATCAATGATTGTGCTCAATAAGAATGTTGGAAGTAGAATTCAACATCAAAGTAAACCCTTGCTTGAAAACTTGAGAAACAAGGATTCTTGGGATGAGGTCAAAATAGCAATGGAGAAAAGTGTTGCTGAGAATGGTATTTCTTTTGAACAATTTTTAGCAAAATTTATGGCATTGCATCGAAAGACAATTAGGAGGTACAACAATTTTTATGAAAAAAGTCATAAACCATCTAGTGGAGTAAAAATGTCAGATTCTCTAGAGAAGGAAGTTACAGAAAAAAAAATGGTCACAATAAAAAATTACTGCCTTTTGGTCTATGAGGAAGGAGCTAGGTGATCCAAGAGCTCTTGCAAAGTAGGGAGATAACGAAGAAGATCATGAGTTTAGAAAATTGTGGAATATAGAGCATCCAAATGAATGAAAAGATAAAGAAAGTGATGATGAATCTAATGATGATATGGAAGAAGAAAGCCATGTCAATTTAAAACTTGGTTTAAGTGAGGCCACAAAAGAAGCATTTACTATAGGAGCAGCCATAGCTGAAAAAATGGGTTATGAAGGTGGTCCTTTGGGGTCCCAAAGACAAGGCCCTTGGATGGTAACAAATGTAGAGCATAGAAAACCAATTGATAAATTTGGCCTTGGGGTTGGAGGTGAAAAAGTAGACCTAGGGCATACAGGTCAATTTGTTAGAGCTTCAAATCCTCATCTTCATGGCCATACACAATCACAACTAGGGCATGCCCATGGTGGAGAGCTTAGTGCAACTGGAACTGCCTCTGGTGGCGATGGTACGTGTAGTAGTACTAGTAGTGGTTAACATGTGCTACAACAACAAATTACACACAAGAGGACAACAACACAACATACCACAAAAACACCAGGTGATCAAGGCATACAAAAGAGGCAAAGGATTTTGATAGGTCCAAGTCACACTACCAGTGGATCCGCCACAAAGGAGTTATTTCTAGGCACTCCCCCAATTCCATTTAGTCTAGTTGTGACATCATTAGCAATTGTAAGTACTCCTATTCCTTCACCATTCAAGCATTCCATTGTTCCTACGTCCCTAGGTTTTGATTACATTGAAGAGTTTAAAAAGAAATCAAAATTGAATAAAAAAGAAAACAAGCAATTGATGGAGAGTGTGTCTATTGTAACTTCAGAGCCTGCAAAAACCATGATATTACCCACATTTGACACAACTAAAGAAATCATGGAGTACACAATTCTTGTTCCCATAGTTCAAAACAAACTAGCAAATCAGATGGCTCCATCTGAATTCTAGTTGAACAATATTCAATTGGATTTTTTTGGACTCAAAAATGCTAACAAAATTAATGTATCAAAGAAGAACAATGAATTGGTGTACACATCATTACTAAAGAAAGATAGAGAGAAAAAAAGGTTGCAGACTCAAATTGAAAAGTTACAGGCAGACCTAGCAAATGAGAAAGAAAAGAGGAAAGTAGTAGATAACAAGAGCAATGAATTAGAAAAAAGAATAAAAAAATCTGCCTCTACATCAACAAGCAAAGAGGATAAGCAGAATGAGACTGCAGTGAATGAACTGAAGTAAAGGCTAGATGAGAGCAACAAGAAATATGATGAGGAAAAATACACTTCAGAAAAATTAAGACTAAGCATTGCAAATGGAAATGCACAGTGGGAACAAAAATTGGAGAAGAAGAGAAAAAGAAATGAAAGATTGGAGGCAGAGCTGATGGAAGCAAAAAATGAAATTAACTCTTGTCAAAATAAGTTATCTACATTTTGTAGAGAAACAATGAGGCATATGAAACAAAAGATCTAGAATGAAATAATGTAGGGGATTGATCATTTGTGTGACATGTTTCAATTGATTGATGCTATCAGACAACATCATAATAAGCTCAACAAATATTTAATGGACAACAAAAATGTGCTGGCATTAGAGAAATCAGAAAATCAAATTCAACAAACAGTCTACAAAGCTAGTGACAATATTTTGAAATCAAAAGGGATTACTAATCGGCTTGCTACATCAATGACGTCATATGTCATTGAAAAGTGTTTGAGAATGCGTGAAAAAAGGGAATATTTGCATTTGGCTATAGACAAGATGAAGAAGGTGGATGAAAAGGTAAGGAACTTCATAGAGCTTGGTTTGCCAGAGGCTTTTGACACATTTGAGTGATTCGTTGGAAAGAATGATTTCAGAAAGAAGATGGAGGATGCAAGGAAGATTGATTTGGACCAGTTTCCTTAGAACCCAGATGTGGTGAACTATTTGGATTCCATCAAACTATTGCTAACCCTGAATGCAAAATTGACTGAAGAATCCAAAACAAGTTCCAATTTGAATCATGAATTGTTAACAAATCTTCAATTCAAATAGCATCAGTTAGAACAAATGACAATTCCACCAGCTGAAGAGTGGAAGTTGCTATAAAAGGTGATGCACTGATTTGATTTTTGATAATATGAGTTTCCAAGTTCCAACTCAACTCTATGCAGAGTTGTCTTCGAGCAAGTTTTTGTATTGCCAATGCCTCTATGTATTCCTTCATGTGATAATCAATTTAAAATCTCAAATTCAGACTTCAGTAATGTGTTGATGTTCAATTATATGTATTATGGGTCTAGCTAATGCAATTAGGATCTTTTGGGAAAAACTTTGATTTTCCTCATTAGAGAAAAAAACTCTTTTATGCTTTCATGTTTGTTTTATAGTTATCTTTCAATATAGAAACTCATATGGTGAAATTCATGTAGACATAATCTTTGTGTTGTGGTGTATGGATTTATTATGTTTATTTTGAATATCTTGCCAATGGTTATCTATGTTGGTGTTCTGGATGTTTAATAGATTGCATTGCCATCGAATGTTTATCTTTGAATGAATGCTTATGGCAATGGTTGAGTTCAGTTAAAGAAATTTATTAGTTCTAAAGTGATTCAAGTCTTTGTGCTTTAGTTTATAGTTTGATATTTCATATAGGCATGCATTTTAAAGCTTTCTAGTTAAAAGCTACACCTTTATTTGCTTTTTGGTAAAAGCAACTTGAATTTCTATTCATTGCATATCATAAAAGGTAGTTGCCACCTTGTAAAATAAGCAGAGAATCGGTATGAAATTTAGGTGATTTGGTAGTTTAAGCTTTTATTGGCTAAGTTGTGTGGATGCCTTTATAATTTATTTAAGTTGAACTGTTAGCTTTTATTAGCTTATAACTTATAAGTTATGGATGTTGAATTGTTAGCTTTTGTTCAAGGAATGGATTAATAATATTCCTTTCAGTTATTTATCAAAGATTGTGTGAATGGCAATGCAATAGGAATTTATAAGTAGTGTGATAAGTGTTGTTCTTTAAAAATGATGCAGAAATTCAGAATCACATATCAAATTCAATACCATGGAATACAATATAATTATATAAAATATAAAATATCACAATTTCACGGAATACAACATAAAATATCATCAACTACAGTTTGGAATATGATTCATGAAGTGCAATATAAAATAAAGTGCAATTATAATATAATAAATGAAGGAGTAGTTGAATGCCTTCTAATAATCGAAGTGAATGAGAGAAGTGTGTGGAGTTGGGTGGTGGCGTCGATCGTATGCCTATCATTTATGGCAAGGAATGTGAATTAAGTGATTAATATTTGGAGGAAATACTTTCTTGATGCTTCTCTTCTGTGGAAAATAATTGGTGTGGAAATGGTGAACAGGAGGTAGTGGCTCTGTAGTTGCAGTGGTGATGGAGGTTGGTTTCACACTTACAATGAGGAAACAACTCTCACCTTTTCATGGAGGAGCATCAGTGAAGAGACTGATGGGTTGCTTCCTATATGGTGATGAGCGATTAGTGCAAGCAGTGCAACTAATTCTGGGAAAAGGATTTGGAAACCTCAAGCACAGATACAGAATGAACATGGACATATATTCATTGATTATGGCTTGGGTTTTAGATTTGGGAGAGCCGATTGAAGTTGTGAAAAAGGTGATGAAGAAACTAGTGCATGAGGATTATCTTGAGGACATGGACTCACTATTGGAATGGGAAACTCCGAGTGTGGGAATGAATATCAGTGAGGACATTGACAGTGACGAGGAAGAAGAAATAGAGAAATGTGTACCCTTTGTGAAATGGCCAGAAGGAAAACGTAAAGCCAAATGGAGAGAGGGAGCAACACGTAGGTAGGAATCTCTGAAATTGATTGTGGAATTAATAGAGGTTGAGGCAGGAATTGTGAAGGAAAAGGCTAAAGTGGAGCATTTGGAGAAGAATGAGCAGCGATTGTAGAGGAAGAGGAAGACGAACGGGACCACCATGGAATCTATGGTGAGTAGCTCGTCTAGAGCTTTATAGTAATTTAATCCTCTATCAGGCATTGTGAGTTTTTGGTTGTCTGTAGTTAGTTTCGGGGCTTGCTAAAATTGTGGGCAATGAAGGGAAGATGTTTTTTGGTTTGCAGGGTAGTTGGTAGGTATTTGAAAAAGGCGATAAATGTAATTTTGAGAAATTTTTTGATTTTGATGTAGTTGTCAAGGGCTGGCAGTGAAGTCACTGTAGATAAACTATATTTTTTTAGAAATTGGGGTAAAGTAGTTAAATATCTGGAGGATAGATGGTTATTTAGAAAAGTTTAGAAAATGATGTAATATAATTTTTTTATCAATAAAGCAAAAAATATTATTACCGATAAAAAAAATATATATCATGAAGTGCAATGATTCACAATTTCATTGAAAATAATATAAAATATCATCAACTACAATATGGAACAATGGAAACTGATCCATGAAGTGTAGTATAAATACCTAAAAGTTGTTAATTCTCTTCCATTTCCCAAACGGAGTCGAGGTCCTCAAACTGATGTTCATCATCAGATAAAGTAAAAGAGTTGTCTTGAATTTGATTCTGAGTCTGCTCTTCATTTTCTTCGGCCTGTGTCTCAAATTCAACATTCATTGTGTGATTTGTGTCAATGTCATATGTCTCAGTGTCACTGCCACTACCACTAGTACCAGCGTTTGGAATTGGAGTGTTGCAAAACCCGGTCCTTCTTCTTTCACATGTGGACCTCCAAATTGCGAGTGCCCTTTCAAAAGGAAAATTAATGACATTATACGCAGTTCCTTTCAACCTCAAGCAATTTTCTAAATTCTTGTCTAGTTTGTTTGTTAACTTTGATTTCAAAAACCCCAATGTACTGAAAAATCTCTCATCCTCCACCGACCCCAATATCATTGTTTGACATAAATTAGCAAGTTTGAAATATTCTGATTTCGAACCATGCAATATTTCACTCTAACCTAAGTTTTTCCAAACCTCTTTTATTGATCCCAGTTCAAAGGCCTTCTCCATGCCCATGGATTTATACTGGTCCCTCATAGTTGTTGCAATACTCCTAGATTGTTTTCTAAGCTTAGCTTCATTTAAAATTCCTTCTATTTTTTGCTCATCGTATGTTACACTTTTCAAAAATTGTTTGATCAAGATTTTTACTTGATCATGAAAATATTTTGGGTTCTCTCGATTTTCCCAAAATTGAGGATACACAATACCCATGGCTTCAAGTATTTCATGTCGAGGGAATCTTTCATGAATCTCTAAGGAAAGAGATTTTGCAATTTCCTTCAAATTATCACAAACAGATTTAACAATGCCTTTAAAATCTTCCTCCTTAACAACTACTTCTCTACTAGAGTGCCTGGCTATCTTACAATGGTACATTGGTATCTCATATCCATGTACATAGATACATAAGTGCCCACTTGCAATAAACTATAAATAATTATCAGGATTATTCAAAATCAGTAATTTTCTACCACATGAAATAATTTGGGCCATCTTGTGTTAGATCTAGATATAGATGATCAAGGGCTAAGCATGTATGTTTATGTAGATTGGAATATTCATTAATATACATAGTTTTATCTTGGGCTTTCTTCCCAAGAATTTTCATCACATCCAGCATGGGGAGAAGACTAGCTAAAGTCAAGAGTGTCTTTATATCGCTTAACCTATGTAAGAGGTCAGGAGCTTTGTCTACTATGTTGTGATGCTCGTACATCACTCCAATCAAGGATTGATATTTTGAAAGAACTCGTTGTGTTGGTCCATGCAGGGAGATCCATCTAGTATCGACATCCTTGAGAAGCTTGTTTCCTAGTGTTATTCCCTTAGCAAAATTTTGAAATTCTGCAAAATGTTTGGGACTTCGATAGAATTATGTGTGGATCTCGCGGACTAGATTTTCAACTTTTGATACTGTAGGAAACTTGCTTACAATTTTGAATGCTAAATTCATTTTTTGGGCCATCCAGTGAATTCCAAGCATGTATGGTGCACAAGTAGTTTGTAACTTTGTGCAAACACTGGTCCTTTGACCTTGCATCAGTGCAACTCCATCAACTCCTACACACACCAACTTTTTGGCAATTGTCAACTCATCCATACCTGCAATTTCATTCAAAGATTTCTTGACTAATTCAAATATATTTTGCGATGTTGAAATGTCCTTCATTTTATGAACACAGAGAAGATGAGCTTGGAAAACATGTTCTATAGTATACAAATGCATACTAACCCAAGAAGTATTGTCTACCATAGTAACTTCATCTAAAGATAATGCTATGAAATTTGACTCTTTTACTTTCTCCTTTAAATCTTCCTTTTCAACTGCAGCAAGACAATTTTCCCATTCCTATCCAACATTTACTGACCAATGTGATAAGAGATAGTGAGGAACATTCAAAATTGATGATAAACCAGAATATTTTGGGTAGTCTGTCATAGGACGCCCTTTGGACAAAATATGAAAAACAACACTCATCTGAACAGTTTTTGACATATTTGTTGCTTCCATTGCTTTTCTAAATTGAGCCTCAAGTGTACCTTTACATGCAGCAATGTTCGACATTCTTTTTTCATGCTCTTCATAATCCGTAGCATACCTAACATGAAGACATTCTTCCTTTGATTTCCATCGTATGACTGATTGTTCCTTTCCGTCTATGATTTTATTTTCATAAAATTTACTGATATGCTTTTCTATAGTGTCAATCTTTAGCTGCAACATCTTGGCTCTTCCACATTTCCAACTACAAATCTTACATTTGGCCAATGTTTCCTTTTCAATATCGTTTGCATTATCAATCCCCACTGGTACAATGAATGGGTACTTTGACAACCAACCAACTTGAAAATTCCTTGTCATTTCCCACTCGCGCCCCATTTTTTATTTGCTTCTTCTTTTCTTGCTACCAACATCATCATCCTCATCCGAGTCAATTATCTCATTCTAGCTAACTAGGCCCAAGGCATCCCATGGGACATCTTCTACAGTATTGTCATCCTCATTTGATACATTTTGATTTAACTCAATGACAATCTCAACTTGACCTTCCAGTTGTGGTGAATTATTGTGAATGCTACCAATATTTGGTGGAAGAGTTGATGTAGCTCCATCTTGACCTGATGGATCAAAAGCTTTGGAAATTCCAAAGTAAGACTATATGGTACGTCTAAGTTTTTGGTGTTTTGATGGCCTCCCAATCTCTTCACCACCCTGGGGAGCGGCAGGAGTCTCTTCACCACCTTGAGGAGTGGCAAGAGCCTTACCACCCTGAGGAGCAACAGGATTTTGAGGAGCCACAGGAGTCTCTTCACCACCCCGAGGAGCGGTAGGAGCCTTACCCTTGCTGCTTGAGTTGCTCGACATATTGATCTCACTTTGAATAAAAACTGCCAACTGGAAAAAAAATGTCTTCTTGTTTAAGAAGGACAGAGAATATAGATCCCATTCCCTACTCAATATAATCTTTAAGACTAAAGCAAGAATGAAAAAGAGATAAAGAAAACTTATTATTCTAACTAATAACACTATGAAGAAATGATCACTCACCTTTAAGTCTACATTTTCGGCTTTCGCTGACTTCTGAATCGAGAAGTAGAACCTCAAAACTGAACAAAATGTGTAAGAATAACTGACACTTTTGATTGTATTTATATCAATCCATATTTGGTGAATTCCACAGGATTTTTAAATGGTATATTAAAAATTTGGAGAATTCTTGCGTGCTTATACAACGATACGTTGTATTTCAAGGTGAAATGTGTCCTCAAATGTAATTATTTTTTAATGTTATTGGTGAAATAGGTCCTCATAAGCAACTATTTATAAATTTTAATTGGTGAAATGGGTCTTCACAATCAATTTTTTATAAATTTTAATTGGCAAAATGGGTCCTGATACAATGTTGTTTTAATAGTATTGGTGAATATGTAGGTGTTTTATTACATGCTTCCGAGATTCCAAGTGAAAATATTAGCTGGTCCATTTGAAACTCATAGTTTGTTATGTCAATTTTTTTTCTTAAATATGCCTCATAAAATAAATCATTGGCGAATGGACATGCATTGGACCGATAATTCATAAAATCCAGGTGATTTGGACACCTTGTTGGTTTGCGCGAATTCACCAATTTTGACTTGGTTGATTTCTAGAATTCGCCAATTGGAAAAGATTCACCACTAAAGTTTTCCATGTTGGTGGAGTTTAAGGTGGAAACAAACACTGATTAATTAGGACCTAGCTTGGAGAGAATAGAAAGAATTAATTGATCATCTTTTTTCTCTATTTGACATTTCTTAAGTTACAACCTTAGTGATTTAAATTTGGTGAAGTCTTTTAAGGTGTCAAAAGAACTAGGGATTGGTGTCTCCAGTAGGTTAGTTTCTATAATCACAATAGTGGATTGGTTTCTTAGTAGGTTGGTGCCTACTTGATATTGTAAAATTTACTTGTATATTTCTGCTTTGTGCGGCTAGATTTGAATAGTAGATCCAAGTAGCCATTCTCACTATGGTTTTTCCCATCTTGGGTTTCCATGTATATTTGGTGTTCTCATGTGCAAATGTGTGTGCTTATGTTGTTCCTTGATCATTAGTATCTACTTTGATTATGGTTTTATTTCTGATATGTGCATTTGAGTTAAGAGTTTTAAATAGTTTTGATCTACTAATTTACCCCCCCCCTCTCAATAGATTGTGTGCCCTTCAATTGGTATTAGATACAAGTTCCTTTGAAGAATCCTAATAGCTTAAGGTAGTTTTGGATGGTATGCTCAGTTGCTCAGGAAGGATTCTCTAGAAATAAAGCACCACTCTTTGATGGAACCAATTTTTCATTCTAGAAAGTTAGGATGGAGTCTTACTTGATGGCTCTAGGATTTAACATCTGGATGTCAGTGTTAGAGGGATATGAGATTCTTGAAAACCCTCATAGGGATCAATCTAAAAAGAGGGCTTGCAAAATTAATGCTAAGGAAAGGAATGTTATTTCATGTGATTTGACTAACTCTAAATTTGTAAAAGGGATGCAGTGCAAAACAACAAAGGAAATATGGGAAAAATTGCATACCACCTATGAAGGTGATGATAAAGTCAAAGAGGCAAAGCTGCAAACTCATAGATCCTAGTTTGAAAGCCTAAATATCGAGGAAGATGAAAATATTGTTGCATTCCTACTCTGGGTTGATGAAGTTGTCAACTCTATTTGAGGTCTTGGTGAGGAATTGAAAGAAAAGGATGTTGTGAAAAGGTACTCAGATCTCTTCCTAGAAGGTTTGATTCTTAAGTCTCTGCACTTGAAGAAGCTAAGGATTTGAAAGTTTTGAAGTTGATTGAATTACATGGAATTCTAATTGTTTTTGAAATGAGATTTGTAGGTGAGGATTTTATAAGGAAAGAGGTTGCATTCAAAGTAACTAAGAATCAAGTTGATCAAGATTTAGATATTAGATCTGATTTGGAGGAAGCCAATTTTGTCATGAAGCTACAAAGAGGTTTCGGTAAGTACAAAGGAAAGTTACCTTTTAAGTGTTTTAATTACGGTGAAGTAGGAAATTTTATGGCTAAATGTCTCCATAGGGATTCTAATAATGTTGAACAAAAGTATGGAAAGAAGTCATTTCAGAGAAGGAATAAAGGTTAGAGGAAACATCATAGTTTCAACACTAATGAGGAGGACTACTCCACTGATGAAGAAGATGAAGATATATCCTGAGATGAAAAATAAAAGGTTGTATTCATGGCTTTTGAACTACTGGAGAAGATGCAGAAATGGATTCTGGAAGCAATAAAGATGAAGTAGATCTTGTGGAAGAATTTATATGTGTAAGAAAAGAGATTAAGAGACTAAAGAAGAGAATTGCAGAAGAAGTGAAGGCTAAAGAAAAGGTATCTCATGATCTAGAGAAAGTAGAGAAGATGATTGTTGATTTGAAGACCTAGACAGAAGAAGCAAAAGAGGGTTGAAGAGGTTCTAATTGGAAAATTACCGTCAAGAGATGAGGACTATGAGAGGCTTAAAGTAGAAATTGTGACAATAAGAAAAGAGCTTGAGAAAGTGAATCAATAGTTGTAGATGAAATTTGGAAAGAGTATTGAAACTCTACATCAAATATTGGGATGTCAGAGATCTATGTATGCCAAAATCGGAATTGGTTTTGATAATCAAAATAAAAAGGTGACAAAAGAGTCAGTGAAGCTTGATAATGCAAGTCCAGAAGCGACTGTTTTTTAAAGTAAAAATTCTAAAAGAATTATTGCAAGTGATGAAAGCAAGACACAAAATGATGGATTTATTCAAGTGCAGAAGAAGAGAAGAAGATTCAGAAGATAGGGATACAACACCAGGTTCAATTATTATTTTTTTAGTTACTATTTTAATTGTAATAACTTTGGTCATATGCCTGTGGACTATAGAAAAAAATTGGTAAGAAGAAATAACTTTATTAGTAATAATGCATGTGCACCTCTATTTAATTTTAATATCATTTTCTATAAATGCAACAATTTTGGACACATTTCTAGGAACTATAGATGCAATTTTGCGAGTACTCCTCTACCGAAAATAGGAAGAAAAGGATCAAAATGCAAAAGTCATGAATCAGATAAAGTTTGGAAGAAGGTTCATGAAGAGAAAAATTCAAAAAAAACAATGATTGCTCAAATTGCTCTACATGCTTAGAAAGAGAATAATTTTTGGATCATAGATAGCAAATGCTCAAGACACGTGACCGGATATAAAAGTAAGTTCATGAATTTCAATAAATTTGAAGGAGGTTTTGTGACTCTAGGAAATAATTCCATTGCCAAAATCACTAGTAAGGGTACTTTGAGTCTTGATGGTGGTAGGACAAAGACCCATGATGTTTTGTATGTTGAGGTACTAAAACATAATCTTTTAAGTGTAAGTCAGATGTGTGATAAAGGTTATAATCTATCCTTTAGTGTTGAAGGCTGTGAAATTAGAGAATCAAGCACCGAAGAAATGATTGTAGAAGGAAGTAGGACAAACAGTGACATATATCATCTTAATGAACTAAATGGACAAAATTGTCTTATTGTGTAAAGAGAAGAAAGTTGGCTTTGGCACAGAAGGTTGGGACATATTAATTTTGATGAAATTTTAAAGATTAGCTTAGGAGGAATGGTATAGGACATTCCAAATATTAAGAAGCCTCAATCTACCAGTTATAAACCATGTCATGAAGGAAAATAGACAAAAAGTAGATTTCCTGCTAAGGAATATTCTATATCAAAACCATTAAATTTGGTCCATACAAATCTATGTAGACCTATGACGACAAATAGTCTACAAGGAGACAGGTATTTCAAGATACTCATAGATGATTACACTAGGCTAACTTGGATTACTTTCCTAAAAGAGAAGTCAGAAGCATTAGAGAAGTTTAATGCACTCAAGGCATTAGTACAAAATGAAACTGAAAGAATAAACTAGGTTTTGAGATCAGATAGAGGTGGATAATTCACTTCTCATAAGTATAATAAATTATGTGAAGAGAATGGTATCTAGAGGCAATGTTATGCTCCTAATACTCTAGCAAAATGGAGTTGCAGAAAGAAAGAACCAGACTGTACAAGAGATGGCAAGAACAATGTTATGCCAAGAAAATCTACCAGATATGTATTGGAGAGAATTAGTTCAAAACTGCAGTATATATCCTAAACAAATTTTAGATCAAACGTAAGACTGATAAAACACTATATGAGTTATGAAGAGGAAGAATGGCTTCAGTCAGACATCTCAAGATATTTGGAAACAAATCGTACATCAAAAGAGATGAATAGAATTTGGGTAAGTTTGATCCCAAATTAGATGAAGGTATTCTTTAATGAAAAATAAATCATATAGATGTTACAACAAAAGGTTGAAGAGGATTATGGAAAGTGAAAATTTGAGAGTTGGTGAATTAATTCAATATACTAGTACTCTGAAAGTAGAAGATGATGAAGAACCAATCCACAGTTGTAATGAAGATTCAATATTTGTTACAAAATCTCTAATAAATTATGTTTAGAAGAATCACTCTTAATACCAAATTATGGGAGATAAAGATAGTGGATTTTAGACCTAGAAGAGACTTGAGAAGTCAAATGAGCAAGCACATTTTGATATCCTATAAAAATAGAGCTTAAATCCTATAAAGAAGAAATCAAAGAGAAAGGTTGGGTAGAAGCTATGGAGGAATATTTTAATCAGATCAAGAAGAATAAAACTTGGGAACTAGTCCCAAGACCTAAAGGAAAGAATATGATTGGAACTAAGTGGGTTTTTAGAAACAAGCTGAATGGAGAAGGTGAAGTGATCCAAAACAAGGCTAGACTTGTGTGTAAGGGATATGCTTAGGTTGAAGGCATAGATTTTGAAGAGAAATTCACTCTAGTAGCAATATTGGAAGCAATCATGATGTTTTTAGCTCTTTCAACATTCAAGAATTTCAATGTATACTAGATTGATGTTAAATTAACATTTCTTGGATGGATACTTGTAGCAATAAGGGTTTTAGAGAGGAAGTATAGATAGTAACCTATACATAAAAATAGATGGTGATCAACTACTGATAGTTGTGGTTTATGTAGATGATATTATTTTTGGTGATAGTAGTGATGGCATGTGTAAGGTGTTTCAGAAGGTAATGCAGAGTGATTTTGAAATGTCAATGCTAGGTGAATTATCTTTCTTGGTTTGCAGATTGCACAATTAGAAAAAAGGCATATTCATTTCCCAGAACAAGTATATAAAGGAGATGCTAAGTAATTTCAAGATGGAATACTACAAACTACACTTATGGTTACAGGATGCAAGCTGAGCAAATATGATGAATCTACTTTGGTAGACCAAACATTGTATAGATCTATAATTGGAATTTTGTTGTATGTAATGACATCTAGATTGGATATAATGCAAGTAGTTGGAATGGTATCCAGATTTCAAGAAACACCTAAAGAAACTCATGTTAAAGTAGTAAAAGGAATATTTAGATGTCTGAAGGCTACAATGAATTTTGGATTGTGGTATCTGAAAAGTGAAAAAATTATTTTGACTGCATACATAGGTGCAAATTGGGAAGGAAGCATAGATGACCAGAAGAGCACAAGTGGTGGAGAATTCTTTCTTGGTGATAGTCTGGTGTCCTAGTTGAGCAAGAAATAGGACTCAATTTATTTATCTACAATAGAAGTGGAGTATATTATTGTAGCTTCATGTTGCACTCAAGTGCTTTGGATGAAGCAAAATTTGAAGGAGATGAAGATTGAGTTTGATGTACCTATCTCTATTCTTTGTGATAACACTAGTTCCATAAAAATTTCAAAGAATCTAGTAATGCACTCAAGGAAAAACACATTGCAATCAAGTATCCTTTTCTGAGAGAGAAATTTATAGAAAAAGAGGTAAAGATGGAGTATGTTGAGACAAAGGAGCAAGTATTAGATATATTCACAAAATCACTTCCTAAGGAGACCTTTGAATTTCTTTGGAAGAATTTGGGAGTCATTTCTCCCTCCTCTTGAAATAAGAGGAAGCACAAGTTGAGGGGGAGATTTATGGTCTTGCGGAATGTTTTTTAGAAGCAAGGTAGTATGGACTCAGGGGGAGTTCTAAAGTAGTTCAGAGAAATGCAGAGCATTTTTTTGTAGTTAAAGATGTGGCTTTTAGGTTTGGTAGTTTATTTGAGGCAAGTATGAAGTAACCATGTTTCTATTTTCAAAAAATATAATTTATCACGAGAGTTTTCAAAACCTACATAATGAAGAGTGTGTTGTTGTAGTTAGGGAGGTTCAAAGAAATGCTTTGTATTTCTCCATATTTAAAGCTATGATCCTATGGCTTGAAGGATGAGTTTTTAGGGGGATAAATTCCACAAATCTAAAAGGAGAGATAATATGTTGACCTTTTCCATTGATGTCAAAGGGGGAGAAAGTGAACTCAAAATGCTATATCTTTCAAGGGGGAGAAATCAATCTAAGTGGGAGAAATGTCTTCGTGTGTGTCCGACTAGTTTTATGGGTGGCCCAGTATTTTGTTATTTTCCATCAATGACAAAGGGGAGATTATTGAACATGGGTTGTCATTGATGTCAAAGGTCGTCAAAGGAGTTCATTGTGTCAAGGAGTACTTGAATTATCATTATATTCCCCTCGACTTATCATTTTGAGTTGCAGATATTTGTAGAAATATATGTTACTAGTTATAGTTCCAGAAGATTGTATGATTGATGTATGCTTGCAATATCACGTATTCATCTATTCACTATGATAGTAGTGATCTGAAAGCTTGTACTAGAATGTTTCAGCTCAATTCTTAGGGTAGAGATATTTCTCTAGCAATACAATTAGTGTCATCATTTCTTTCAAAAATGTAGTTTTGCTCTGCAGTTCTAGATGAGAATGTGTCTACACTAGTTCTATCATATTCTTGAGTTTTTGGAGGATATGTTCATCATGTAAAATTATTATAGTGACAGAAGGTTCTCTATGCCTGTTTATCAACTATTTGATGTTCAAGACCTATGCGATAATGGCTAGTAGCATGTGAAATTCAAATATTGTGTGTAGTGTCAAGACAATACCTAGATAAGGTTCTTGTGGTAGTGCATGACATCATGTTCTTTTGGTGGCAACAAAATTTTCTTTGAACAGACCTGTTACATATTTCATGAAATTTGAATTTATGTCCACCTTATGTCCTCCTGGTTATTTATGAAACCTTGGCCAACATAGAAGATGTGTTAATATAATGCCATGCATATATTCATCAATTTTATGGATGCACAAAGTGGAATTGATGAAGTGCAGAAAGTGAAAATACAAGGAGACGATCGTGAAGCTAGATTTATTCAATGTGAGTTGCATTCCAAAGTGTGCACCATTATTAGAAGATCATAAGATGTGTGGAAGAGTGTTTGTAGCTAGTACATAAGTGTATAAGGTGTCTTAGGATACAATTGAAGATCTACAAGCTTTATCTTTGTAATCTGGTAGGACTGATGTTCTGCTTGTTGTACTTGTATGCACGTAAAAATGGTCAACATTATAATAAGTCTGGTAATTAATTAAATACAATTATTTAATTAATTATAATAAGTCTGGTAATTAATTGACAAGGGGAACACCAATCTAGTCCATGCACCCTTACCATCATCCAATCAAAACCAAAACCCTAAGCCAACACCTTCCAACCATACACCTACAAAGGATGTGACCCAAGGGCTACTAGCAAGGAATCAAACATCGCCATGGCATCCAACTCATATTCTTGAACATACAAAAGAGTCATCAAAGATCATGCCAAGTCCTTCAAGCCAACCATGTCATCCACAATCCCTTGATCCAATTCAAGAGTCATCCCCTTCCACCTCCATTCCAATAAGTCATGAGGTATGTCAAGAGCACAACCCTAAACATGAGGAAACATTACCCCCTCATCCACATAAAGATCAACACCCTCCCAATGATCCCATTCATAACATACCTAATATTGTTCATGATCAACCTTCCATCTTTGATCAAGACCCCTTTTATGATCAAGAAGACCATGATGATCCTCTTAGCCAACTTTATGCATTCCATGGTCAAGAGCTTTCCACCTCACCCATCCATGATGCACAAACATCCACTTCCCTTGATGAGACATATGCCTCCCAAGCACACATAGAAGATCAAACAAATACACTGGATCTAAGTGAACACAATGCTAATCAAGATCCTAATGATCCTCCATCACCCACTATCGACCCCATTACAAATCCTCCATCATATCCTATTGGTTTGTCTACCCTCATTCATGAATGTTCCTCCTTTGAACAACAAGAATTATCTTCTCCATCCAATAAAGAACTCATGTCTAGTGTTTCACCTGCACCTAGTCCCATTGTCCATTGGACACTCCAAAACATGAACCACCAAGGTAAAGGTCTAGACTTTCATGAACAAGATATTTTGGAGCCTATACATGTCAAATTCCCTCCAAACTCTTATGACCTTGGACCTACACCCCAAGGACAACAACCTAAAGATGTTGGTACTTCCTCCATGCATCCTAAGTCCACTTTCCATCATAAAGCCTATCATATCCCTAAGACATATGTTTCCATTCCACCTCCATCATCCTACAAATGTCAAAAGCATGCGACCATACACCTTCCACCATCAAATCTACCTCCACTTCTCCCAACACCTAATATCCCTACCATTCAATCCTCTTATCCATTTATCCATAAATACCCTAATATTCCTAATCATGACCAACAAATGCACACATTGTATAAACATGAAGCTTCCACCCATTCCACCATATCCATGGGATTCAAAAGCAAGAATTTCAATGCCTCTACCTATAAAGTAAAAAATTCTAAGGGTTCTCATGCCTTAGGACATCAATACAAAAATTCAAATCAAAATACATCCAAAAAAGTATATAAGCCCATACCTCCAAAAGTAAAGCCCAAAACTAAAATGGTTTGGGTACCTAAGAAAAAAGAAATCAAGTCAAATGAGGCATTCACATCAAAAATTCCCAACCATCCACTTCCATCCCACATTCTCATTCCATTCAAAAATCTAAAATTCCTAAAACCCACAAGAAAAATAAAAATCATAAAAATACTAAGTCTATGTGGGTACCAAAAACACTTTATCCACCACCTCCTAAGCAAACATCTTCATTGCTTCCTACACCCCATCCACATCAAAAGCTTCAACGTTTATCACAGTGTGTGCAACCATTGGTCATGGTTCCCTTCCATTTCACAACAATCTCACATACCTCCATCCTCCCCATCCTTCAACTACTATCCTACATATCTTCCCAATCACCTTCCTATGGTCCATGCTTTTGCATAAACCTTTCATCCATCCTTTTGCACAAGTCCTATTCAATCCACATCATCATCCACTATTCCCCATCCATTCTTGCATAAGCCTTTCATAATTTTCCATCTACCTAATCCATCCCTTTCATGTCATCCCTCACCAACATCTATGAGCATAATGAGATTTGACATGGTCCATGCAACGACATCCATCTAGTGGGACTATCACCTTTCATTCAACTAGACACTGGAGTCCCTCCCATCCATATTCACCTTCTCCTATCCAAAAAGTCAAAAATTCAAAACAAAAAAAATGAAAAAAAGAAAAAAGAAAAAGAAAAGTAAAGAGAAATCCCTTCGTCCAATGGTGAAAACCTGGTAAACAGGCGCCCTGGATAAGTACCATGATGAAAACCTAGCAAATAGGCGTCATGTGTAGGTTGATCTTCTATGTCACTTACACTTGGGGGCACAATGTCTTATCTATCCAACCTATCCTTTTCATGTCATACCATTTCCATCCTACCTACCATTTTTAGCCATCATCCATACCTATTATATCGATTCCATTCATCCACCCTTCTTCTTTTGATCTTGATGAAGATATAGGGGCAAAATGTTGAAACATGCTTTGAGTATCTCTTGACATACCTCATCTTTCTAAACCAAGCCTATCATTATCCTATTGCCATAAGTTTTGTCATGAAAAATCCTAAGTATTGTACCTAGAATGGGGCATGTTATTCCTATGCGACATAATCTTTGGAAATCACATCCTTTCTCTCTTATGATGCATACATCCATTCCATTCACTATGACCTATCCATTCCATCCATCCATCTATCATGAGCCTTTTATCCCTTATCCTATCACCCACCCTTTCATCCATCAATCCCATTTATCTCCTTGCACCTAGACTTGGTTTTCCCCTTGTCATTGGTATCTAGCACAAAGGCTACTCAAATTTTCATCCTTTGACACCTCCAAACATTTCAAAAATCCAAAAAAAAAATCAAAACATTCCAAAAAAATCAAAACATTTCAAAAAGTCCAAAAAAATCAAAACATTTCACAAAAAATCCAAAAAAAATCAAATATCCAACAAAAATCCAAGCAATAAAATCAATCCATCCAATTACTTTGTCCAATTTCATCAATTCGATCCCTCACCTCAATCCAATCATTCAACCATTCAACCAAATCAATCATCTTCATCAAAACCATTGCATCGAATCAAATCAATCAAATCAATTCAAGCAATAATTCAAATGCAAGTCAATCCTTAATCCATACCAATCAAGTCAATCAATCTTGTCAAATTATCCAATCACATCCTTTGGTCTTGATCCTTATCTTGTTGTAAACCTAATCAATCAATCAACCAATCAATCAATTATCATCATCCTTGTGTTGCTCTAGGGATATATCACCTCCTGACAATGACAACACTATCATCATCATCAATCAATCAATCAAATCAATGGTTTATAGCTTGACAGGGACAATTCCTTGTTTGTTTTTGTATCATTTGTGCATGCTTGCTTGCTTGCTTGTGTGTGTTATCATTTTATCTTGCATTTGTTTCAAATCCGTATCATTCCAAGCTAATATTCATATCTTGTGTATGTTGGAGTAGCTTTTTGCACTATCCTTTGCATCTAAGGTCATATCATACCTTTTGTGCATTAGGACTTTAATGCTCTAAGTCTCCTTCCTCATATGTCTAGACAAGGTTGTATTATGTTGGGGCATGAGACACATTGTCACCTTGGTCCTTATATCTTGGTGCATAACGTCTAGTGCTAAATCAAACATCATGGTTGCTCACCTTCATTGCAGCATAACGTACCATTCCTCTCCTTCATCCACTTCCTATCTTACATCATTCATCTTGTCTATCCTTATCATTTCATTTCGAGAGCCTACCCGTGTTTGTTCAACCCGCCTATCCTCTCGAGGGGGCATCATCATTCCATCATCCTATCTTTATATCATTATCCATTCTTCTCTATCCATACCTTAACTTCTTTGAAATGATGTTACTCGACAAAAAAATATCATCATCTCGAACATCATCTCAAAGAGGGGCAAAATGTATGCACGTAAAAATGGTCAACATTATAATAAGTCTGGTAATTAATTAAATACAATTATTTAATTAATCTCCTAAAGTCATCTACATATAAATAAATTTAATTATTTATTTATATTGTTCATTCTTATGATTCTTCTACATTAATTAAATAAAGAACTTTATTTAATTAATTACCATCTCCATATTCCTCATAATTAAATTAAATAAATTCTATAATTTATTTATATTTGATTATCATGTTATTCGAAATTTGAAAATTTGAATTCAAAAATGGAATATTCCTCCTCTTCATCTCATAGTTAAATTAAATATTTTAAATATTTAATTTAATGCCTTCTAAATCCATCTCTCTCACATAATTAAATATTGCTTATTTAATTATGCAAATTTCTAATCTCAACTTCACATATAATTAAGTAAGTTTATTTATTTAATTATGAAAATTCATTTTAGCTCATCCTTCAAAGCAGAAACCTTCCTTCGGATCTGAATGAGAAAAATGAAAAAGAGGAAACCTTCTATCTCTCTCTCGACTCTCAAAAAAAAATATCCTATACCGTTCATCTTGCCAGATTAAATCTCAACCGTTGATCTTTGCCAACTAAGCTTTTGCCTTCAAAAATCTATAAATCAATCCTTTCACAAGCCATTTGGATCGGATCTTCTTCAGACATCCGCATTCTGCCAAAATCATTCCTCAATCTTTCAATCCATCTCCATCATTCTTCATCATTGCGTCGTTATGCTGCTGAAGTGAACAACCAACATTCCTCCATCATCAACCTTCAAAATCTCGCATTCTTGGTATAATATGCATTTATTTTTAAATCTCGTTCTTTAGTAGTCATTTTGTGGAGCTTAGCATACAAATCGGAGAGCTTTGGCAAAAATACTGGAGATAGAGGACAATGGGACGTCTTCAAAGGAGCTGCTGCATTGAGAGTTTGCTTTACTTTGTTTAATCAGTTTTCCTTTGATTTAAAGTTTCATTGGTGTGCTTGAATAGTATTTATCTCATTTTAATACGCACATATTTTCAATCACACAGTACTAATTCAATTGGGGATTGGTGTCTCTAGTAGGTTACTGCCTATAAACACAATATGGTATTAGTATCTTCAATAGGTTGGTGCCTACTTGATATTATAAAATTCACTTGTATATTTCTACTTTATGAGGCTGGATTTGGACAGTAGATCCAAGAAGCTATTCTCATTGTGGTTTTTCCCATCTTTGGTTTCCACGTATATCTGGTGTTCTCATGTGCACATGTGTGTGCTTATGTTGTTCCTTGATCATTAGTATCTACTTTTATTATGGTTTCATTTCTTATATGTGTATTTGAGTTAAGAGTTTTAAATAGATTTGATCTACTAATTCATCCCCCCTCTCAATAGATTGTGTTCCCTTCAAAACTTTTATAACACCTTTATAGAGCTAGTGCCTATAGCCATATCCCAAATGAAGTGTTGGTTGAAATTATAATACCAAGAACCAATACTAAGACTCAATACTAATACCAATATTATGATCCATTATGAGGTGTTGATATCAAGAGCTAGTGATAATGTGACACATTTATACAACGTTGGTGCTTTGTTATGTATTAACAAACCATAATAAAGATAGAAATATGTGAGATTGAAATGAAAAATATGACATAAATTCTACAACATTACATAATTATCCCTAGTATCATAATTTATTTCTCTACAATATTCTTAAAGGCAATGACATTGAATCCCAAA
The DNA here is from genome assembly GCA_007258455.2 of Sequoia sempervirens. NCBI lineage: Eukaryota > Viridiplantae > Streptophyta > Pinopsida > Cupressales > Cupressaceae > Sequoia > Sequoia sempervirens. Next base: position 114,159,673 of record VDFB02256132.1, on the reverse strand, counting down.
TGTCATGATAATTGCCTCTTATATAGCATACATAATACTTAACATGATTGTTAGCAAGTCAAGGGCCATAATAGATCTTATTGCAGACTATCACAAATGGTTCACAAAGGTTAGAAAACACATTAGTTATAACTAGGAGATATGTCCCTTAATGGGAATGTACATATATATAGAATGAATCATATGTAGAGATATATAGGGATATGTATAAGCAATATATATATATTAGTAGAGACTAAGACTTTCCTTTTGTATATGGTTATAATATAATATAAGGAGATATAAGAAGTTATCTACATATGTGTTATGGATGAATGAATTGTTCTTCTATTAATATAATAAAGTTTATCTGTTTATCTGAATTCCTTATCACAAATGCTTGTTTTTCTTACTGTATCCTTCGAGGTATAAACTAACTACACAAGAGATCCTAGGACCTACAGATCTCTAGATTGTACTTCCCCATTTTTCTTGTTAACATTGGTTCCATTGTCAAGACCCCAAAGAGAATAGTAAAGAAACTATAAGCATAAAAAGGAAAATAAGTTAGCATAAATTTTTGTAGACCCTAAGGGCCACCTCTATGAGAGGGTAGTAGGCCATTAGGGGATGACAAATGGAAAGGGCAGAGGGATATGAAAATATGCAATTGTTAAAAAATTTCTTTCAACTACAAGATATATATATATATATAGATATATAGAATCTCATGAAAGTCTGGACCTAAAAAAACACATGGGAGTAGGAGATAACAAAAGAAAAAGAGAGATACCTGAAATAATTAAGTTAGGGATGGATATGAATACAAAAAAAAGGAGGCTAAAATAGATTTAGGAAAGACAAGAAAGATATTGCAAGAGACTGAAAAAAATAGAGAAAAGGGCTAAGGAATAAAACCTAGAGATTGCAGAAGAAATCCAAAACAAAGGGAGTGAGCGTACCATTGAGGGTGTTGTTGAGTGCACCAATATGGGCACTGCTAGAGAAGAAGAAGAAGAGTGCACCATTTTGGGTGTTGTCAGAGAGGAGAGAAAAGAAATTCCACACATAGGTTCTAGCCTAAAAAAATTGAACATAATCATTCAAAAAATTAAAGAAATTGAAGACTATGGAAACTCTAGGAAAGAAATGGAACAAGTGGTAATAAGAATCATGACACCTTCCATAAGTAAGAAAAATAAGGAGTGGTCACCACTAAAAACTTCATTACACGAACTTTGCAATACAACATTTGACGATAATTACTTGGAGGAATTAGTAACTGAAAATGTGTCAAAGATGAGAAATGAAGATGCCCTAATCAAGATAATTATATGAAGTTAACACCCTATAATAGAATCAAACCATCCAATAATAAAATGACAATAACGAATAAATGAACACCTTCAAGAATGAAGAGGATCTTTGAATAGATGTAACCCCCAAACTAGGAGTCACCTCTAATGTTGATAAAAGCAAGGAGAATTTCAATAGAAGAAGTAGAACAAAATTTAAGAAAACATAGCACAAAAGAGGAAAATAATATAGATATATCAAGTGAACAATAATTTGATTTAGGATACATAGATAGTGATTCACAAGAAGAACCAATCATGAATACTACCATGAAATTTCCCATGTTTGGACAAGACACTAAAGCGATTGAACACATATTCATTCTAGAGTTGCTATGGCAAAGAAAACACCTAACAAGAGATGACATTAAACTATTCAATTTTTTTGGATCTATCCAAGGAGAAACATTACAATGGTACCGGAAAAATTATTTGAACCATAATGAAGATTGGGAAATAGTGATGTGGGATTTCCTAGAAAAATTTGCCACATCAAAATTACCTACAAAGGGTGTCAAAAAAAATTGAGAACTCATGTAATGTGGAGGATGAGTCGATCAAAAAACTTGACAAAAGATTTAAAGAGGTCACTAGTCATCTGGAAGAACCCCTAAGCGAAAAATAAAAGATTGAGTGGTTTATCTTTGGAGTCCTACCAAAAATAAGAATAGCTCTTGATGGATGACATTTCAACATATATCTAGAATTAGTTACATTCATCTATCAAATTGAAAACCAATCATGGCGCAAACAAGATAAAGAAAGAGAAAACAAAGAATTGAAGAAACTTAGACTTTGTGTAGAACAATTAAGGCTCCAACAAGACATTATGGCTAAAGGAGACATATATACACCTAGGCCTAACATATGGTGCACCTATTGCAGAAGAGAAGGTCATGTTAGAAATGAATGCCCCAAATAAATAGGGGAAAAGAAAGAAAATGCATTACAGGTAGAACTCTAAATAGTACCTAAGAAGGTGAATTCAATCTACTACAAAGTTTGTGGAGAGTGGGATGACCACAACATTGAATAATTTCCATCATAGCTATGTTGGTTAAGAGAAAACTCCACTGTAGTAAGTAATAAAGACCACCATACACTGGCATATGTAAAATTATAGGTGAAAATCAAATTATATGCACTAGATATTGGATATAGAGTACCACCATGGCAGTAGAACCAAGGGAATGTAGATAATACTCAAAACTTAGAACCATACACCAATAATGGTCTATTTTGTGGAGGAAGAGGTCGATGTCGAGGAAGAGGCTGATGTTGAGGAAGAGGAAGGAGAGCAGATGCTACATGCTTTAGTTGCAACAAATTAGGACACTTTGCAACTGAATGCTAGGGGAAGAAGAAAATAGTGTGGATTGTATGACCAAGAAGATCATAATACCGTTAATTATGAAAAAGCGTGTCAATACTTTAAAATCACATCACCACAAACCCAAAAATATGAACCATAAAACTCCAACACAAAAAGAGGATAAAGACTCCTCCGAAAGGTACCCAATAACCTAGAAGAGGAAACAAGGAGATGTCGTGAGGTAGGAAGGGATGAAGGATATACAACATAATAAACTAGCACAGGAGATGAGTATTGCAAAGACCCTAGAACAAAAGAAAAAGGTAAAGCGATAATAGTCACTAGACAAGGTACCAATACCAAAAGATAGGAAGCAGTACCATTGGAAGAAGAAAGCTCAGAAGGGGAAGAACATCTCCACCCCACCAAACAACAACATGATCAGATCCTAGAATAGGCTAGGCAAATCATTGAGAAGAAAAAAGGAAAGGAAAAAAAGCACAATGGTTATTTCTCATAACAAGAAGTAAGAATACTGAAACAATTGGCATAAATGGTAGGACAACATGACCTACTAAAAAAATTGAAACAAATTACTAAATACTGGAAAAAGAAATCCATTATGTAGGTTAGGTAGTAGGGAAACATTGGAAAACCAGGCCTATCATGATTGACTTCTGAATCCATAATTGGAAGTTCTCTAGGGTAATGGTTGATTTAGGGGTAGATGTAAATCTAATTCCAAAAAGGATATGGGAATACCGAGGAAGACCCACACTAGAACCTACCCCACACAACATCAGTCTAGAGAATGGTTCCAGAATGAAAACCTTAGGAACTTGGGGACAGATGGAAGTAAATGTCAAAGGAGTAAAACAAGTTGTAGATTTTAAGGTAGTCATAATTAAAGAAACATTTGAGGGTAAAAGTACAAAGCTATGTCAAACTTTCGACCAACTTATTAGCACAGCTAAATTTAAGTATTTCTAACTAAAAATCAATTTTGGTCAAACATATGGTCTAGTAAGATTCATTCTTGTTAAGTTAGATACTTCCACAACTTTTTCAACTAAAATTGTTGCCTAAAAATATACAGAGTACCACTTTGATGCCAATTTATCAAAAAAATAAAAATATTTGAAAAACTTGATGTTTCAATAACTCCTACTCATGTAAATATATATTTTTTTAAATATAAAACTAACATACATATATTAAATATTAATATATATAAAATACGTTGAGAGTTATCATTCCCTAATTTTCTTTTTTGATTGATTTATTTTTGTGATCAAATCTTTGATTTCTCTTTTCAATCAAAAATATTATTTATTTGTTCTTTTAGTTTATGCAAATATTTGAATTATTTTTATTATTTATTTATTTCTTTGTTCTTTTTGTTTCATCAAATCTCTTTGATTTGATTTTTTTGTTTCATCAAATCTCTTTTATTTGATTTTTTTGATATGTTGGAAGATATAGATTTGATTATCTAATTTTTGGATATGCTGGAAGATATAGATTTGATTAGCTGATTAACGTGTACCCTATTGAAGAATTTGGCTTGCAAAAGTGAATTGAATTGCTTTGTTGGAAAAATTAGAAAGATCTAGATTATGTTTCTAGTTTGTGGTACCATATGCATTTTATGTGTTTTTTTCCTTTTAGTGCATGAGTTGTGTAGTAGTTGTTCTTTGCTTCTCTTTCCTACCTCCTGGAACTGGTGTAAATGCCTTGCTAGATAGTCCTTCTCCAACCAAGCTTTGAGTTCAATTATCTTAGCTTTTAAATATCAAAATCTTGCTTCTCGCCATCTATGGATGGCTGAGATAAAATCCGAGAAAAGTGTATTAATAGGTTATAATTTATAAACATTAAACTATAGATGTTTTCAACTTAAAGTTCCACTCACCCCTCCCCCCACCCCCCAATGTGTGCACACACATATTTAGAACTATTTGTTTTATATGGAACTTTAAGTTGAAAACTTCAAAACATACATGGTTAATTGTCTATATATTTAAAACCTTTGATATATATCTTTAGTTATACACACACACACCCTCCAATTTAAAATTAATGAAATAGTAAACTCTGTTGGCATTCAGGGGAGAGTCTGCGGTTTACCCACTAATTAATGTTTGTTGCACCATCTTTAATTTGAAAAAATGCCCACGAAATTCTTCTTAAGCTTGTAAAAATGCTCTTGGAAGGTTTTCTTTAGCAAAAATCCATGGAAAAGTGTCTCAGGTCTAAAAGCTATATTTCCCCATGGCACGAATAAAATATTTGTTGGGCTATTTGCACTACAACAAATCCTTGTGATTTGCTCCATTTTTTGCTTCCACCCACTGTTTTAATGTATTTTTTGCCATTTTTTAAAAAATGTCAGTGCTATTTATTGGGATGGCACTATTTTCGGCGTTTATTTGCGCCGACCAAGACAAGTCGGTGCTAATTTTGGTGCTACTTTTCATTGACATTAGCACCGCCTTTGGCACCAATATTGGCTCCGAGTGTGACACCATTGTTAGCGCTGCATTTGGCTCTGAGTTTAGATTTGAGTTTAGCGCCATTTTGAGCTCTGACTTTAGCTTCAAGTTTAGTGCCGGTTTAGACACCCCTATATCAAGGAGAGAATCACTTACGTCACATCGACAAGGTATATCTACAAGTGCTCGGCGAAACACAACTCTTGGATATAACAAAGTAATGTCGATGAGACATTGAGATATCGGTAAGACAAATAAGATTGTCTCATCGACACTCCTCATGTAATGATCAAAATCATACACCGTTATACCATTGGGAAGGTGAGCAACATATGTAGTAGAGCGGTATACACCGCAACCCTACAGTAAGAAGCCTTGAGCAAGGCGGTAGTGCGGTAAACAATAGAAGGGAAGGGAAAAACACTGCCATACCACAACGATAATCACGAGTCTCCTCGACATGGCAGAGTTACACTGATATATAAAGAAATACCACCGAAGGAAAATTTTGATGAGACACTAGCATATCGGCAAGAGATATTAACTTGTATCATCGACACCAACAACCAATATAAAAGGAACATAAGATCTAATGTCGATGAGACATTTAGATATCAATAAGACAAATAAGATTGTCTCATCGACACTCTTCAAGTAATGATCAAAAGCATACACTGCTATACCACTGGGAAGGTGAGAAACATATGTGGTAGAGAAGTATACACCACAACCCCACAACAGGAAGCCTTGAGCAAGGCGGTAGTGCGGTAAACAGCAAAAGGGAAGTGCAAAACACTGCCATACCACAGTGGGTATAATAATAGACGTCAACAGTACGGTAATCGTGGCATCATTACAATTTACAACACTAAATGTAGCAAATCACGTAAGTCATAATCCATTTGAATATAGCCCTCCAAAATACTTTAAAACTCTAATAAACATACTCTAAAAATTTCATCAAAATATTATTTTTAGGCATAGCCCGCCAAAATGGAGTTTTCATTTTAATAAACATACAATAAAACCTTTGTTGAAACCTTATTTTCAGGTGTAGCCCGCCAAAATGGAGAAGTGTTTTAGTAAAGAATGACAGAGAATGGTAGGGAGATGTGCATGATAGGAGGCATAGGATTCATTGTTGTTTATCTCATTCCTGCTCTGATCAACAAGGGTTACAATGTTCGTGCTACTGTTTGTAATCTAGACATTTAATTGACATATGTTTGCATAATCTCAAATTCCTTTAGATGCTTTTGAAGTATCAATGTATCCTATATAGGGTTTAGGATGACTTCTTTTAATTTAAAAAAATAAATCAGATGCTTTTGAAGTATCAATGTGTCCTATATAGGGTTTAGAATAATTTATTTTAATTTAAAAAAATAAATAAATGATGTATTTTCCTGTGTTTAGATAATGTGGAGATCTCCTAAATCTTCCCTAGCACACTGTCCTCTTTTGCACTATGTTCATTACTCCAGCTGCTAGGGTTTTGCATTTGACATCTTTAATATCTTCATGATAGTGGCTTTTAAATAGATCTGTCTTTGCTTTAATCTTTATCATGGTAACCCTTGAGTTCCATAATCCACCTTCAATCTCTTCTAAGAATGTTGTCTTAAGCTAGACTGCATAGTATGCATATAAAGCAACTCCTTCATACCTGCCATTGTTCCAAACCACCACTCACCGCCTTCCTTAAAATGTTGCCTCCATAAGCACAATAACATGTTTTAAAATCATCGTTGCAAGTGATTGACCATTAAGGTAACTACTTTCATCAAGATACAATGAGTTTTTTGTCTTCAAACTTAAGGCATTATGCAAGATAACATTGTGAATTGTTTGTTGTGTACAATACGATTTTCTTGCACATTTACTACTTTGCTAACTGCCTTTAAGATTGGATAGTGCACCATCAGCTGCAATCTCAAACAACTCACTCACTGTCACTTGAAGATTCTTTTCATGAGCATCCTTATATAAAATCAAACTATGCCATATAGACTTCCTACTTACTTACTAATATAGGGGAATCATTGTTTCATGGTATTTTGAGTTTTATTTAGAAGGGGTTACTATGTGGCATTTTTATGTGCACGAAAAATAGATTGTGATGCAATGTTCGGGTATGGACGGTTCATGAAAAATTGGATTGTTATCGGTGTCATAACTAGGTTGGATTGTACCTTGAGCTGGTCTGAAACACTTACGAGTGTTTTCGCTCGGGAGCAGAACCTGAGTGTAGGAATTTCCAAATATCCGATAGAGGAAGTTCCTACATTCTAAAGATAAAATCATAAATCTGCTTATCCAGTTTCTGATCCAACCTAACTTCTTTAATATCCAATAGAGAAAGTTTGTACATTCTAAGATAAAATCATAAATCTACTTGTCTTTGTACAATCGCTCATTTGAATTATTTCTTTAACAGTTTTAGGGTCATGTCCATGTACATATCTTCTTCTTTTGCTAGTTGAACTCTCAGGCGCTGCATTTGCTCCAATCTCCATCTAAAATAATCAGCAACATGCATTAATTTATGATTGTACCTTGAGCCGGTGTGAAACACTTCTGGGTGTTTTTGCTCTGAAGCAGAACTTGTGTGTAGGAATTTCCAAATATCCAACAGAGGAAGTTCCTACATTCTAAAGATATATTCTATGAAACATTCCTTATTTTCTATGAAACAGTGTATATATTCTTGTACTTGTAAATATTCTTTTACTGTTACGTCTATTAAAGAAAGCAGAGTTTGAATAAAAAATGCTTCACCCTTTTTTGTAAGTGAGTATGTGAATTATTGTTTAAGGAAAAATCTTACAGTGTTTACATTTTCAGTTTACTAGTTTCAAATCTTCATTTGCTATGTATATAAAATTGTATGTGCTCTTTATCTCTAATGACATAAAACAATAATGCCATCAGAATCAGGGTTTTCAATTTCAGCACCATCATTGTCCATACTTTTCATATCCTGTTCACTTTTAAGTATAGTCATCAAAATTTTATTTTTATTTCTTGTCCGAGTTAATCTTGATTCCTTTCAGCACAACACACTAGGTTGCATGTTAAATTTCAAACATTTTCTTTGCATTTTTTTGTATATATTATTTTCTCAATGCATCATTATGTAACAACAATTTCACTTATGAGATATACAGTAAAAATAAATGAAAGCACATGTTTGCTTTATCAAGGGAAATGTATGGTGAATACCCTATGTATTTCAGATAAGTGTACAAGCGAAATAAGGCATAACTGATTGAATTTGATTTTCTATTGTACAATTGTTTTTTTATGCGGAGGCTACAACAACTTATCATGGATTAGATTTGGCTAAGAAACAAGGTGTTTCTAAACTATGGCTAGAGGGGGACTCTCTTAATGTGATTAATTGTCTCATGATGAAATGTCCTCCTTCGTGGTCAGTTTCCAATTTTATTAATGACTCGATATCTATTATTAACTCTTTTGAGGAGATCAAAATCACACATGTTTTTCGTGAAGCAAACATGATGGCTGACGGGGTTGCCAACGTGGGAGTGGTTGAGAGATCTAAGTAGGATTCTTTTGAATCGCTACCTCTTAATCTAAAGTGTATTTATAATGATGACCAGTTGGCTTGTTTCTAGGCAAGATGTTCTCGGGGAAAGGTTTTTCATTATGATTTTAAGTTGGGTTTTGCATGCCGATCCTTTGCTCTTTTAGTTTCATTAATCTTTCCTTGGTTTCTGTAGAAGGATGGACTAGCAGTCTTGGCAAGGTTACTTGGAATGATAAGCCCACACGTATTGTGGGTGTTTGTTGTATTGTTTTGAGTAGCACCTAGTTCATTTTACTTTTTCATTTCTTCCAAGTGTTCTTGGGTTTTCATTTGTTTCTTGTCACTATGGGTGGTGACCGTTGTAGAATTGAGCCGAGTTCCTGTGAAGAGTTTCAAAAAAATGCTACTATGTGGGAGCACTTGGAATTGGGGGGGTTACTCAATTTATGCAGAGAATTCAAGGCCCAGACCTTGATGTAACATATTTCTTTGTGAAAGGATGGAATGGGAGGTCTTTGCATTACCAGGGCGTTGAGTTTTGAATTGAAGAGGATTTTATTGCAGAGGTAACTAGTCTTTCAGTTGTTGGGAGAAAGTTTTTCAGAGACAGGGGAGTGACTAAGAAGGCTTTTGTGAATTTCTTTAAACATGATGAGAGGAAGAAGGTTAAGGAAATTAGAAGTGGAGGTTATGCTAGGAAGTCCCCGAAGCCACTTAGGATGGACCTTATGTTGGCCATTATGCACTACTTCACCCTTGAAGGTAGATTCTTTGTGGTTTACACTCACCATTTTATGCTCTTAAATAATTTTAGGCATAATGTTTCAGTCTCATTTCCTTTTTGCATGTTACATTCTATGGAGAAGAGTATTGAAGACCACAGAAAGAACCCTAAGAAGGTGGTTCTTCATCAAGGGCTTATGTGTTTGATTTTTTCTCATGTCAAGCTAAAGTTGATCTAGGTCTCCCCTAAAACTCTTGGTAAGAAGGAAGTTAAAAATGATGGGTATGAAACAGGGGACTCTGTCAGTGAATGGGTCGGTAGTTCAGAGGTGGAAGAGTCAGAATATGAGGATACGTTTGTTGATGAAGGAGGCTCTGAGGAAAGGGATGAGGAATCAGAAGAATGGGGTAAGGGCTATGAGACTGATGTGGAGTTGCGGGAGACTATGGCTAATTCTGTTAGAAAATATTTGAAGGGGAAAACCAAAGGCATGAAGAAAGTTAAAGCTTCTGCCAAAATGAAAATTGAGGTGGTTGCCCCTGGTTCAAATGTGAATCCTGTGTTGTCTTCTAGAAAAGAGGGTTTGAAGGGTTGTCATCTTATGGGTAATGAGGGTTTGAAGGGTTGTCATCCTATGGGTGATGAGGGTTTGAAGGGTTGTCATCCTATGGGTGATGTGGATTCTTCAAATTTTGATTGTGTTCAGAATGCTTTGTTGGGGAACCCTGTTCCTAGTAAGGATGGTCTACTAGAGAGCTCCCCAGTGCAAGGGCTTAAGGTGTTGGTTAATTTGGGTGGTTAGTTGAGTGGCCCTACTGATATGGGCAACTCTAAGATGGAGGTGAAGCCTAATGAGACTGGCCCCATGGATATGCAGGGGATTGATCCGGTTAATTGTTCTCAGGATTTTTTTGCTATGGAGAAGGAAGTGAAGAAGGAATTTCTGGAGGCGTTAGCTGATTTGGAGAATCTGCTAGATAAGGAGAGGATAAAGGTGGATGTTGTGGATGTCAAGGATTCCCCAGACGAAGAAGAGGATGAACAGAATAAGGATTGTTCTGATGCCCCTATTGACTTAGAGCAGAAGGGTCAGCCTTTGGTTAACTGGGATGAAATTGACATGAATATGTTTTGTAGAATGGTCGAAGATGGGATGAGAAACCTGCTTTCCCTTGTTAAGTGGTTATTTTATGAGGTTAAGGAGCTCAATCTTCAGATGAAAATTTGGCAAGATGTTTGTGTTGTTATGCTAAGAGGTAACCAAAAGGAGTGGGAAATAAAAGGCAAAGTGAAATCAATGCATATTACGCTTGATAAGCTACTAGCCGATGTTGATCGTTTGGGGGTTTCTTATGAGGAAATAATTTCCTCTTTGGAAGTTATTGTTAATAAAATGTTAGAGGACAAAGTAGCAAGTCTAGAGGATAAAATGGGAAAGATGTCGGAGGACTTGAAAACGGTGGTCAATATCAACAATAACTCTTTGAAGACCACTACTATGGGTCTTTTTGTTCTGAATGAGAAAGCACTTAATTGGACTGAAAATCTGCTTGACTTGGGTAATATGGAGGAAAGTATTGAAGAGATTAGTGGCTCTTACTTGGTGGAGAAAGTGGAAGCTTCTACTCCTATGTTGGAGAAGGACATGCAGGTGGGTCTGTGCCTTAGGACAAGGAGCAAGATGAAAAAGAGGGTTGTAGTTGTTGTTGAGGAGTTGAAGGATGTTATCAGTATCCATGAGGAGGTCATCAAGGAGAACATGGCCTCGGCTAATGTTTTAGATAATTTGTTGTAGCTGGTGCTTCCTCTTTTGGTTTAGTAGGTTTGCTGATTTTTTTGTTTTTGGGTTTGTTGATGGGTTGCTAATGTTCCATCTTATGTCATCTTTTTGGTTTTTTGGGTTGTTGGGCTTAGTGGTTTAATTTCTCTTGCATCTTGGTGTCATTGTAAAGGGTTTCAGGGCCCTTTCAAAACTTGTTTTTCCTTATCAAAAACTGATTCAATTTGATTTTCTACTGTACAATTATTTTTTATGTGCTTTTTACTTTTTGCATATGGATTACCCTTAGAAAGAGACTACTTATATTTTCTTAAATGAAGCATTTACATTTCTTGTTATGAAAGGAATTTACTACTTGACAATAGGTTCGTGAACTTCATACAGATTAAGATTGGTGTAAAAGGCCATCCCTGCAAATGTTGTTTGGTCTAGAATTATAATGGAAAATAAAAAAGCTTGCTAGGAGAATAAAATAGGTTTTCAATTGTCCAAGTACAACATAATATTACTGAAGCATTTCAAAGTTTAGGCATTTGAGATTCATGGATCTCCTTGGAGGTCACCCACCTAATATAATAATAGTAAATTAGTATGAACCTTTAGTCATAAATTAAAATGCAATATAATATCTCTATGTCTCTCACACATGAACATTTCATATAACCACATACGTTGTTAATGCTGACAATTGACTTATGGCATTCCTTAAGTCAACTATAAGACAAGAATCCCCCCTAATTTCCAATGGCATGATATGCTATCAAACACTTTTATGAAAATTAATAACATTCAATTTTCACAGTCCATGATAGTTATGTAAAAATTTGCATAGTTTATCTAGAAATCTTACTCACATAACATTTATGAAAAGGTCATTAGTAATTTTTCTCACAAAAAATAATCAAAATAAATTTAGTGCTTAATCAATTTTGTCTCATCTATTTCCACCCACTCTCCTCTCAGCGATTTAGTATTTTTACACTATCCACGTCCTCTCTCCATGGCCTCCTCTGTGAATAAAAATGCTACCACAAAAGCTTTCATCGCACTACCGCCGAGAAGGAAGAAGCAACTTGCGGGACTACGATAAAAACCGCTCTACCACACCAAGCTAATGAAGGAGCCGCGGCATGGCGGTGGTCGCCGCACTACCACACACCAATGATAGAAGACTTGCGGGAGTCACCGCAACACCACCAAGAACAGAAGGAAGACTCGTGTGCCGCCATAGAAGCTTTCACCGCACTACCACCAAGAAGGATGAAGCACCTTGCGAGACCGCGATAAAACGTATAATGATAGGCGCACTTGGCGCCGCCTTAGGCACCCCAAACTAATTACATTAATGGCCAAAAGTCGACACTCAAGCTGGCGTTAAGGAAGAAATAAGACGAAAAAAAAGGGAAAAACATCGCGCGAAGGAAGAAATCAAAATAAAAAATTTAAGAATTTCCCACGTGAAGGAAGAAATCAGACAACATAAAAGGGAAAAACGTCGCGCAAAGGAAGAGAGCAAGGTGCTACTAGCAACTGAAGAGATCATGAAGCCAGGACGCACAGAGGAAGTTTGGTGAGGAGAGTATGCAGGTATTTGAATTTGTTCATAAGATTATATCAAATTTATTAAATGATTTTTTGTTTTTCGATCGGTGATAATATTTTTATTTTATTTAAGATAAATCAAAATATACAAAGCTCCAAATAAAAAGTTCTTCCAACACCATCACATCATGTCTGTTAAAATAGAATAAAAACCTACAGATCAAAAAGTCCTACCACAACCGCTTGAAAACTATCCAACTAACTACTACCCAAACACGAGCTATTTACAGTATTGAAACCAAAAATAGGGCTTAACCCCTTAAGCTTATACATCAACATCTAGCTTAAACATAGTAAACTAGTTTACGCGAAAGTTCCAGAAGCGCTGCCCAAATGCAATGGCACATTTCCGCGAGTGGTTTCACCCTTTTTCTCAGACTCAAACCCTTCTTCTCACACAATTCCTCTCTGGCGATGGCTTTGAGTCCCGCTATTATCTCCTCAGGCTCCATTAATTCGACGCATAGTTTCAAAGCTTGCCACCCCCGTTTCACACCCTCTCTCCACACGGCTTTGGTTCTTCCTTTTGGCCACCTAATGAAAGGGTGATTTATCTTTGCTACTTTCGGGTCCACACCTTCCATACCTTCACTCACAAAGCCTTTTCCTGGTATAGCCCTTTCTAGGATACTCTCCATGTTCACTAATAAATCCCTATGCACCAACGCTTTCATCACTTTCCTTACAACCTCCACCGACTCTCCTAAGTCTAGTCCCCACGCCATTATCAGAGAGTATATATCCACATTAGTCTGATATCTATGCTTCAAATCTTCGAAGCCATTACCTAGAATGATTTGCACAGATTGCACCACCTTCACATCCTTGTACAGGAACAAGCCACATAGTCTCTTCATCGTCACTTTGCCATCAAAAGGATCCAATTTCCTCCTCACTTTCAGAGTTAAGTTGGCCTCCATTTCTTCTCTGGTACGTTAGCCACCAAACTACTTCACACCGCCGTCCTAACACTCTCCTTACTCCTGCAAACCAAGAAGCATTGAAGGAATTGCAAGAAAAAAATTCATTACATAGCAAATTGCCGGTCATCAACATTAATGCCAAACATATGTCTAGCGTTGACAAAAAGAGCTAATTCTTCAATAATTTCAAAAAATATTCTTTCAATAATTTGTAAGTATATTTAATATGTTAAATGATATTTTTTTTTTATTTCCTTGGAAAAAGTAAATGATTTCATTTCTAGCTTCGAATTCTAATTCATCCCATGTTTTAGCTTCCTGCTCTTCCTCCTCTTCTTCTTCGTCCTCCTCTAACTCCACAAGAGATTCATCTTCTGAACCTTCCTCATCTAATTTTGATTCCTCTTCTACATCAGAGGGTTCGTATCCTTGATCCGACTCTTCTAAATTATTAGAATCAAAATCACTAGCTTCCATATTAAAAAATTCCCAACCACCATCTTCAATAAATTTATTTGGATCATCAGTAATAGTCTTCAAAATTGGTCGCCAGTTCAAGTTCATTCTGCTTTCATAATACTTTATATCCATGAAAACCAAGCTCTCTAAATGGTATATCAAACTCTAGTTCAAAATCTTTTAGATGAGGTTGCTCCTATAGCTCTCTTACTCGCTTGACAAATCCTTGAGGCTTTGACTTCTTAACATTCAAAAGATAAATGGAATGTCCTCAACACCCAGCAAAGCTATCCAAAAAAGCTAACTAAAATCTAACCCAACTTTTTAGTTTAATAATTTAATTATAAAGTTTAAACTTTGAATGTTAATTTTTTTATGTGTTATTGGCTTATTGCAAGTTGCAACATTGTTTAATATTTATATCTATAAATTGTCTCTATCACATTAATAGTGTGTCAAAATGGAAAGGAACTTGTTGGAAGTAGTATGCTCTAAATTACCAATACTTAGTGAATCTAGATCCATAGTTAGTAATGTGCAAACAAAACTTGTCCCAATAGCCATAGGGAAATGGGAAAAGTTAATGGGTAATAATCAATGGGCTACGCAGGAGGCTATCATACTGTCAGCTGATTGCCTAAGCCTCCTGACGAGCATCAATTATAAATAAATAGAAAAATAGTTTTCTTGTGGTTTTAGAGGAGTTGACTCTCATACAACAAATGGGTGTCCCGGTTAGTGGCACCTTAACAATGCCCCTTGTGTTGCATTATGCTATGTTACAGCAAGCCCTGGTAAAACAACATAACCCTAATTGTGTTACTTTCTCATACATTAAATCTAAATCAAGCAACGACAACCCTCCATCTACAGTTATGTTATGCCACGATAAATCGAACATATGCTTATATTTAAAAAAAACCAAAAAAATACGAATAATTTGAAAAAGGGAAACAATCATGCGTATGCCAAAATGAACCTTAGAAATGCATGCATTTACACAAAAACCCATTAAATACACATCAATTCAAACGATTGTCGAGACAAATACTAGAAAAGCTTATATTCACACACAAAAAAGAAAAGAAAAAATCCAATAAATACATACCATTACAAAGGCCATAGTTATGCTTATGCTAGAATAAAAACTTCTATTTAGAAACAATTCTCAGAATACAAATTCAAGCTATCAGATCGTTATGAAAAGCAAATCTCCAATAAAACTAAATTATCTTGTAATACGGTTAAAGAGAATAATTTGATGTGCCAGAAAATAAAACTTAATGATTCGATAAGTAAAAGATTCGATCATCAACTTACCAGAACAAAAAATAAAACTTAATGATTTGATAAGTAAAAGATCTAATTCCTTCAAATTTAAACAAGTTGGAAACTAACATTCTTTTCAAATCTTCCATTCCAAAGTTCCACAAAGACATCCAAAACAAAATGATTGCTTAAATTTTACTCTAAAATGCAAATCTGCTTCCTCTTCTCCTAGATTTTAGTATTTTACCTGCATGTTGTTATTAGAGAGATTAAGTTTAGAAATGTCACACAGTCGTTATGCAGATTCTGACACATTGAAGAGAATAAGCCCTTTGAGGTCCTACAAAAGCTCGTTAAAGTCAAGCTTAAGGCTACCATTTTTTAAAGCACTTCTGGTTGAGCACCACAAACTTGATAGCAGCGTGAGACTTGGGTATGAGCAATGGAAATGGTGTTGAGAAGACATACCGCATGTTATAGCATTGGTCACCAAGAAGAACCTGCATAGAGCCTACCACTATTGAATGCTGATTTCTTTTAAAGACCCAACACCACTCTTCCACTACCCTGCCACTGTGACTCTTCACAGTACGTGATTAAAAACTGTTCAGAAAGAAAATTAGTTTCCTACCAACCATTATTGAGTGGGATTACCTCCCAAAGATGCATTAACTTCCACATGATGATTTGAAATGGTTGTCAACACTGACGATAAACTTCCTACCTCCTCTTCCAATATTGCCACCTGCACGTCATTTTAAATGTAGATTCAAAAACTTTACACAGATTTTTGGTGTCACTGTAGAACACCTCTTGGCGTAAATACCCTTTTGTAGATCCATAAGTGTAGTTTTCAAAATATATTTATTTTAATAGTTTTTTTTTATTTTTTATTCAAGGGGTAAACGCTTTTGACCGGAGCTATGAACCAGATTACAACCATTCAACAATACCACCCCAATGGGGTTTGAACCTTGGTGGCACAAACAACAATGCCACCTTTAAACCATCACACCATGCCAATATCGGCTTTAATAGTTTAATTATTATTTATATTTTATATTTTATTTTGTATTTTTACTAAAAGTAGGTTATCAGTATAAAATATTAGGTTGATTACCATGCCAAGAAAAAATACTAAAACTTATTTTAAAAAATAGAAAAAAATCTGATGCATTAGATAAAAGAATCTATATCAAGATGGTATAAATTTTTTTCCATTTTAGATAAGTATTTAATATGAAAGTTGGCTTCAAATAGAAACAACTATTTTTTGATACACACACATTTTAATATTTATTTAAAAATATATATTTATCAAAATTGAAAAAAAATATATCCATGCACTAAAGTTTCAAGTTATTACTACACACAAAAAAATTGAAAGAAAAAAAAAATTACTATAAAAAGTTTGATGTCTCATGTACCTTCATTTTTCAGCATTTTATCAGGAACTAAATTATAGTGTTAATTTAATAAAAACTAGTTTAAAATAATTTTATTTTTTTTAAAATAAAAATAAAAACATAAAAATACTAAAAAATACACATTACTAGTTTACTTCATTTCAAAATTCAAAACATATATGTTAATTTTTAGTGATTCAAGTTTAAAAGTTGGACCAGTGTTGGTCATTTCCTTTATAAAATGTGACACAACTTTGTGCTTTTACCCTTGACTCCTTTGATGTACTTATGGGATTAAGATGGTTTGTTGACTTGCGAAGAGTAATAGACGCAAGGAAGGAAGAAATTTTATTTGCATACGACATAAGAATAGTACACATACCCTTAGGCGAGAATCAAGATGAAACCTATATAGAAGAGGTAAATGCAAAGGAATATGATGATGATGAAAAAAGGATGAACACCATAACTAAATTACCTAAAACTAAAATTTGGGAAGGACCCAACTCAAAAGAAGAATTGGAGATAAATGAAATTGATGGAAGTACAAATAGTGAGACTATCTTATAAGCATGGTTACAAGATGACCAAAAGTATATTCTAATAGGATTTTTGGCTCCAAAAGGATATTTATGGTAAGGAAGACACCAATGGAAGAGCCATCCACAAAAAAACATACCATGTGATATTGGTGCAAATACAAAAAGTGGTGAGAAGGAAGAAAATAAAGTTTCTCATTAAGTAATTCACATTTCACATAGAATTTCAAATATCAAGTTACCTAAATATTCCAAAGTGGGAGAATTACTAGCATACCTACCACAAATAGAACAAATTTTCTTAAATGAAACCCATAAAGTTGATACCCTACCACATACCCTTGCACTGTCGCATACTGGTATAACACACATAAACACACTATTATCAAATGGGAAACTTTCAAAACTCTGATAAAAGAAAGATTCCTATTGGAAGTAGAAGAATATGAGGACACACCCATATACGAGAGGGATATCCTACTGCAACATCATTTAGATGTGTATACACTCTTGGGAAGAAGCATATGAGTATGATGATAGACTATACATCCAACTATTGTATTGCAAACTTAGCTCGATGGTCATAACCTAGTACATTGACTAGGAGAGACATGGAGAAACTAAAACATGGGAGGAAGTAACAAAAAAATTCCTTCATACCTTTTTTTTTCTAGTAAAAATCCTTAGATACATATCTCATTACTACAAATGAAGGAGATCATATTCAATCTTAAAGAGGATTAGAAAATAATGGTACCACAACCTCCCTCCCCACCACCCAAAGAAGAAGGTATATATGAGTACACTAATTTGTTAGATTGGGAATCAACCGGTGCAGAGAAACACGATAGTGCAACACAAAAGGATGATGAAAGATCTAAACCAAGAATATAAATAAACCAAGGAGAATGAGAAATAAATTGAAGAATCTACAAAACCTGAGAAGAAATACTATAATGACCCCATCAAACTAAAGGAGGCAAATATTGCAGCAAAAGGAGACCCTAATATGGCAAGAATAGGGGACTACTAGGGTGAAAAGGTAGTAGCTCACACAATAGAAGCCCTCCTAGAATTCCAAGATTTATTCCCCAAAACCTTCACAAAAATGAAAAGAATTAAAGAGGTGGGTGTGATGAAAAATCAACTAAAGGAAGGAGTTAATCCTGTAGTACCCCTCCAGTTGCTACTATGTGTATCAGTTTCCTTGTGTTCGTTTGCTAGTTGTTTAGCTATTTTGGATATTATATTGTATTGCTTTTAGTTACGACACCGATGTTATGTTAGTTGTTAAACTTTGTGGATGATTCATTGAATATCAAGATTATCTGGTTAAGTCTGTATGAAGATATTATGATAGACACGTGTGTGTTATGGATATGTTGTCTCTGAGTTTTAATGTGATTATCATGATGTGATTGATGTTTATGATTTAATGATGCTTGTCAGTCCTGGTGAAGAAGACGGTGTAGCACTACTCACTTGTGAGTACCCTATTGCACTGTGATTCTTCTTCATGGTGTGTTTTTTGATATATGATAATATGTTTAACAAGTGATGTTTTATGCAGATACCGGTACTGGGTATCGGCTCCACCTGCTTGTCAAGTTTGAGCGTACCCTAATCCAATGAAATTATGTTGAACCAGAGATAGTGTCAGGTCCTCGTTTAACCATTGTTCTTCATTGAACAAGTATCCAATTGTCGCTCGTTGTTGTTTGTTGTTTTGTCTTGTCGTGTCAATTTTTTTGTGTTATTTTATTTGGAAATTAATTATTGTTTAATTTAGTTAAATGGCTAATTTGTTAATATATTTGTTTAAATATTATATTAAACGTTTATGTTTATGTTTATGGTTTAATTTATTAAGTTAAATTAAACAAGTTATTTATTCTAAAAGAGAATATTAATTATGTGGAAAGACAATTATTTAAATATAAATTGTTGCATTTAATTGTGCAAATAGGATTTTTGTGAAGAGCAAACAATTTAAAAGAGTTTATTTTCAAAAAGTTAAAATATCTGAAAACATGACTTGGGGGAAAATATCTTAGATATTTAAAGATTATAACTGCATGAGCAATTTTAGGAATGCATGATTACAATCAGTTAAGTTGTAACTTGAGGTAATTAATTGCATTAATAAGCTTTTAGGGGTTGCAATTTCATTCACGACAATTCTTCTGGAAAAGTTTTTCACGGAAGTAGTTAAAAAAGAATTTGCACAACAGAATTGTGGAGAGAAGCTTCTATTATAGTTATGATATAAAAATATTTTTGGGAAAATCAAATTGTTAGGATTTCTTCAGCAAGTTTTGCTATTTAATACGGGAAATACAAAAGCTTCATATTTTGTTTTTGGTTTAGCCATCAGACTTAACCAGGTTTTCTTCTTTTGGTTTTGCATGTTTTTGAATAAAATTTCTGAGAATTATTATGTTTAAATTTTATTTACTCTAGAGAAATATCTATGCTTGCCGGTGGAAAAAATTTACTCTTCCCAACCTGCACATGCAATTGAAATGAAAATGTTACTGATTAGTTTTGAAACAGCTGTAGAAAAATATAAAGAAACGGTGTTGTAAATAGTTACTTGTTTGAATTCCCTTTATTTGGTTGGCTTGATACGCACTCCATGGGGGCTATATAATATAGCAGATTGCTCGTTTCTTGCCATTTAAGATCTGCGTATAGCCAATAAACTTTCAGCTTGTTCTTGTTGATCTTTTAGCATCACCATTACTCTCCTCTTAATGCGCTGAAAGTTGCCCCTAAGAGTGCACGGTGTTGATATGGGATGAATATCAATATTTATTTGAAAACTGAAGTTTCTCCTAAGTTGCCTGTGGATTCCTCTTTGAGTAGTTTCCTGACTTTTTCTTGCTGCAAGTTATCTGTGGAATTTAGTCAATTGTACCACGTGGTTAATGTGTATTGAGTCCTTGAATCTGAAGGAAATATCCTTAATAAAGATCTGTATAGATTTTCAAAGTTGGTATGGAGTTGGCTTTAAAGCCCTTACTTTAGGCATCAAAAATTGTTCATATAGATGGAATTCAAATTTTCTCCTTTTTGTTGGCTTGTACTCCATAGTTTATGGCTGTATGAAATAGAAGGAAGGCACCATATATGGATACATGCAACAACTGCTACACTTGAGCTTAATAGGAATTTTAAAGATCTAAATTAACTTCCTTGATTTTATCGATGTAGTAGTTTTTGGAACTAAAATATTGTCATGGTCTTAGTAACCTTGTTAATTCCATCAACTACCTGTCACAGCGACATCACTTGAATATGGTAGGGCGTATGTATTTGAAAGGGCGTATATATTTGAATAAGCTCCTTGAATTTTCCATTCACTAAACCCCTCACTTTGGAAACAAAAGAAATTTTGTTTGAAATTGGCCTGGGAAAAGTTAGAAAGGCTGTGGAATTTGATTTTATACTTATCATTTGCC
Source organism: Sequoia sempervirens (assembly GCA_007258455.2). Taxonomy (NCBI): domain Eukaryota; kingdom Viridiplantae; phylum Streptophyta; class Pinopsida; order Cupressales; family Cupressaceae; genus Sequoia; species Sequoia sempervirens. Next base: position 114,138,822 of record VDFB02256132.1, on the reverse strand, counting down.
TTGGTTTGAAATATTATTATAGTGTAAGCTTGTGTCTTTAGATCGCTTCATTTAGTTTCACCAATATTCTCCATACTTAAACTATGAAGGTAAATTTAATTTTATTGCTCTGTACAATGTTTCAAGTTTTTACCAATTACCTCTACTCAGTCAAAGTTAGAGAAATTAATTTTAGTGGATACAATGTTCAAATGTAATTCTCCCTTTGACCCACGCATCGCTAGTCTATTCACAATCAATAATCTCTGTAATTCCATTTGTTGTCTATTACAGCTGTCGTACCTGTACATGGTAGGGTGTTTAGAATTAAATGACATCCAAGACTCCATTCGCATCCTCTCTCCGTTGTAGTGCTAGAAAATAGAATGTTGCTGAGATTTAAATAATTTTCTTGATTCCATTGTTTACCTGTCATAGCTGAGGCACTTGAATATAAAAGATAACTTCCATGCGTGGCGTATATTCTTCTACTCGTGTAGTTTGTGTTAACTATACTTAACCACTGATTGCATGATTTATTCCATACATCTAAAGTTTTCATTAAAAAAAATTTAATCATCTCTATTTCTTAATGGTGTATCCCCTTGAGCATGGCATAATCTCCTGTGTGTGCCCAATAATCTGACGTTTTATGTGTGTTTTAAGTAATTTCTTATTGATATAATTTGTGCGGAATTCTTGCTTTATAAATTAGCATGACATGAAGTCCTCTTGTGCATGTACGTATGTTGACAGTTATAACTATTAGTTTATTACAGTGGAACTTGAGTGAGCCTTAGATTGTATCAAACCATTATGAAGCTATAGATTTATATCGACCTTATTTTGAAGATGTTGCATGTCGACTTTATTTATGAAATAATGTAGCTTTGATTAAATATTTTAAATATAAAGTTCAAATATTTTCTTAAACTATTCTATTTGCATGGAATGTAGTCAGTTTAGAGTTTAGAACAAAAGCTTTCAATTTAATTTATAATTATATATATTACTCATTTTTGATGATTCTATAAATATAAAGAATTAACAATATTCTTCTTAAAGAGTGAATTATAGATGTATTCCATTTTCTTTGTTGGAATTAAATTAGTGGGACATTTAATGGTAAAGTGGATTATCTTTATTGAGTCTTGTTTTAAAAGTGTTGATAACCGTTTATGTGTAAAGAGGCATTAGACAATAGTTTTGTTTAACATATTAAAGAGATTTGACTGAAATTTTCAACTCTTTGGATGAAGTTATAGTAAGTTTCAAATTTGAATGATTCTTATATAAGATGAATAGAATATGTCATGAAATTTATTATATTCATAATCTCAGAAGATTTTAGATTTATTTTGTTAAGAGAAAAGATGTTAAATATTTCTATATGTTTAAGCATTATTTATTATATTTTTAGCTTATGGTTATAAATGTGGGATATTATATATTTGATAATAATATATAGAAGTGGTCAAGATGTTCTCTTCTAATGAGTAAATATATCTCTTAGATTTTTGTTTGAAAAGAATATGGCTTATAATTTTGTGATTTGTGAGCTGCTAAGTTTCCAGAGGCTTGAGTATTGATTATAAGGAAAAGAGTTTTTAATGTTTGTTAATTGATTTTTTTTTTAATACCTTGATCTATTTTGGGACTTTTCCATGCAAGAGTTAATTGTCACCTTAAAGGTTTTGAGTTGTTCAATGATTGGGTCACAAATGAAATATGTCTTATTTTGGTGTTGTTTTGTATGCATGTTGGCAGTCCTTGGTATTTTGATGTTGTGTCATGTTTATAGGAAGAGTGGCTTGCGATAGGGGCCGAAACCCTAAGTGGTTGTTAGGGTAACCTATCGTGGGTTTTTGTAATTCAGTGAAAACTTTAATAATTAAGCCTGGGGTTCATTAAGTAATTAAGATAGTCAGAATGCCTCACCTAATGCCTTAATTCTCATTTAGATTAAGGGTAGGTTGAGAAGGCCTAGAATGGCTTAGTCGTTTACCTTGTCTTCTTGAAAGGTAATTCGATTCTACATGTGATTGTTTAAGGGCCAGGATTCGGTAGAGACTGCCAGGGTAACTCTAGATGAGGGCCGGTAGTCTAGGAAGATTCACCAAGGTAACTTAGAACAACTATGTGATGACACTCTATCCTGAAGCATGTTTGTGGTCTCTTTTGTAGAGTCACCTGTGTTATTGTTTTTGCATTTGAGAGTTTGCTTGTGATCTTGTAATTCAGATTTTGTCATGTCGTTATGTGATGTCAGCCATGTAATGTAACGCATGTTCTTTGTTGTGTGGTTGATTGTCTTCTAGACCTGTCACTATCTCCTAGCACGGAGGGAGTGGACCTTCGGGTTCCACGTGGTTGGGTGGAAATCGTGCTACACCTTCATTGTATACTCTTATAGATGACATTATACTTGTAGTTGGTTCTTATTACTTCGTTGATCGTGACAGTGGATGTTGGACGTGTTCGGATGTGGATATTTGATATGAGGAGATCTATACCCATATTGTATATTTATCTCATGTTTATGAGTGTACTCTTTGTACCATCAATATGATGTATTGAGATTTATGAGAATCTCACTGGATGTATCTAAATATATAAATGTCTTGACTGTATAAGTTTTGTAAAGTGGATCGTTCATGAATGTGGTTTGTACTTGTGTTTTATGACTTTAATATTATGGTGTGGTGTTCTTAATAATAATGTTTAAGTAACGTCGTCTTAGAGTCCTTAAGACATTTGTTTAATCAAATGAATTTTTTAAAAACAAATTATTCGGATAATTCGCTACCTAATGCTTTGTCCTTTGGATTCCCTGGCGGGGCGTTACAAATCTGGTTTGAAAAAGACCTTGTAGATTGAATCCAAATATGAAGAAAAAAGGTCAAAACAAAGATAGACAAAATGCTAACTACCAAAATCATTAAACTAGTAGAGGATGCAGATTAGATAAGTCCCATGGTTGTCCAAAACAACGAACTTAAAGAGATTTAAGGATTTGTGTAGATTTTAGGGAGTTGAGCAAAGCTTGTATACATGATCCCTTCCCAACCCCATTCACTTAGGAAATTTTAGAGTCAATTGCAGGAAGAGAGATATATTCATTTACTAATGGTTGCTCTAAATACCACCAAGTTAAGATAAAAGAGGAAGATCAACCCAAAACCACTTTTCCATAGAATGAGGGTCATATATGTACATAGTAATGCCTTTCATATTGAAAAATGCCCTTATGATATTCAGTAAAATAATGATTAACACATTTAAGGATTTCATACATGATTTTCTAGAAGTTTACTTCGATGATTGGACTGTTTATGGGCTAGTGAAAGACCATGTATAGGTACTCTGTATGATGCTAAATAGATGTTGGAGAATGAAAAATTCACTAAATTTGAAGAAATGTACCTCGGTGGTACCCTTTGGGACCTTACTAGGCCATATTATATGTAAAGAGGGATTAATGGTGATGAACCCTATGAAAGTTTCCTTAATACTAAACTTATTGCCACCTAAAAATGCACCAAAAGTTAAGACATTTTTGGGATATTCAAGGCAGCATAGAAAGTTTATAAAGGGATATGTCAATATTGTTGCACCACTAGAGGAACTATTGAAGAAGAAAATAGGTAGAAATATTCAATGGAATGAGGAGTCTCAAAAATCATTCGATACATTAAAGTAGAAGATTATAGAAGCATCAATCCTCATATTTCCATATTAGAACAACACTTTTCACATTGTACACATATACATATATATACATCTTATGCATATATCTCATTGATACCACAATAAGCATACAAGGGAAGACTGACACAAGACATCAAGAATCAATCACAATTCTCAATCACAACATTCACAACAAAGATTACTTACCTTTCCCCAAATCTGACTTGACTCTCTATGACCAATTAGGATGTGAGTGTGTGATTGCTCAAATTAGGCTCGTTAAGGGTTACTAGACCAAGTTCTTCTCCTGAGTGATACTTCCCATCTCTTCTAGAGGATCAAACCTATTCCTACACTCAACTTGGCACATCATAATCGTAGTTAGCCGAACACAACATAATCATATGTATCATACATTTCATAGTTAGAAACATTATAAAATATCTAGGTGCTTCAATCATTCATTCATCATATTTCCATTCAAGATTCATTAAACATATTCATATAAAGATTAATAAAACACATTCATGTAGAGATCCATAAAACACATTCATTTATTCAATCAATTTAACCAAACAAGGTAATAGTAAATAGGTAATATCACTTGGGGTGTAATACTATTTACTCTAACACCCTCCCTTAAGTATAACTTAAGGAGTAATGTATGCACTAATGGTGAGTCTCGACTACCAAGCCATGTTACAACTCTTCATTATTTAATTTGGATACTAATAATAATTCAATTTTAGATAAGTTAATTTGTTAGTGCTTCTAAACCCAAGAAGCATTTTGTTTTGACAGACAACATTTTTTAACACTTTCATAATTTTTAAGCATAAAGTAATCATAATCACACATGGTGTAATCTAGTTGAAGACACACCCGACATGAAGCAAACACATAGATACACATAATACATGAAGTATAAATACACATAAGGCATGGAGCATGCACATAAATACACGTAAGTCACACAATACACACATGAATACACGTACATCATGAAATATATGAATACATGTACGTCACAAAGTATACACATGAATAGACGCAAGTTAAAAAGTATACACATGAATACACATAAGTCACAAAGTGTACACATGAATACATGTAAGTCATACATGAATACATGTAAGTCACAAAGTATACATACAAATATATGCGTAAGTCACAAAGTATACACATGAATACATGTAAGTCACAAAGTGTACACATGAATACACATAAGTCACAAAGTAATATGCAAATGCACATAAGTCACAAAGTGTACGTAAGTCACAAAGTATACATATGAATGCATGTAAGTCACAAAGTATACATATGAATATATGTAAGTCACTGAGTGTACATAGGAATATAAATACACGTAAGTCACAAAGTGTACGTAAGTCATAAAGTATACATATGAACACATGTAAGTCACAAAGTACACATATGAATATATGTAAGTCACAAAGTGTACACATTAATGCAAATACACGTAAGTCACAAAGTGTACGTAAGTTGCAAAGTATACATATTAATACACATAAGTCACAAGGTATACATGTAAGTCACAAAATATACACATGAAAGACACACACATATAAAAATGCATTTTTCCCTACTTAAGAAGGAGGCTGAATAGTTAATTCTAATTGAATGGTTGTTAAAGTCGGTTTGTTTGTAGGTTGGAAAGATTAAGGCTCTGATACCAATTGTAATGTCCCCTTTTTGAAAAACCCTAAATATTTCCCTAGAATCACAAGTATAATGTAGTTAGGGTCATATCTTACCAATTAAATACCTTAAGCAAGATAAAAATTGGATTAGGTCCTATAATCATGTTAGATAATATTGGAATATAATTCATATGATCAATCATATATAATAAATGTCTTATCTATTTAAGCCATGTAAATACATAACTATTCCCATAATATAAACCACACAATATCCATAATGCACATTGGAAGTTGGATCATAATGGTACTTGGATGAAGAGCATGATAAGTCTGCTTGAAGCTATCCATGCCAAGCCCAAGAGCAAATATATCATCCCTCTTAGCCCTCAAATGGTAGACACACAATCATCCAACATGGGGTGGCGTACTTGGTGGAAAAACTTGTATCTACATTCCCTACCCTTGCTGCCTTATCTGCACCAACAAGCTATGATTTGAACTTGTAATACAAAGCCACAAAGAATAAATCCTCAAATTAGGTATTTATTTCAAGTTTTTTTGATTCTCCAAGTCATCATTCAATGCAAGAGAAGAACATACTCAAATTTTCAAGATTCACCAATATTTGTAACCTAAATATCTCAATAAATACCAATAATAAGCAACACCACAAGCTCTGATTTCATGTAAGAGTTGTTATAGAATACTCTGCACCATACAAGATTTGGTTGAATATTATAGCCACTCAAGATCTAAGAACTTCATGAAAGCACAATCAAGATCAACTATGAGAGAATAATGTTACTCTATCAAAGGATGCAAATGATAGATTATGATGATATGCTTTATAACAATGTTGATATATACATGAGACCACCTGGTTATATAACCAAGGTGAGACATATAATTAGACAAGATCATGAGAAGTGCCTTAATCTTATATCATATGACAACTAATATAAATGACTTAGGACACAAGTATTAAAAGTCAAAAGATAAGATCTAATGACATCTGACCCCTTCTAGAAATATTCCCTCCTAGGACCTAAGTAAAATTAGCATGTAAATAGAACCCACTAATGAATTAGTTAGATAAAACACCTATTTACACCAACAAACTTGACTTGGTAAATAAAGGCCTGAGGAATATAGGTCTTTTTCAAGTGGGGAGTATAAGTTTTACCTAATTTAGAGTGCTAAAATCCATATAAACAAGAGCAAGGTTGAATATTGAAGCCGAATAGGTCACTGTGTGAAGTACATAGGTATGTAGTATACTATTTGGCATAAATTATTTTATTCTTGATAATGATTCACGTGCATAAAAATGGTAGGTGGTAGAACAAGGCACAAATCAATTAATCAATAAGAAGTGAGGTAGATTCAAGAAGAATAAGAGTTGGTGTAGACAGAGTAGGAAGAACATAGTAAAGAAGAAATACTTGTGAGGATAACTAAGGTGAAAATACTTTTATTATTAAGAGATAAGGATATATTAACATTCAAATAAAATCATACAAAGGAAGAAGATCTTAAACAATCACATATGAAAGAGTATCAAACATCATTCGAAATTATATAATTAATGGTACAAGTTATTATTAGCAAGGAAATTATTTGTTGTGTATTATCATAGTGAGATGAATATAAACATTGATTGTGGTATAATATAATGGTGATATGAATATAAGCATCACTTATAGTCAACTTGATTAATAGTTTTCATCAAGACCAACATAATTTCTTAATAGTAAGCTACACACGAATTTAATCACACTTATTTCTATTAGGTTTCTCTACATTGCAAGTTCACACAACCATTATTTATATTGCGTACACAATTTAAACTTTACTAATAAAATCAATAAAACATAACACCAACTTCATACAACATCAAAATGCATATACATGTTGCTAAACCCATTTTCCCATATACATAATATAATCATCCAAGTATAACAACAATGCAACAAGGAGTGACTTCAATCCATAATTCTTTATTTGAACAAGATAGGGTGTGCGAGAACCAAAAATATCCATATTTTCCAAACCTTAGATTAAATAGGGTTTGAATGACAAATCCATTCAACCCTTTCATGTCTCATCCCTATTTCCAAGTAATAAAAATATATAATATGAAATATTCAACAAAAATCAAGAATAATATCTTTGAAATCAAATTGAATAGAAGCTTAAGTTCTCGCCAGATGCTTCTTCACCCTTCTAATCTTTCTCTAAATGGTAAAATATTTCATTCTTCCAATTCCATTTTTTAGCTACCCAAAAATATTTACAAGAGCGGGTCATGAAAAATCTCAATCATGCAAATTACAATGATCCTTACATTCACATGGTCCTACGTGGAAGTTGAACTATTAGGAACATGATCAAACTCATTAATAAATAAATATTTCACCAAACTAAGGTTTCAATCCCTTTGTCTAAGCTCGAGAACATAACCACACACACCAAAACATAATGATAACATATACCAAAATATTATCTGTATATGCATAAAATTGGTCATATTTAATTATTCCTGACATTTAATTAAATATTAAATATTTAATTATTTCCTCTAAAATTCTTCTATACGTAATTAAATTTATTTAATTTAATTATAGTATTCATTCATCCCACCATAATTAAATAGATCTATTTTATTTAATTATTCCACATTCTACTTGATTAAATTAAATAAATACATTTTATTTATTTAAGTTAATTATCATCTTTTGAATTTAATTAAATCTTTTTAATTAAATTTAAATATCTCTTTTCTTTCTATTTTAAAACTTTCCTCTAATTAATTAAATACTTTTATTTAATTAATTTCATTCTTTCAAATTTAATTAAATATTTTATTTAATTAAAGATTTTCTGCTTTCTTCAAATCATAATTAGATATTCTGTTTAATTATAAAATCTTCTGATTTCCTCAAAATCTTAAATATTTATTTATTTAAGAAAAAATCAACATGCACTCATAAATAAATAATTGAATTAGATAATTCATTATTTATCTGATCATAATCTTTCCATTCTTTTCTTCTAAAAAGATGATTTTTAAATCATCTCATCTTATCTCTTCCATTAAAATGGAAAAATCTGGCTTTATTCGTTTTCTTCTATTTTCTCTTCAATCTCATTTATCTTCAACCGTTTGATCTGTCAGGAATTATCATGGCCGTTGACCAAACCAGCCAATCAAACTCGTTCGAAAACTCTATAAAAGCATGTGCAAATCCAAGCCTTGGTTAATCATCCACATACACTCTGCATAATCGCTCACATATGCACACTTCGTATACTCATTTACATAGCCATATTTTCATCAGCCTTTGCATGCATATTAGTTTTAATAGCATAGCAATATTTCTCATACTAGCATAGCTTTCTTGCATTTTGCATATTATGCATTTTTAGATTTCATCTCGTTCTTCATGCTGCCATTTTGTTGAGCTCTACCTGCTGATCTGAGAGCCATTTCGAAGCAACAAAACGCTGAAGTTAGAGGAGGATAAGACGGTTTCGAGAAGCTGCTGTTACGGTTTGCGTATTTCATTTTTCTTTTACAGCTTTTTCGATTTAATGTTTTATTAACATGTGTTTGAATTTTTATTTAGATTTGATCCAATTTTCTCACACACATTATCTACTCCAAGTTATCAAATATGACATGTATATTCTCCAAGTGAATACAAACATTATACAACGTAACATGTACTTTTCAAGTCAACCTAATCATCCACCAATACAACCCATTCATTCATTATAATTAACTAACAAAAAATTAAAGTCAAATATACCCTATTCTCTAAGTTCTAAAGATAATAATTCATAACTTCTTGTGTGCTCAAATCCACAAGGACAAATACAACATCACGTAATATAATTAATGACATCCAAACACACAACAACACACTAACAATACATTTTTTATGGTAATGATTATAGAAAATCTTGATCTTGATTAAGTAGGTCACAATGTCATTAGTACTACTATACCACTAAGTCATAGCCTTTAATATTATAGCTCACAAGAAAACACACAAGTGGTGATTAAAACCTTATAATGACAATTGTAAATCATAGTAACTAACCTTGAATTACAATTAAAAAATACATTACCTAAGAAACTCATTAAATAATGTCAATTATTATAATAAAATTAATAATTCAACAATCACACATAGTTTTCAATTTTGACTAACGTTGGTCCAAAGTACATTTGTAGACGAACACAATAGATTTTTAAGTTTAACAGAAGTGCCACATTTTAATGATAATCCAAATAACCAAATATACCTACATATGTGATTTTACCATCATACCATGAACCTTATTTCTTCTCTTCTTTCAATATATTCTTAATATGTGTATACAATTATTTCATTGTGAACCAATGATTTATAAATTTTTTCACTAAGGTTTCACTAGTGGAAAATCTTATATTTGATATTTACAAATTTATCTCCAACAATCAATTTTAAATTTGTTAATTCATTAAATCCTTTGAAAACTTTGAAAGTTTTTTTTTTTTTTTAAGAGAATTGGTACTACAGTGCACCTAGTAAACTTTTTTCATGTGATTGATGGCGCTGGCGTGACACGCCCTTCGATACCACGAGGACGGTGGGGAGACTAGAGCTCATGGCCTCTTGCCTACAATAGGATGCTTTCACCAATCGAGCTAGGCCCACCGCTCCAAAACTTTGCGAGTTTTTACTTCTCATATTTTACTACTATTTTTCACCTTCCTCTCATTATTAATTTCTTCAAAGACATTTTTTTTTTGATACGTAAGCAATAATATTATATTGATCTATCAAAAAAGTTACATTATGCTGCCCTTTTCATAGACAATTTTTAAAGCTTATAAATTTGAAAGGGAAAGTGATTTTTTTTTTTTTGATATGCACGGTAGATTATATGTATTGAAATAGGAAAAAGATACAAACGTCTGCATTGCAGGAAGACCATCCATGACACACAGCCGAACAAAGCAACAGCCCATCCGGGGCACAATTTCATGGTTTCAACAGTCCCATGACAAGCACCAAAAGACCCTCTGCGAAAACCATTGGCATAAAGAGAGGGGTCACAGGCCGACCCACGACCAACAAAAGACAAAATTTGCAAAAAATTTGTGCAGAAGACCACCAAAAAGACAGTAAAAAGCCACTAAACTAAAAGCTACAGACACAGAGGCCAACCCTCACATAAAACCGTTGACTTCCGCGAAACTCACAAAGCCGTCCAACCATTCCTTCCCCTCCACCGACACCATGTTCAATTTTCGCTTCAAGAAATCCACGGCCACCTCCGCAAGCTTTCTGTGCCTCGACAAAGCAGGCCCTTTGAGGTCTAAGAGAAAAGGATAGACTTTGACAGCTTCCTCCGAATCCCATAAGAGAGACAAGTTAGCCGGGCGCGGAATGCCTTTGCCTAAGAAGGCCGCCTTCAAAGTTTCTTCAAGTCCACCAAGCAAGTCGATGCAGAACAAGCGCCCCATCATCTCCATTGCCACCTTCTTCGGGGTCTCCAAGTCCAGTAGCACCGCAAGAAAACGTGAGGAGACATGGGCATTATCTCTGGCGTACTCCCTTCTTTGTAGGTGTTCTTTACCAAGAATCATTTTGACCGTGACCAACGACACCGGATCATCCTCGGATAGAATACGCTTTAATCTCTGGTCTGTGACTTCCCTAAAGGCAATCTGCCTCTCTGTAGCCACCAGAGAGACCGGTGTGTCGACACCAAAGCATTCCAAGCCCTCCGCCGAAATATGAATGGTGAATTTTGATTTTGACGACATCTCCATGTTGATAGCCGCACCTTGCATAGAAATGAAAACTATGCCAAAATGCGAAGACAAAGCAATAAAAATGATTTCAACAGATCCATAAATAGACCCGTGAAAGGATCCGACTGGCCTCCGCACATGAGACGAAATAATGGCAAGTTTATCATCGCGTCTTAGCCATGAAGATTTGCTACGGACGCAGTCCTTCCGCCTACAAACCATAATCACTTGGAGTGAAGTGAGACGCCACCTGGCCTTTCAACTGTCTTTTCGATGATTGTCGTACCCGACGTGTCGCATAGAAGACACCTTGAATGCAAAGCCAAACATACTCCCTGTCGAACACCAAGGCTCTGCGAATATCAAGAGTCGAGCTCATTAAAAAAGCCAACTTCTCCCCTCGGTAAATAAGAGGCCAAGAGATGACATGGCGATGCCACCTTTGCAAACCCCAAAATCGTCCCAAAGCCACCTCACGCCCACCCAGGAATTCGAGTGGCGAAAAGAGAGGCAGGGGGGAGCCCACCCATCCGCCCACTGGAAGATGCTAAAAATGACATTCTTTAAAACTTGGTCCAGATACTCCCAAGTTGGATAGAAGGTCAGCATCCGTGTTGCCTTCCCTTAGAGTATGATTTAGCATTACTTGCTCAAAACTATCTAGCAGCTCAATGGCCACCTCCAAATACACTCCTAGTTTCCAATTGTGAAGTTGTCTTGTCCTTAGAGCATTAATAACTAATGTTGAATCACCTTCAATAATCAAATTTTTGATTCCTAATTCTTTGCTGAGTTTAAGACCAAGCACTAGAGCCTGAAACTCAGCAGCATTATTCGTGCCATCTGCAAGAGGCTGAGCAAGTTTACCCAGAACCGAGCCTGTGTTGGTTCTGATAATGCACCCAGCACCGGACGGGCCCGGATTCCCTTTCGAGGCACCGTCAAAATTTAATTTGGCCCAACCCGGCTCCGGGGGAAGCCACTACATCATTTTACGTTGTTCCACAGAAGCGGCAATTCCTGAACAAGCCATAGGAGGGGATTTGATACCAAACCATTGTTTCATAATCCATGCATCCCATTTGGTAAAATTGGATTTCCTCTGTTTCACCAGCAGCTGAGAGTTAAAAAGTTCAACAATGCAAGCCTCTACCTTGCATTGTAGCCTTGGGATCGATAGTTCTTTGTCCTGGAATAAATGTCTGTTTCTCTCCTTCCAAACTTCCCAAATAAGAATTGAGAGACTCATTTTCCATAGATCTCCAAAGATGGAGTTGTGCTCGCTGCTTGGCCACGAGTTTAGGCATTCAAGCAAAGTGTTGGGAAAAACAGTTAACCACTTCAATTTTGTGCACAGCCAACACCACATTTGATATGTGAAATCACAGTTCAGAAGTAAGTGGTTCACATTTTCTTCAGCTTTTTTACACAAGGGACATCTTGTTGGGCCAAGATAACCCAATTTGGAAAACCTGTCACCTGTCAAAATTCTACCTTGAGTAGCGGCCCATGTGAAAATCCCTGCTTTCGGTAGGCAAACCTTGTTCCAGCATAAATTTAGAGGTAGAACTGAAAAGGATTCCTGAGAAGATAACATGTTATAACCTATTTTAGACGAATAAAATCCATTTGAAGCAGCGTCCCACCGAATACTATCTTCCCCTTTTCTAGCCCAGATCCTACGAGTATCCATTACTCGCTCAAAAAAATCCATTTCATGACTTCCCACATTTAAGCTTCGCACCGACTTCCACTTCATATAACTACCCCCTGAAGATTCCTCGAGAACAAAATAATCCCTGACTTTTAGGCCCCAGATTTGCTTAGTCTTCTCCATTATGTTTGAGAGTTCTGGCATGTTTGCTAATACTGGGTGTCCTTCCCATGAGTCGTCCCAGAATGAGGCCTCCTTCCCATCCTTTACCTCCCATGTAATGAAATTTGTAATTAGTTCTCTACAACTTTTTATGAAGTTCTAGATCCGAGACCCAGATGGAAGTGTTTTTGCAGAAAGAAAGTAATACGGATCTGGTTCTAGATATTTCGCTCTGACGATCTTGACCCACTTGAGATCTGGCCGAGAATGGATAGTCCAAGCCAGTTTTGCCCCCAACGCCTTATTTTGCCTTAGAACGTTTCTCAGCCCAGACCCATCATTCTCCCTCTTCTCGCAAACCTTTTGCCAGTTAATAAGGGGAATTTTCTTTTGGTCGGAGCTACCTTTCCAAAAGAAGTCCTGCATGACCTTATTTAGATCTTTGCTTACACCACTAGTTAACTGGAGGCAAGACATCATATATATTGGAAGGGCTGAAATAACTGATTTCAACAAAGTTAGTCTCCCAGCCCAAGAGAGCCATCTGTTTTTCCATGAAGAAATTCGGTCCTTACATCTGCTCACCATTGAGCTCCATGCACTGTTACTTTTAATGCCTTTATCCAATGGGAGTCCTAAGTATTTGCAAGGCAATTGCCCCATTTTAAATCCTAAAATTCTCAAAATTTGAACCTCATTAGGGCAGTTTGTATTAAATAAAAAGACCTCTGATTTGGCCTTACTTACTTCTTGACCTGAAGCCCTAGAATAGTCTTCAAGCATATTTTTTAACCTTTGGGCCTCCTTTGCCGATGCTTCACCGAACAACATTGTATCGTCCGCAAATTGTTGATGTGTGATGTTGGGTAGGCTGCTAGTGACTTGTAAACCTTGAATCCACCCAGACCGTCTTGCATTTTCAAACGATCTCCCTAATGCTTCTGCCATTATTATGAACAAGAAAGGAGAGAGGATCCCCCTGCCTCAGTCCTCTTGAAGCTGTGAAATAACCTTCCGGAGAACCATTTACTAGTACTGAAAAGCGCGGGCAAGCCACCCAACCAAAGATCCAATCTAACCATTCCTTCTGAAAACCGAAAGCCTCCTTTACTTTGAAAAGAAATCTCCAGTTCACTCTATCATATGCTTTTTTGATGTCGAGTTTCAACAACATGGCTGATTTTTTCAATTTTTGAATTGAATGAATGACTTCTTGAGCAATGATCACCCCATCTAAGATAGAGCGCCCTGGAACGAAGCCGGTTTGTTCCTCAGAGATAATTGTGGGAAGAATTTTCTTCAGTCTGTTAGCTACAACTTTGGCCAGAAGTTTGTAGATTGTGTTGCATAGCGAAATTGGACAGAAGTCTTCCCACCTGTCAGGTTTCTCTTTTTTTGGGATGAGAGCGATTAAGGTATTATTCGCTTCCTTTAGAACCCTTCTATTTAGTCTAGAATCTTCAATAGCTTCCCAAACATCCTTTCCCAAAAAGTGCCAACATTTCTGGAAGAAGCCGGCCGGGAACCCATCTGGTCCAGGAGCCTTTTCTGGCTGCATCCCAAAAATTGCTTCTTTTACTTCCTCTTCAGAGAAATTTGCATTCAATGCTTGCATTTGAGTTGGGGAAACCAATTTCGGTATGAATTGCAGGGAAGCGTTCTAAGCTTGCCAATTTGAACCTTCCCAATCATTGAGCAGATTATGAAAAAAAGAGACCGCTGAGTCCTTGATTTCCGATGCATCTTCTAGCAAGCTACCATCCCCGTCATTCAAACAGGTGATTCTGTTAAGTTCCCTTTTTGCTTTTGTGGAGTTGTGGAAGAATTTTGAGTTTCTATCCCCTATTTCTAACCAGACTTCTCTGGATTTTTGACGCCAAAAAATTTCTTCTTTGGCCAGGATATCGTTCAACTTTTTGGATAATTCCTTTTCTTTCATATAGCACGTTTCATTCATCCCACACTTCATAATTTCATTTGCCAAAGATTCTAATTCTTCCTCTGTTTGCTCTTTCTCTTTGAATATATTCTTAAAGCTCTCTTTGTTCCATTGTTTAAGACGTTGCTTCAGATATTTTAACTTTGTGATTACATTGAATAAACTTGAACTCACCGGCGAGCATTCCTTCCACCATTGTTCGAGTAAATCCATCACATTGGGATCTTTAAACCACATCATTTCAAATTTAAAAGGGCATATGATTGGACCTTTTTCCCCAACAATATGCAGTTGGACTAGAAGATGATCAGAGCCAGTGCCAGAGTTTATCTTGCTCTCTAAAGAAAATGGAAAGGAGCTCAAATTTCCTTTGAAGAAAAAACGATCTAATTTTTCCGCGATACTTCCAAACCCTTTCCTACGGTTTTTCCATGTGAAAAGACCATTGCCTATGGGAATTTCCAATAAGGAGTTTCTCTCTACAAAGTCACAGAAATCCTTTTGAGACTGTAAGACTTTCCCTATTCCCCCAAGCTTGTCCTCCTTTTTAAGAATGGCATTAAAGTCCCCCCCTAAAATACTAAAACCTTGGTGCAAATCTTGCAAAACATCGTCTAGCTCATGCCAAACTAGTCTTTTCTGAATACACAGCATAGGACCATACACATTTATTAAATTGAAATGTAGATTCGAGGTTAAACTTCTTACCTTACACACCATCAAATGTCTGCTAAGATTCAAGGCCTCAAGAAAGACTGTCTGAGGTTTCCAGATAATCAGTAAACCTCCCGAAGCTCCTGCTGCTTCCGAACCAAGCCATTTCCAAGACCTTAACTTCCTACCAAATTGCTCCAGATCAGTCCTATCTAATTTTGTTTCTTGAAGAAGACAAATATCAAATTGACACACTTCAATGTGGCGCCTGATTAGGTTCCACTTGTTAGGGGCATTTAAGCCCCTAACATTCCAGGTTAAGATTTTCATTGCTGTTCAGGAAGGGCTCCCCCATTCCCTACTTTTATCATAGTGTCAATTTTTTGTTGGCCATTGGCTTCCCCATCCAGCTTTCTCTTCTCTTGATTAGGGATCCTACCCCTCTTTTTATGATCCCCACAATCTGGAGTTAATTTGAAAATGTCCCTTCTATGAATTCCTAAGCGAGATTTAGCTGCCTGCAATTCCTCTTTTAGCTTCCGCTTCCTGCCTGATTGTGGACTTAGCAACTCTGTTGTGACCTGGTCTTTTGTCTCCCAGATTTCCTCTAGTCCTGCCAGACTAAAACCATCCCCCAACACTCCTGGCTTTGTTTTAGCTGCCTCCACTAGCTCCACTAGTTCCTTCCCTACTTCAATCAAAGAGTCCAACTCCACATTCAGACCACTATCCCCCATAAGTGCTAAAGTCTCAGAAATTTATCATCTAACTCCTCAAACTGAACCTCCTTCACTGCCTGTTCTACTTGAAAAATCTTCCTACCAACACTTTCATCCCTAAAAGAAGGAGTTGGAGTCCCAATAAACGAATCTCCACCCATAGGGACCATATTGTCATTATTTGCTTTTAGAGAGGCCCTAGAGTCCTCTGTCGGTGACTTCTCACGCCCTTGCTTTGAAGATTTTGGAGTTTCGGAAATGATTCGCACAACCGCTCTAAGGTTTGCCGAAGGAGTCACCAGCAAACTGGATTTCCCTGCCTCTTCATTGTGAGTTCTGCATCCTAGCGTGCGTACCAGGTTATTACGCATAAAAGAGTCCCGCTCTAGTTTTTGAACCCAAACCCCATAATCCATAATAAGCTCAATCTCGCTCCAAATCGTTCTGTCCACATTGTTTTCCACACAAATGCACACAAAGGTTTGATTCCGCTTTGCCAATTTCCTTTCTTCTGCGCAAACAAAGGTGCCCAACTGATTACCAATTTCCTCAAGAATGGAAGGAGCCCAGTACTCCTGTGGAAGATTTGGTAAGCTGTACCAGTCTTGCAGAAAATCCATCACATGGGTTGAAGGGTCAAAACCCACTGACCACTTTCTTAAATAAAAGCTGCAACCATCAAGAACCCAAACCCCTTTGACTATTTTATCTCTGATAATACGGGATGGGCAAACGACTAAGAAAGAATCATTTTGAAGCATTTTAAGCTGCAACTCAGTGCCCCAACGCTCTTTCCACCAGCTCACTAAATAGTCCCAGTTAAGATTCTTCCCAAACCATTTCCCAAACAAACCTAACTGTTCTAACCTCAGGGCTTCCGCTTGCAAACTCGAAGAGCTGATAACTACTTTGGTTCTTCCTCTTTTAGCTTCTTTGGACATGAAAGGGCCATGATTATTCTTTTCGCCCTTTGAGCTTTCTTCCCTGACTTCCTCCCATACCTTGGCCGAAGGCTTTTTTTGCCATTCCACTCCTCCCTTCCCATTTTTGACTTTAGGGTTTTTTCGCGAAATTTGTCTGGCCGACCACGATAGGATATTTTGCCTCAGTCTTTCTTCATTCTGAGGACGAGGTCTGCAGAACGCCTCGTTTCTGTAATGACCATTCTTATTCCTACCACGTGAATAGCCTGCATCCTTGTTCTGAAGATGCCCGTGACCCATGCCCGTAGGAAAGCGACCGTGCGGAGCAAGATTCTGTGGTCGGGCCCAACGGTCCTTCCTCCAAACATGTTCAAGGTCCCCAGACCTGTTCGCATTGGGACCCCCACGACCGCTGTCACCATTCCAAAACTTTTCCGACCGTTGCTTACCGCCATGACCGTTGCAGAGCTCCATTCCGTCGCCACTTTACATTATATATTTGACCAAAGGGAAAGTGATTTTAAGACATTATAAGAATAATTTTTTTCCAAACATTTTAGTCACAAGAAAGAATAAATAAATATTTTTTTCAAACATTTTTGTCACAAGAAAGAATAGACCAAGCTAATAAATAACTCATGACAACCAATCAAGAAAACTATTTTCTTTGTGCATACTTCGAAAACCAAGAAAAGAGGCACTATAAATCCTATGCGAGGCCGTCAAAATGCGTTCCCGTATGGGTGAGGGCGACCTTCGAGAACCCTTTACTGCTCTTGCCACCATGCAAAACCGGAAACAAAAACTTTGTATAGCTACACGATCACTTCCATTCTAATTATGAATCAAAAAACCTTCTAGTATACAAGCACCCGCATCTGAGAATTTCATGCATTCTCCCAATATAAAAATCCCAACGCTCTGACGGAAAAACGCGAAGGCAACGCAGAAGAACAATTAGTAATTCCCACGAATTGAATTGAGTTGAGGGCACCCAAAAGTACAAATAATCAATTTCATATCTTCGTTGACAGGAGCAATGCTCAAAGATAGAATGTTCAAAGGGCGAGGGGCGGGCAGAGGAGGACCGAGCCGGAATGTGCCGCCATCGAGGGCAGTTGCGCCAATTGGCCCGAGAAACCCTCGCGGAGGCTCAATTCTCCCTTCATCTCGAGCTCGCAATGGCAATGGCGGCGGCGGCAGCAATGGGAAGGCCACTCCTCCTCCTCCTCTCCCTGCTGGTGGTGGCACGGAAGAAAACTTCAGCCTCCTGCAGGGAAGGGGACTGCCATTTGCGATGATAATAAAGCTGATTCCAGGCCTTGTGGAAGATGTCAAGCGCGCTGAGGCCCAGGGCTCTAAGGTTCAAATCAAGTTCGGCTCCCAAGCCAACAATAACTCAGGAAATGTGAGTTAAATACCCATTTCAAGCATATCACTGAACAAACCCATTCCTCAACTTTTTGTAGCCATTGTGTGATAAATGCGTAATTTAAAGTTCCCAACAAATCATCTTTGGTGAGAATGAATACCCATGTTTGTTTCACGAGTTTATTGCCTTGCCGTTTTTTTTTTTAAATTCTTTAATTGGCTTCACCAAATGATGTCGCGGTGCATACCAGTATGAATAGTCATAAAGCCCAGTGTTTTGTTAATTTGGCAGGATTGCCAGTTTCTTCCAACCTAGAAAACCTGAAACTAGTCCCATCATAAGTTTGCCATTTTAGCACCCACTCTGAATTGCCAGATTTGTGATGCTTTCTACCTTGAACTGCTCTCACCCACTACATTATACTCTTATCTATGGTTATCACGATTGACAAGTTTTCTTCTGAAAGAACCACGATGTATTCCTGACCTAAGTTTGCGATAAATTTATAGTCTTGACGTAATCTCGACCCAAGCTGCCCATAACTGTCTAGTCTTGAGGTAATCCCAACCAAAGCTGCTGATAAGTGTCTAGTCTTGAGGCAATCCCACCCGAAGTTGCTGATAAATTTCTATTCTTGATGTAATTCCAACCTAAGTTGCTGATAACTGTAGTCTCGTGCTACTCTCAACCTAGATTGCCAATAACTGTCTAGTCTTGTTTCCAAAGAGCTTGTGTGTGATTCTTCTGTCTTGGCAATATTTTTTTCTTCTCTAGGAAACCCTCAGGATCAAGTTTATAACCAAATTGTGGTGAATGTGCGCCAAGTATCTCATAAACACCTTTAGTTGCTGAGATCACAGGCATTCCTCACCAGGAGCACTGAGAGGTATTCTTAAAACATGTCATAGATGCCCTCTCTTTTTTAGTTGTGTACTCTTGAATTATTCCTCCACCTTAGCTGCCTTGTCATAGAATTTTTTTGCTCAAAAAACACCAAGTTTGTTTTTCATGGAAGCAGATCTATCAAATTTTTTACCCACGGAAAATAATTTCAATCAGTTACTCAGTAGTTCATTGGGGGAATGAAGTTCATTTGTCTTGGGTTGGAGAGTTTCTGTCATTTCATCTTATATATAAAGCTGTGTTTAAGTAAGCAAATTAATGAAATGTGAGTTTGTTTTCAAACTTAATTGCAGAGCAAAAGTTGTCATCTGAAAGTTTTGAACACAGTAAGTTGTCATCAAATTTTAACATTTCAGACTGATTCCTTTAACTTTGATTATTGTATCTGCATTAAAATAATTCCAAGTAGGGCATATTTGTTTTAATTTTTTAAGTGATCCAATCAAGTATCAACCATTCCACAAGGTATCCAAAGATACATGTAATCCTTTCCCTTTATTACCTTCACACTTCACAGGCATTCTCACTCTTTTATGTCATGAATTCCTACTTGTTTGAGCTTAATGATAGCATCACTGAACAAGAATTTCAAAGGTTTAGAGATGAGGAAAATATGCAATTATGGTGACCTTCTAAACAAGTCAGGAGCACAAAACTGCACATTCTATGATGCACTGCTAGACATATTGAAATACTCTATTTTAGGATGTCTGAAATTATGAACACAAAGAGAGTCACATTGTTTTAGAAAGCTTCCATTGAGTTTTCTTCTTCTACATGCTTCATTATTAGCTTTTTGACTTTTTGACTTTTTGGGCCCTTTATTCTGAATCCCCAAACACACTTACAATTTCCCGATAATGAAGTTATTTTATGTTGTATGATGAAGGTTTCTGCAGGAAATTAAGTACATTAAAACTATACTAGACTTCCTTTATATTTCATTGAGACAAACATCAAAGGCTAACCTGAATACTGCAATTCTTTAATGCACAATTGCCAATTAAGTATTTTGAAAATTCATGGAGGAGAGGAGGCACTTGACTCAATATTGGGAGGAGATAAAGGGTAGATTTACTGCCAAACTTTAATGATGAACTAAAATTAAAGGTAGAATACTTCTAAATTTCAACTGTGGAATAAGATTGATGGTAGAATCACTTGCAAACTTCAATTGTGGACTAGAATAAATGGTAGAAGTAATGCCATACTTCAACTTTGGACTAAGATCAATTATAGAATTACCGAAACTTTAATAATTAATTTTGTACTAACTGACAATTTCCTAGATGGAGGGATGCCGTTTATAACTGCTCTATTGCAAGCAATGCTTCAGAATATGAGTTCATTTGCTTCAAGTGTCTCCCTCAGTCCATAATTTTTTTGAGTGTCTCTGAAATGTTTTCCTCTGGCAGGCTACCCTTAATGACCATAAAATTTATTTGTTTATTTGTATGGAGGTTGCTTAATCCACTTGGGCAGGGAGAGGTATTGGTTTCTGAACCATTAACATTAACCAATCAATTTTAACCAAACTGCCATTGTGACTTCATTCCAATCCTTGAGCTTTTTGGAGCACTATTGTCCAAGAAGAAACACCATACAAACATCACTCCGTTGTGCCAAATGGATAGTTTATATTCTCTTATCTGCATCAGGAGTTTCCATTTAGAGCCATATTGGAATTTGTCAATCATTTCTGAGAGATTGAGCATCACAGTAAGGCCTAGTTGTGGGACTATTCTTGGCAGCCCTTTCCTCCCTCCACTCAGTGTCATGAATGGCAGGCTATTCAGCATTTCTTGTGGCTGCAAGGATATATTACTGTCTATGGTTAGATTCATATTTTACATGTCACCTTTGCCATACAGATTGCTATTGCAATTGGGACTCGTATTCAGAGTTTTTCATTGATTAACTGAACATGTACAGCCAGACCTTAAATTGCTTATATAGAACCTGCAATGCTGTTTAACACATTGAAACATTCTTGTGATTTATTTAAGTAAGGCTATTCAAATATTACCTTTTTCATTTGTTTTGCGCATACACTTAAGAAGCAGCTGCCAGGTTTGTCTGCAAGAATTTACATTGCTAAAATGGTAAACTTGGGGTATGATTCTTCCCTTTGCTTGTTGGACCCTTTGGAGTGGGGAAATATCATGTTCTAAAATAAACACTTTGGAATCTCTTCTCAAGAGGATGTTGGATAACCTTTATCAAGCAACTATTTTCTTGCATCTCCAGGAACCTGTGATGCCATCAGATCCTCATAAATTACTTTATTGAAATTTTAAAATTTGAATAGTGATATCGATCATCTGAGTCCAGGGTACAGCCACCCCAATCTTGGAAACCATCCCTTCATCATAGTTATAAACTCAACTTTGATGCAGCATCAAAGCTAAACTCTTCAAAGTTGGCACATGTGTGATTTCTAGTTCACAGACAGAGTGATGTCAACATGTAGTGTGCAATCAAGGTAGCAATTTCAAATTTGAACGTTTCATAAATTCCACAAATTTTTGGATTCAACAGGGCTATGGTTAAACTCATATATTTTGGAGCTTTGTAAGTGGTAATTTGCCTCCTAAATCATTTTGATCTGTCAACTCAAGTTTCATTGGACATTGTAGCAATTACCTCTCTACAATGCCATTTTCATCCATTATTTCCAGTCACATTCACTATGGTGAGAATTGATTTGTTATACACTTTGAAACCTTGGAGTTTTTCCTGCACCATGGAAGTTTCTAGTCAACATGCCACACACACATTCTTCACACTTCCCTTGATCACATCCAGTCTGGCATGCCAAACACCAGGATCACCCTTATTGGTAGTATATGTTCAGTCTGTTGCATTGTGTTATAGTTTTCCCTAAAAGCATGCTATCATGGCTTCTACAACTCTGCAGAATATGTCTGCCAACATGTGCTGGACTATTTATGCACTTGCCTATATGAGGAATACAAATGATGTCAGAATTATTCAAAAAGCCAGATCTGCTTTATCAGCTTTTAATGCCCACATGCCAAGTTTCGCCATCAACATTGCTTCTCCTATATTTTTTTGAGACAAATGATGTTGCTGCATCAGCTTTTGATGCCCACATACAAGAGTGCCTACAATATTATTGATGATCTTTTACAAGTATACATGAAACACAACCGCATTTGGGAAATGGGTGGATGGAAGGCTCTCCATCATAGATGAGAGACTGTCAGATTTATTCTAGTCTCAAGGACAACCTATCAACCTTCAGAGTACCATAGGATGTGAGCTTAAGGGCCTTGAGAAATGTTAGAGACTCAGCTTGCAAAAGAATATTATTGGCTCTTTGCATAGATTCTCCATTGTCAACATTGTCCTCGTCGCTTTGTCCAAATGATTTTCCATCAACATTAATCATTGAATTCCTGTCCACTCTATTAGCAATTTCTTCCTTAAGATAGTTTGTCCAGCCTGCACCATGGTTCCCCAACCTATGGCTTTAACAGTGTTGTCAGCAGTTCCAGTCATGCGAGACACATTATCCATAATGACAATGTTGTCTACTCTGTTTTCTGGTTACTGGTATCAGAAATTCTCACTCCTTCAATCTTATGACCACTTGTATACAACTAATACACCAACTTAAGTTGGTTTTTATGCCAAGTGTAATGTTTGAGCTGAATGATTAGAATTTACTTTGCTACCTCCTGTTTTGTATGATTTCTGGGTCTCTTCCTGCTAAATTGATATAATTCTTTTTGTACCTAGCAAAAAAAGCATTTTTCTAGAGGATCAAGAAGAATATTTGGGCAGAAATGATAGAGTAGTGAAAGCCACATCTGTAATCATCTTAGCAACCTCCAACACCTAGTGGGCCACTCGTATCCTCTAGGGAGTTGTGTGTAGGTACCATCAACTGTATTGTGATACTAATAAGCTAAGTTGTCAGTTTGGGTATGGGAGTGGATATACATTGGGGGTTAAGGTATGCCAGTATGGCAAAAGAAAAACCCCCCGCATACAGGTACGGTTGTGTACACGTATATATTATATACGTTATTATGATTATATTAATAATTGTAACTTATATTGCTCCTTTTCTTCCTTAGAGGGAAGGATCGGGGGAACCTGAGACTTTGGACTTCCGACCAGTCAAGATCAAGACTTCCGACTGGTCGAGATCAGGCTGAAGCATCAGACGTAAAACCTTTTCGCTAGGCAGGTGATAGTGATAGTGATACTATTCGACAGAAAGCTGCTACCTGGCGATCCTTGGGGTAAGGGTGTATACAAGATCACTCCAGTCATCACCATTCACCAGACTTTAGGGCTGTATTTGGTTGAGATCTCTTATAATATATATCAGGATCTGCTCTTCCTATGCTACAGCATACTCTTACAAGCTGGCTAATGACAGCAAATGCAAAGATTTCCCCAAAGTTTTCAAGGTGAAAATCTTTGAGCACAGAGGTCAAACTGACTTTTCAAGGATGTGACTCCTGTTTTGACATTTGTTTTGAAAAAATCCTGCAGGATTCGGCCAGAGCACAGCCCTGCCACCCTGGAGAGTACCAAGAGTGGCAGGGCTGTGCCCTGGCTGTTTTGTCTGCGCCCTTGACTCCCATTTGGTTCAGTGATGGGATGCACAATAGGAGAATTGAGTAACTTAGCTAATAAGCCAGGAAAATAGTCTTAAATGTTCTTACTGCTCTTCTTTATTCCTTGAATGAAATCACCAAAGGGTGTTTACAACATTGCTTTGAAGCTGACTCACTTTACATTGTTGGTATAAACCACCCTATAGAAAGAGAGGTGTATACAAAATTATTTAAATGTAACTTGCTGATCCTACTCTACTTTGTTGGACAATATGCCACCCTATAGAAGAGAGGCTGCTTATGAATCTATTTAAATGTAACTTGTATGAGGAGGATGTGGAATAGTTGGGAACTTGGGAGGATTGTCTTAGCTAAGTACATAAATTTTTTTGGTAGGCCTTACAAACAGATGATTTTTAGATCATGTGCTAGGTGTGATAGGATTCCCTAAATTAAATTCAAGAAGCGGTTATCATTAAATCAAAAATTCTTTTTTGTGTATCTAAAGAAAAAAGTTAAATCTAAATGCAGCCCAGATTTACAAAATGCTTATGGTAATGTTTCACAAACTTGAGTCAAGAATATCTTCTAGAACCGTCTCAAGTGTGTCATTTCTTCCAAAGGATGTAATGTTTGTAGAGTGGATGCTAAAGAGATTTTTTAAACAGACAATCACTGAGAAATTAGAACAATTTGAGAACTTTTCTTTCTATAACCTTGGGGAACTAGGAGCTTGAAACAGCTATGAATCCTAGGGAAAATGGTAAATATGGCTTTGAATTCTTTAAGATCTGTGCAGTTATTGGAGAGGAATTATTACTGATCTACTAAGAAATGCTCAGGGATTTCCCCACAGGTGACTTACGCTATGTAGAACTACTAAAGTTCCATCCCAAAAGTTCCAAACCTAAATGATTGGACAACCAAGGCCCATTCCCCTCTATTTGTCTTGGAAAATTTTGGCTGAATCTCTTGCTAAGGGAATTAAGCTATTTGTACCTAGAATAACAAAGCCCGAGCAAAAATTGTTCATCAAAGTTAAGTGTCAGGTTAAGCTGCCCCTTGTCTACTAAATGCATGACTTTGAGTTCGTAAAAGAAGAAAAACATTTCATCAAAGTGTTTGTTTTCCATTCAAGGAAATGTTGCTCCCATGAAATCAATTGCCAAACTAATGATCTGTACTATTATTCCATAAAAAATTAGAAATGAGAAAAGTATTACAAGCATCCTATAAACATTTGAATAATATATGTTTTGCTGCATACCATCCAACCTTAAATAATGAAATCATATATTTTTTAATCTTTCTAGTTTTTGCCATCTTTTATCTTAACCTAAACAATACAGGGAAAATAAATTGGACCTTGAGAAGCAAAACAAAAAACTGGATAATTCATTAAATATGCTAGCTACGAAAAATATACTCCAACGAATAAACTAAGTATTTTGATTGAATTATCTCAAGTTTTCTCAACAAAAAAAAAGTTTCTCAAATTTCACTAAACTCAAATAAAAGCAAAAATATCACGACTCAATACAAAAAGAAATTGGTGAATTTTGGCCACGTTTTTCACAAAACAGTGATATTCACCTTCCAAATCATTTTTTAGTTATTTTATAATATGCATTGTTTGGTAAATTTCAAGAATGTTTCAGTTATGTTGAATAAAATAATTGTGTCCTGAACATTCTCGATTGTTTTTGTTTGTGTGTGCACGTTTTACTTTGTAAATCACATTGAATGATATATTTCAATATATTTGTTGCATCTGCCATTTTTTCAATATTTATAATCTCCTGGCCAAAAATCAAAATGACCTTGTAATTTACCCTTATCCTTTGTAAATTTTTTTTTGGTTGGCCAATATTGTCAATCACATTGCCTTCTTAAGTAATTTAGTATTTTGGTCTTTTGCATTGGTCATAGTGGAGGCATGTGGTGAAGCTTTGTGGCAATCCTTTTATATATATAGGCATTATTCAAAATCTACAATTAATTACATTTACAAGGATTACCTATTTAATTCCCCAGATTATTGATGTGGGTGGCAAAGAATTTAGATTCGCATGGGCACAAGAACCAGGTGATTTGTGTGACATATATGAAGAAAAACGAAGTGGTGAGGATGGGAATGGTATACTTGTTGAATCTGGATCTTCTTGGCGCAAATTAACTGTCCAGCGCATCCTCAATGAATCTGCAAGAGACCGTGTGAAAATGAGTTCAGCAGAGGCAGAGCGTCAACAGAAATCTAGAAAGTATGATTCTGACTTTTAGAATGGCTGTTGGGCTTATACAATTTTTTTGTTTGCTTATTTAATAGTGATGACACAAGATTCTAAATTCTGAAATATGTTTCTATTTTCTTATTTTCTCCATGGATGGAAATGAAATCAATGCCATTATTGGTTTTTTCCCAGTAACTCTTTTGCATCTCAAATTTATCATCATTTTGGAAATCTAGTCCTTCTATATTTCTGTCAATCTTATTCTCTTTGTTTTTGTTCAGTAATTGAATGTATTTTTGGCTTTTAAAAGTTTTGATCAAGAAGATTCCATATTTTATGTATTTCTATCATTATTTAATTGATGGCAGGGCAATAATATTGGATCATGGAAATCCTGTGGTGAAAAATCAAACAAAACCGGTGATAAATTCATCAAATGATTGTAAGTAGTTAGCTTCTGTTTTTTATTAGTAATCTCTTTTCCATTCAAAATTTCTGTAATGTGATTTCAAATGGATTCAGAAAGATCTCTCTTTTAAGTTTTGTTTCACATTCCTATCCCATGTTGTGAATTAAAGCAACGCCACTTGGATTTTATCGGATGACTCTAACATAGTTGAATTTTGACCTTCATTTCAAGCTTAGGATCCATGTTTTCTGTTGTCAATTTTTATGGTATTGTAGTGAGTTGGAAGGTTAGTCTCCATTCCATTAAGTTTTGTAGGCTTCTTTGAGGAGAGCGCCTTTGGTGATATCTGCTTGGCAGGAAGCTCTGCCATCTGATGTGGAAAATGTGTTCTAGGTTAATTGGAAGCGTATTCAAGCAACATGGAGCCTGGTTAGCAAAATATAAGTTGACTGGAAACCTTCTTTTTTGGATATTATCATATGGTTTTTGAGAAATCTATGGTAGTATGTTGAAGGAAAACTGGTCTAATATTGTGGAAATTCAATTACATTTCAGGCATAAGACTATGAAATAATATAACCCAAAAATCCATGATAGTCATAGAGCTGACATGACACCACTATAAACTAAAGCAATTTAGACTTATGTCCTATGAATAAAGGAGGAGGAGGATGAGATGGCCAAAAAATGGGATCCTTATAACTGTTTCGGCGAGAAGTATTGTCATAAGAAATTAAACAAAGTTGGAAAACGAAAATCATGACCAGATAGGGAGTTTTCAATTTCGTCAAAGACTGGATAACAGTGAGATGCTATACTGTTTGGTGCAACCTGCTTCAGTAGACAAAGGAATAAGCTGGGAAGTACTGCCCATGAACAAATTTAGAACAAGGTTTGGCTTAAGTTGCAGTAAACAGCCAACAACCCTGCCATTTACTTTTGTACTGTCCATTTTCTTAATAACCTAGAGTCAGACAGTGCATACAGCAAAGCTAGGACCTTGCCCACACTCTCATTGGAAATTTGAAATTTGGATATGTAAATTATGCAACAAAAACATGATTAAGACATCTCCTTGTAGATTGCATGGTCAACTAGTAACTATGCTTCAAATCCAAGATAACTGATCCATGTAAAGTTTTTTTTTCATTTACTTTCATACTGTTCTACCTATTTAACAGTCTAAATTTAGCAAGTATAAGGGTTCATATTTGCTTGTCTAATTATATCATTTATAATTACATATAAGAAGATTCAGCATCTAATGGTTCCATTCCTCCATTCATCTGACTTGTGTTATTTTGATGATCAAGTTAGAGAGAACTCTATCCTGTCTTTTTTTTCCTTGAACATGTGCAAGTGTGCATGCACACACATTAAAAAATTGGGATTCTTCTTGTCCTTCTGTTTGCAACATGGCATCTCTATCATGTCGCCCAAACAATCTTTATTGAAATTCAATTTGAAACATGATAGAATTTGGCGATTGCTAAATTTTATCACTAGAAAAAAATCACTAGACAATAATCCTGTGCATCTAGTCATCTAAAAGTCATTACTTTGCTCACCATTATTTTGTCTTTCAGTGAAAATTTTAAATTTTTTGTAGAGTTAATGATATTTTAATATTTCTGATGTTGGGCTTGTTAGTTTTTATAATCAGATTATGTAAGCAGAATTTAATTCAAAATCAGACACATGAACACAGAAAATACCCTGGGAAAACCCTCCTCTTGAGGGAGAAAAACCCAGCAACAAAGATCTCTCTTATATATGTAAACAATGGCAACAATTCACTTTACAATGAGGCCAATCACAAGGCCAATATTCAGCACCAATAATGGCAACAATAACAGATAACAATCTGTCCTTCCTTAAACTCAAATCTGCACTTGAAGTAATTCACAATCTGCTTCTTGAAGAATTCACACTTTTCTCTTGAACAATTCGCACTTGTCTCTTGAGGAATTCGCACTTGTATGAAGGAAGGAGTCGAACTTGCTTGATCCTAAATGGAGTGAAATGACCTTCTATATATACATATTGATAGAGAGGTTGCACCTCTTCAAGAGCTAAGTCGGCCACCAAGAGAAAATATAATTACAAATAATAAATGCTAATTGCAAGGAAGGTCGACCCAAATTGAAATTACATTGTTGCCATGTGAAGCGCCCCTTCACATTAATTATCACAAATAAATGAATAGCCAATAGGCTATATGAATTTATGTCTTCACTCGTGGCTGGAAGGATGAGCCCAAAGCTGCTATAACATCAACAGGGCTACTTCAAACTCATATCTAATTATGCAAATTTGAATTACTTAAGCATTTATGTAGATTAAGTACTTGACTATGAGAATTATAAGTCAGTTGCAGTAATATGTGCATATGGATATGCACTTTTAGCATACAATTTAGTACAACCCTTGGAAAGCAATTATCATGTTAATATTTTTCTTGACAATTTTGTTATAAATTATAATATAATCAATTGTTACTGAATATTATTGTAAATCCAAAATTTTATATTTATATTATAACTGCATGATTCTGCTATCACCTTTCTAATAATTTGCAAATATTTGTTATGAATTTCATATTGATTAGTGTCATTTTTAACATAAAATCACATGAATAAAATCTAGAACTCTCACAAATGAGGAAACACAATATAGGCTGACAAGCCTAAGGTTTGTACATTCTGTACGTTAGAATTTCAAATCTTCACCAATGGCAAGATCCACAGTTGTGTAATCAACTTAACCAAATTCCAACTTTAAAGGGAATTTTTCTTGTAGCCATCCTATTTGAGATTATTTTCAGGCTTTAGCTTAATGTTTTCAGAGGATATGTTATAGAAATTATTTCACAATTGCTCTATTCAAAATTTTAGAGCCCCTAAGTCTATAATGCAAATATGTTGTATATTTGTGCATATTTTCTTTCCTTTTGTCAAAATGTATATTAACTTTTATTTTGACAGCCAATGCACGTAAACTACTGCTGAAAAGTAAGAAAGAGCCTCCACCAAAAAAACGGAAGATTGAAGGAAGTTCAGGTAGCTGTTATACCGTTTCTTTTCTGTCATGTATCTAATTTCCCAAGCAATGTGATTACTCAAAGTTAGAAATTACAGCCTTAGTAAAAAATGTTGACCATGTGTACTTTTCATTCAGTTTTAAAATTAATTTATTCAATACACACACAAAACAAATCAACACTAGCCATGTGGAGGGTGAAATCTGTCTTATATCATTATAACAATCAGTTTCTGAAGCATCCAATGTAAATATTGAGTTATGCTATTGGTCATTCAGACTTGAAAAATTGAAATATATTCTACAGCAATTGTTGTTGCGACATTTTTCAAAAATTATGGCTACATTCTTTACTTTGCACATAACTGACTCTGAAAGGAAAAATTTCATGCAATATATCAACTACAGCAAACTTTTTGTCCACTGATACAGCTAAGAAAAAACTCAAAGCTATCACAGCCACCAAACATGTGAATATTATCATTACAAAACTTCATGCTGCTCTTTTTATTGATTATACGATTGTCTTTCCAACTGCTCCTTTAATTTATCGTTAGTACAAAACATAGGGGCATCACTCACAAAGAACTTGTGAGCTTTTGCTGTCTGCCACATTTGCTGTGCCATTTCAAACTACTGTACAACACATCAGTCAAATCAGGTTATTGACCTGAAAAGGCTAGGATTTTTCAATTAATTTGTGATTAATTTACTATTTATTGAATAACTCGTGAGTTATTCCCAAGCCTTTACAGAAGTGCTCTGTTCTTTTGGGTTCATTTTACACTTACTTTGTTTATTCCAAGCTTTTCCTATTATAAACTTGGGTAATTTAATACCATTACACTTTTTCCATGCTATATCAATGCTGAGTAAATGGAGTGCTACTATGTACAAAACACCAAGATGGTTTTTATTATGCAGTTTAAGGTGTATGAAATCACAAAGATGATTTATATAGATTAGGTTTTAGATTGACATCTATGTTAATGTAAAAGTTGGGGCCTAACATTATTTAGGTTTTTCAAGAGACTTTTTCAGTAAAATATTAGTTTTTTAAATATAACAGTTTGAGAAACTTGGAAATATAAATTTTAAAAAATAAATTAATATAGCATTAAGACATGTCAACAAGCCTCTAATAGTAGGACTTGGAAGAGACAATAAAAAGTTATAGACATTGCACTCTAGTTGGCGTAGGGGAGGGGAGGAGGGTAAGAACTGGATTAAAGTTAGTTATAGCTTTCTTTTTGCTGTGCCCATTTGGGCATTTGTTTCCATTGTTGGATCAAGTATAAATATAATAAATTTTTCTATAAAAAATTGAACTTCGCCTGAAATATATCCATGGAATGTGATCTATTGGTTTTGAGGTCCAATTATTTAACATAAGACAGTTTATGTAGAGATGTATGCAGAGGTTAGTCATTTATGCATTTTGTATGTTGCAAGTAATTTGTCAACAAACTACAACTTGAAAGGTAACCAAAGGTGGAATGGTAAATAACAACTACCAACTTGTCAGTTCTATAGTTTATATCAGTGTTTCTCCAAGTTTTGGGGTCATCAGATTTTTTTCTGGATTTTGGGGATGGCCATTAAAATAATATAAAAAATTAATATATCAAATGTTTAAGATACAAATAGATCAAACACAACTAAAAATAACATAAACAACCCAAAAGAAACTGAAATTCCAAAGAGTAAGTACAATAACAATTCTTTGATTCCTACCCCCATATTGGGGTAATTGAGAATAAAATTAAGTGCAAGGCTATTTATTTCTTGGACTTCACCTAGGAAGGTTTCCTAAAACTTAATTTTGATGGTGCAGCTAAGGGCAATCCTGGTCATGTTTTGTAGGAAGGCTTGGGTGATGGATTCAAAACAACTTTCTCTGCTTTGTACTTTGTAGCAACTCAAGCTAGGATTCCCCATATGGTGGGGCAGTATCAGAGTGCTGCCTCTGAAATGCTTTCTGAATACCAGGTTAGGTTACCATCAATTTCATAAAGACTGTTTTGGATGAGGAGGGAACTGCAAATACTGTGTCTCTACATACACGGGCTTCAATAGTTGCAGACTTTGAGGCTAAGTTCAGCTTGCATATAACTGCTGCTGCTGCTTTCCACTGGATTATGAGCCGTGTTAATGAAGAAGTCCTCATGCAAGACGTGGAGGAAATTTTGCTGACATAGCTGTGTCTCCCACTCTTTGTTGAGAAAGCACCCGAATTTGGCTTTTTTTTTTTACTAGGGCTTGGCATTATGTGGAGCAAATTTGATGGTCCATATGAGAGATGGAGGGCTGGAATTTTGATTGCCTTCACCCTCCTATTGCTTTCCATTAGTGGTTTGGTCAAAATGAAGTACCACTCCTTTCTGGAGCCTGCAGTCAAAACTGACCAGAAAGCTGTGTTTGAGCCTGGGCCATAATCTGGTTTTCTGGTTTCCTTTGTTAGCACGGTGTACATTTTGATAGTTTCTCTATCTTTCACAGTTGCAGGTTGATGCAAAAAGTTTTTTTTTAATGTTGCCTATTGGCAGCCTTTATGTTAATCTTGCTTTTATGAATCCTCTGGAGTTTTCTTTGTAAGCTTTTCTCTAAGGGAGTGGACCCCAATGGAATCCATACTTAACCAAGCAAAAAAAAACAATTCACTGATTCCATAGTCCATTTGATAGACCAATAACTATAGGCATAATATAAAACATGGTTTATATTGAGAAATGCCAATAAAAGAACTGCTGCATCATGCATAGTACGTAGCTACACCGAGCAACAAACTCAGGAATCAGAGTCATCATGTGATTGATATCTCAGAAAGTGTTCCTCCTCCAAGCAGATTTTTTTTTTCACTGATTCCATAATTCATCTGATAAGACTTATAATCGTAGGCATAATATGAAATTTGATTTATATATGTCAAAAAAAAATGTTAACATTCATGCATGGTACATAGGTACATTGAGCAACAAGCTCAGGAATCAGACTCATCATGCGATTGATATCTCAAAGTGCTTTTTGTTTTCCGTTTTTCTCCTCTTCTCTTTTGGTGAATGCAAGTCAGCAAAGACCATGGGTTTTAAAAGTTTTTGGGGGTTGGGGAGCTTCGGTGGGCCCTCCTTTTAGTGTTTGTTTCATTTTATAATGCTTTTAATTTTTTTTTCTCTTTTTTTCCGCATTTGATGTGGGGGATACCATAAAGTCTCTGGGATGGGCAGGGGATGTCAGGAAGGTCCCAAAAACACCAAAAACTTGGGGACCTCCTTTCAAGGGGTTTGGGATGTTAGTTCCAGGGGATGTGTCTCCATGAAACACTGGTTTATATATTCATTGAACTATTTAGAAAAAAAAACTGATAGTCACCTTAACAAACAATAAGGGGTTTGCTGTCAGAAGCTTAATTTATTTACTGTGGGTCTAAGTTTGTAAATGGTCATTGTGTGCATAAATCTTAGTGACATCTATGCTATACATGGACACAGCAGTTGTAAAGCAAAATTAAAATTGATATCTTATCCTAAATGATGGATGCAAAGATTACTAAACATTATTGTCATATTTGGTTGAAGTAAGTATATATTGGTTATTGTTCACATCATATGCAAAATATTTCATCTTTATGTTTTTATTTTTCCCTTGTGTTTCTTCTAAACGATTTGCCATTCATTTTTCTCTGCAAGTGCAGGTGCAATGGCTTCTGATGTAGTTGCTAAGCCAGCTGTTTCTCAACCTATCCTTTCTTCTGCTGAGAACATTAAATCTGCAAGTTCACCTGTTCCATCTCAATCTGAGCAGCTAGTTACTCTACCTCAACCTGCATTAATGCAGAAACCCACTGGTGTGCACTCTTCAAAGGGGCTTTCTATTACAGATGAAGCTGTTACTCATCACCATTCCAGTAAGCCAGATGTTGGCAAACGAAAAGATAAGGCCCCAGATATGACTTCAACACCAATCTCTGAAGGTGGGAACCAGAAATCTGTTGTAGGGCCCACAGCAACAGACTTGCGCAACCTTTTAATTACACAACTTACAGAAAATCCTAAGGGATTGACAATAAAGGTAAGCTAGTTAAAGTTTGTTCTCCTTGGTATAATAGATGGTAGTCACAGGAAGTATAGCCCTCACATACAATTACAGAAAATTTTAACCATTGTACTTTTATTTCTTTTTTTCTTTTTAAATTTCATCAATGAACTGCCTTTTCAGGGCTATCAAAATCGCACATGAAAAAAATTGTTATTTGAAAAAAGTTTATTTTATTTTTTTTATTCTAACAAAGATGTGAAATACAATTTTGCACCATTTTATATTAGAGGATGTGTAACAAATTTCCTTTCTGCAAATGTTAGTTTTGACCGCTTTCTCACTAGTTTTGTAATAATTGTCTATCAACAGGCTATTGAGAAAGCAATTGGAGTCCCTGGAAAAAAGATTGAGCCAATGATTAAGACTGTGAGTACTGTGCGATACTTTTGGATGTCTTTGTTTCTTGAGGATGGGGAGAGTTGTAGGATGTTTATTTGATTTTTTTCAGAGTAAAAACTCACTGATGTGTCATTATTTTGGTTTCAGATTGCCACGTACCAGGCTCCAGGTAGATACATTTTGAAGCCAGGGGTGGAGAAAGAAAGCACTGTGAGACTGTCCTCTGGCAATGCGAGGTGAGAGAACCATTGTTGTTTCTCAGCCTTAATGTGTTTTATATATCTGAGATTTTTCAGGATTTTGATTCATGCATTCTGCTTGTGAGGGTACACTTGGTTCTGCTTTACTGTTAGATTTTTTGTACATAGAAGCTTTTCTACAGTGGCTTATGGAAATTAGTTGTATGTTTACTGTTTTTTCCAAAAAACTTTAACTGTTGCTTTGATATCTCAGATTCAATGGTAAATTTTCCTTGAATAGTAATACCCTTGCTTTTAATATTTTGTCATCTTATATTGTCATTTGTGAGTTTTTGGAACATTCCTACATAAGATCTCTATATTTTAGAGAATTTAAAACTGCCAAAGAACTCCATCCCTTTAGAAGATGAACTTGATGGCTCTTAATTCTCTAGATTTCTTATTCTATTTTAAATTTGGCTTGCAGCTCACCTGAATGCCAGCCCAACGAGTCTCCAATTGTGGACTCATCACCGATGTCAGAAAAAGCTGGACAGCCAATTGACGAGCAGCAGATGCATTCTACTCCAACACAGGATTCATACTTGAATATTGTTGATGAAATACATGATCATCTGAATGAATCTCCAGGTCCAGTTGCCAATCAGAAGAATGCAATTAATAGTGATGGAAGTGGTTCCAGCAGTTCAAGTGATAGTGGAAGTGACAGTGAGAGTGACACTGAAAGCAGTGATAGTGGAAGTGATAGTGGCAGTAGCAGTGATACTGAGAGTGAGGCTAGTTCTAGCAGCAATGAAGGGTCTGATGAACATGTAGACATTATGAGTGATGATGATAAGTCTATCAATGAAGAAGAAATAGAGCAAAAACTCAAAGATTCCAAGCCAACCCCATCACAAGTTGACGGAGATGGTTCTGGTGGAAGCTATGAGCAGAAGGGCATAGCAAAAGAAAAGGATGATGATAAACTCCTAATTTCTCCTAGGAACTCAGAAGATGTTGATATTTGTGATGATATAGGTGAGGGTGAAGCTATCAGCAATATTGCCAAGCATTATGTTGGGAATTTAACATCTGATGGTGAGGATGACACAGAGATGGCTGTAGATGTTGATGTGATCAATTGTGAGGGTGAAATCAAAACACCTGAAGAAAAAACAACTATTTTTACAAAGAATGGTAAACTAGAAAATAATCATAGCTCCAATGCCACTGGTGGATTCCTTCAGACACCTGAGGACAGGAAAATTGAATCAAAGGAGAACCAAATCGAGGAAAGTCTGCATAAGACTGAAAAGATGCATAAAAGCATTCCTAAGCAAGGATATGGCAGGAATCAAGGTCAAAGTGGATCTGATAAAGATAGGTATAAACAGGAAAATAGAGCACAAATAGAGAAGAAAGAGGGGGTGGATCCAGATATAAAAAGAAATAGAGATTTGGCATCATCTCAATCCCGCTTTGAATCTCCAGCTAGGCCTGAAATTAGCCCTAGTATAAAAGATTTTGAGGCACGACAGATTTCAAAAGAAATTAATAAATCAAGATTCATAGACACTATTTCTGAGAGATCCGTTGACAATGCAACCCATCTTGGAAGGTCTGGAGGACAGTCTAGTGCAGCTACTCAGATTGCTCTGACAAAAGATTTGGATGATGAAAGATTTGACCAATATTCTGATGGGCAGCAGTCATATCAGAGGTACTCTGACCCTGATTCAAGATCAAAGGCTCCAGATGTAATGCAGAGGTCTGGAAGGTATCCAGATTATAAAAGTGCTAAGTCGCACAACAGAGCATCAAGAATACCTAATGAAAGTGATGTTTCTGCTGCCAAAAGCTCATTTTTTGAAGAGAAAAAGTCAAAGCATGAAGCAACTTTCAGGACTGCATCTGAGGAGTTTGAACTGACTAAAGAGAAAGTTAAGCATTCCTCTAAAATTTCAAAGGAAACTGAAAATGCAGAGAAATACTCCAGGGTCTCTGAGTCGCAATGTAAAAGAGCTGGAGATCAGAGTGGGTGGCAATCAAAAGATGTAGGACCATCGGGGCAATTATTAATGGTCAATGCAACAAAGGACACCAAAAAAACTGAGTTTGACAAGTGTCAATTACCTTCTGGTAGGGAGAGTGTCCTGAAAAGAGATTACTCAGATTTGGAGTTGGGAGAGTTCAGAGAACCATTGTCTGAAGAAGAACCTCAAGAATTGAAAGCTAGACTTGATAAGTTACAAGCTGGTAGAGGTTCTATAGATACTAAGGTAAAGAATGGAGTTAAAAGGGGAAGTGTAAGTCCTAACATTACCAAGGGGCGTCTCATTGGAAAAGAAGCTCCTGAATTAAAAAAATCATCACCTTCTGAGCCAATTGATGACCTCAGTAAACATGATGGACGGACTGGAATTCCCAATTTGATAAGGCCTTCTAAGAAATCGCGAAAATCCCCACCTTCAGAGCATACAGATTTGGATCCTTTGACAAGACTAGATAAAATGGCAGAAATGCCAGTGAAAGCTGGAAATGCTGAAATAACAAAGACAAGTCCACATCAAGGTGTGGAAGTTCAGTCCAGTACTGCTTACAGAAAGAGTCCTACCAACATCTTGCAGAAGCCAGAATATAAAGGGAGAGTGCAAGAGGCAACAGCACTTGAGAATAATGAGGACAGGGGGATTACCAAAACAGATGAAAAATGTAAAGAAAATACTAAAACAGACAACAACCTAGTTCCAGTGAGAAAGAAATCTGGTTCATCTGATGAAGAGCAACCTTTTTATTCAAAGTATGAGAAGGCTAAAGCTGACCTAAGAGGTCCCATCAAGAACATTTCACAGTGAGTTATCCTCTTTCCTGGTTTTATCAAATCCATCAGCATGACATATATATATTTGCTTCTGAATGACAAAATTTGAATCCTAGGTTCGATGAATACACCCAGGAGTATAAGGAGAAATATAGTTGCTATCTGAGGCTGAATACATCCCTTGACAGTGATAAGTAAGATATTCTATCACTTACTATTATCGTTCTCAGATTGGGGAAATTGTTCAGGAAATTTCATATATACAAGGTCTTTTATGTTGGTCTTCACTCTATTATCTTTTTTATAAATGTGGGGTACCAGTTGCATGGAACTGTGAAATCGGTAAATATATCATATTTGTGCTTCTGATATTCAACCTTGCATTTCAGGGAGGACTTCCAAAAATTGGGGAGAGAATTGCAGTCAGCAAAA
The DNA here is from genome assembly GCA_007258455.2 of Sequoia sempervirens. Taxonomy (NCBI): domain Eukaryota; kingdom Viridiplantae; phylum Streptophyta; class Pinopsida; order Cupressales; family Cupressaceae; genus Sequoia; species Sequoia sempervirens. Next base: position 114,101,220 of record VDFB02256132.1, on the reverse strand, counting down.
GATAGGGGTGATACAAAATCATATGCTACTATTTCAGAAAAAGTGAAGAAAATTTTCAGTCAGTGTTGTTCGGTAATGTTTCCCTTTATTTTTAAATTTTTGTCATGCTGTTTATTAACTTAATTATTAAGTATATAATTGTTAGCTACCAAGAATGCAACTTTTGTCAAGATCGCCGTTTCTCGAATTTTCTGGAATGGGGTTTCAGGGAGAGCATATTTTTTTGTAGATTTTAGGGATGGTGAGGTGGCAACGTCTAATATATTATTTTATAAGTATACAAAAATAACGGTAATTTGCACAAAATGTACAAAATTAAAGTCGGTGTTGAGAACTCAGCCAATAATTGATAATTCAATTTCAATTGTCAAATCATAAATGTTATAGATAAATCGAAAGGCTTTATATCACAGTAGCATTACTCTGAATTGGGATTGACTTGGCAAACCAAAAGTATAACTGGAGTTCGATTAATTGGGAAAAAAATGTTGCTTTTCCATCTGGTGCAGCACTAAATAATTTTTTTTTTGTTTATTGAAACCAGAGCGGAGGTCTGGAGATGGTAGACGCATTGAAGGGCAGTGACCCTTGTGAGGTCTAGGATTAGCAACTTCAGTGCATTTCCTGTAGTGATATAGAACAGGGTCAAGGGGTGGAACCCCTGCTGCCAAGTCCAACTTAAGGCTTTTGAGGCCACAGGGACCTTCATGGTGAACACCACTTTATGATGTCAAATAGCAAACATTTAGGTTCTTTTATTTATTTTTTCTTTTTATTACTTGCATTATGTGATGGCGGGGTATGTTCTACTTCTGATGACCCTGGCATGTCACAAGGATGTTGGGAACAGCTTGCTGTCCTCAAAATCCCTCTACTGAGGAGGGACATCCCAGCGTACATCCCCCAAATTGAGAGAACGTCCCAGAGGCATTGTAAAGAGAATGGGGACAGGGAGGGGACGTTCTGTCTGCATCCCTCTATGCCCAAAATATCCCCAGACAGGGGTATGTTTGAAAAATCCTGCGGACATCGGTGGGCACACTAATTAAGAGATAGTCCATATCCTACTTCTGATGCAACTTTGTTAAGATGGAGTCTAGAGCCTTTTTTCTAATGCAACTTTGTTAAGAAGTGTCTAGTACTTTTTTCTTAGGCAAGTTTGTTAAGATGGTGCTTTATTACTACTTAAAGTAAATGTTTTAAATAAAATAGTCAGTGGATGAAAGATTTCTACAAGTTTACTTATGTGTTATGGGAAGGTTTTGGTCACCACCTTTAGCCTATGGCCCTATAGGTATGCAATTCTTTCACTAGTCTTCAAAGCCTATGGAAATACTCATTTTAATATGTTACTTCCATTTATTGTGTGACATTTATGCTTTATATATATTGGATTTGATTTATCTGTTCTCTCTGCCAATCTCATTTTGTACAGAGAATATAGATATGCTTTCTTTTGGAATATGTAGACTCCTTGACTAAAAATTTTGAAGGTCCAAATATGCAATCCTATCCTTTTATATCATGACCCCTGTACCTATCTTGTGAACACTGGGATTTCAAAATTTCATGATTTTCTAGTTCAGTGCCTTCAAACTTATATCAAGTGGTTGGGCACTTTGGTTGCATGTTATATGAAACAAAGTTGTAGAACACATTTCTATATTTTTTATTGGACCTGCAATCATGGCATTTCCAATCTAGCTCAATTACTCTAGATAGATGTAATGCTTATTCTTGCTACTAATTTAATCAAAGGAGTCTGAGTCGATGTAAATGCAATAAAGATTATATCTCCACCATCTTCTTTTATTCCAACTGTTGTTTCTAGTGATTTAGGAAAAAGGATCTCTATATGACTTAAAGATGAAGGGGATACTAAATGGTAATGCTATGAATAGATAAACTTTGGCATTTTTTAATTATCTTCCTTTCATAAGCAGCTCTTCAATGAGTGGTGTTGGTGCTCATCAGCTTTATGAGTCCTCACATCTTTTAATCTGCAATTCTTAAGCACAGTGATCATGAAATATTTTTAACATGATTCTTCCATGCAGGAAAGCCTTTGGTGTAGACAAAATAATAATATTCAATTGAAATTTATAAATAATTAGAATTAGTATTAATTAATGGCATAGAATTGGGGATCACAAATGCAAAAGATGATTTTTTTGGCATTTACCGTTAATGATCTATATTCCTCATTTTACATAATTCAAATATCCATGTGCTAAGTATTTCCTTGCTCACATGCTGGGAAAGCCAGCAGTGGTCCATGGGGACACGTCCCCCAGGGTTAAATACACATCTGGGATGTTTGGGGATGGGAAATTCCCCCTTCCTCCTTTTTTCTTGCAATTTTTTGGGATGCCCCCTCTATTTCTTGATGTTTTGGGGATGCTCTGGCATCCTTGGGACAGCCAGTGAACTTCTAGGGTGCACTCTATGGTCCTCCACATAAAAAAACAGAAAATATAAAAAAATAAAAAACATTCATGAAGAAACATTTTAAAAGTAAGTAAACCCTAAAAGAGGACCCACCAAGGCCCCAGCCCTGGATTGCACCATAAACACAATGGGGTTGTTATTTTGCATTCACCAGAAGAGAGGAAAAAGAGGAAAAGAGAAGAAGAGGAAGAGGAAAGGAGAGAAAGAGGAAGAGGAAGGTCTTCATTGCTGTCTTTTAGTTTGTCAAAGTTATTTTAATTATTTTTAATTTATTTGTATTTTAAATATAAATATTAATTTTTATATAGATTTTAAATTGCTGCTCCCACACCTCAAAAATCTGGAAATGTTTTTCCTCTCTGAAAGTGCACTCCCATATCCTTTTGTACACGAATCTTGGAGAAGCACTGAAAAGGAGATACTTGAAAACCTTAATATGGTTTTGACTGACATAAGAGGCCTGTGATCCCAGATGTTAGGTCTGGCTAAATAAAATGTGTAGCCATTCCCTGAAGGCAGCTTCAAATACCCGCTTGTGCAAGTTCACTGGTAAGTGAGCTATGTAGGTTTCTTCCAGTTGTGTGGATTCATCGGGCCATTTTTTTGGGTTATATTGTAAAGTATATCAATAAATCCTCTTTGAACATATTTTCAGATTCGTTTTTATATTACCATGTCTAGCATTAATCAGTAGATTATTTCAGGACTAAAAATAAGATTTGAGTCTTGTTTGTACAATTCCATATGGACTCTTAAGTTTCAATGTGTCTTTATTAACTCCTGCCATCTGGTATTCATTTTATTACAATGTTTACAATTCATTATCAGCTTTACGTACACTTCTACAGTGTTTTTAATTTTTTTTTGCTTGGATCATGGAACTTTGTCATTTTCATCTGATCTTGCTTAGTATTAGTCCCTCTCTTTTGCAACGGTCAGAGATGTGGCATTTTTATAAAACTCAGTGCTTTTATGATGGATCTAGAATGAACATTCTCATACACCCTGGTCATCAAAAAAACATAGTTACCAAGGGATGGTTTCTTAGGTTTAAAATGGAAAAACCCAGCAAATTAAAAAATGCTAAAATAATTATAAAATACAGAATAAAACTGCTATTGTTATTTCATGCCAAATATCATCGAAAGAGGAACTTAGTTCAAACATAAGATATAAAAAAATATTCAATGTTGCTGACCATTCTCAAATTCTGGATAAGTATCAAATCTTTCAATCTAGTACAGTGTACCCATTAGACATTGAGTCTTTAAGAGTACAAAAAACACTGCTTTTCCATCTGGCACAGTGCAAGGAGACCTTTCCATTCTCTATTTTTCTTTGGAGTGCCTATATTATTTATGATCAAAACTTTCCATGGTTCAGGCCCATCGAAATCCATTTTGCTGCTAGTGTAATTCCTTGCAGTTTAAGATTTTTAAGCCCTTACCCTCCAATCTTTTTGGAAGACATTACCATTTCTATGCCACATGTCTTTTTTTATTGCCTTTACTGTTAGACCACAAAAAATTCCTAATCATTTTCTGCAATTTTTCACTTGAGTGTTTCCAAACAACCCAACAGAGGGATAGTAAATGCAAAAGAAGGATAGAACTTTCTAACAAACTCGAGCTCTACCTGCCAGAGATAAAAATTACTCCTGCCATCAGTATTCTTTTTTTCAATTTTCTTGTGTACCCATTCTCACATAGCTTTTAGTGAAAACTCAACAGAAAAAGGGATACCAAAATATTTTACAGTTTTTTTTGGACCTCCCCATTCTCAACTCCATTTTACAAACCAAGTAGATGGGGAACCATTCCAGCCAAGCATAATAGATTTACTGGAGGAGATTTTGGAACCATAAGCAACACAATAAATCTCAAGCCTTCTCATCAAATTGTCAAAATTTCATTCCTCAAATTTAGGAAATAAGGCAGTATCATTTGCAAATTGGATATTTATCAACTCTCTACTATTTTTGCAGAATTTTGGGGTCAATGAGGGTACAACTTTTCAAATGACTTAAATAAACTAAAAGAAGCTAAATATTAAAAACAAATGCACTGTGTTGAATTTGCTATAAGAATCCTTCCCCTTTAACTTTTTAGAGAGACATACTTCCCCAAGTCCTGAAGACATCCTGGATGTGTGGCAGACCCTAGGGGACACCTCCCTGTGGAACACTGATTATAAACTGACAAACTGAAAATACTAATCTTTAAACTATGTTTCTATCTCTCAACTAGGCTTCTTGTTCCCCCCTGTGGTTGTGTGGACAAGTTTGGGTGAAGTGGCTAAAGCTGATTCACAGATGTAAGGATACTCCTAGTGATCAAGTGAGGTAGACAGCCTGCTCCTTGTTCCATTGAAGGAAATAGACCTAATGTTGAACATGTACCTGCTGCTGTGAACTATTGTAGATTGTTGCCTAGAGGATAAAGTACTTGATAACTTGAATGCAAGATGTAAATTTGAACTAAAGAGGTGAATGCACCCTTAAATTATGGTTAGGGATGACATATCTCATTTGATGGAAATGTTGGCTGTACATAAGGCTTAATGACATGTATGTCACTCTACAAATATGCCCAGTGGATCCTAGTGAGTCAAATGGTGGGTTAATATGGACTTAATTGACATTTGATGAATTGATTGATGAAATGAAGGGAAGGAGGGGCAAAACACAAGTCTTAAAAGAATTCTAAGATTCCAAGTTCATCATGGACTTGATCTCAGGCTTAGCCAAGATCAATGGGAAGTTTGTGTCCTGGGCAACGAAAAGTGTATATGCCTATTTTTGGTGTATAAAATTGTATTTATACTTGCCTAAGCTGCCTAAATTTGCTGAGTTTTGGGAATAAACAAAAAGTAAACGATGCTACTGGTTTTAATACACAAGTAATTGCCATATTTTGTAACACAACTTCACATTTAAAATTGAAACTTTTGAATTTCTTTTCATTTGAAATTTGGAAGCCCACACATAATTTATGGACATCTCAATCTTATTCTTTAGTGTGATTCAGGAGTTATTTGATGTATTAATGACATATAGATACCACATAAACTTTCTGTGTGCAGAGGCATAAGAGGATGAAGAAGGTATTCACTGTGCTCCATGAAGAATTGGGAGTGAGTTCTTTATTGAATTTCAGAAGCTTGATTTGAACTACTTTTATTTTATATCACAAATGTTTAAAAATTGATTTTCATATATACCTTTCTGCATATTTGGAAGCACATATTGATCAAGAAATATCTGGAAATATTTTTTATTTGTGCGCAGAACCTGAAGCAAAGATTATTTGAGTTTGGTGAGAGGTACTAGCAACAACATTAAGTGCTCTGTATCTTCCCAGGATGAGGTACATAAAAAAAATACACATTTTGTATTATTGCATGTACAAATATTATGGCTCCCACATGTTCACTCTGTAACATTCCAGTCTTAATCTCACTAGTTTTGACGATGGGATTGCAGATGTTCAATCATAGTGGTTCTATTTGCCATATTATTTAATCTTTCTTTTCTTCTTTGTACACAAGGGATTTTGCTTTGTAAAATTTTGTGGCCACACCAGCTAATGGGTTAGTGTATTTTTTGCTTTTGTCATTGAAAAACCTGTAAAGAAAGGTAAAAGGAAAATGGGAGTTATATTTCAAATTTCCAAATGAATGGTTTGGTCTGACATTCCAACCATATTATTTTTTGTACCGCAGTTAAACTTCAACCTGTGTCCGCTATCTTCAAATTCATTGTAATCTAGGTTGTGTGGAGTAATACTCCTCTTCCTACCATTTTTATTCCTTTCAATTACATCACTTGAATCAGCTTTGAGAAAGGGCCTAAATATTGGGGAAAGCTAAAATGTCTAACAATTAATTTGTTCAATTGAGTTGATTAATAAACAGGCACAAAATGTGTATTTTACTTGGATATCATGGACAAAATTTCAACAGGATTTAGAAAGGAATAATTAGAGAAGTGAAAATAATTGATTGCTTATCTTAGATAAGAACATATTTTATATACATAAATTAAAAAAATAGGCAAGGATCGGTCACGACAATATTTTACCCTTCTGTAACAATTTTTTCCTAGTTAAATTGAAAAGAAAAGCATGGTCTAACTATAGAAAGTAAATTCTAAAGTCAGATAGCTCACAGGTTGCAGCTTTTGTAACTAAAACCATGAGAGGATCATAATTACTTGTTTCTTTGAACAAGTTGTTTATATAAAAAAAAAAGAAGTGAAATCAGAATTTGAATTCCAGAATGAATTAACAACCCTCATGTTCTATTTATAAAACCATTGTCTTAGTAGAGATTTTATAAGCTTACAAACTACAACTTTTTATCTGTTTATCTTATCTGCCATCTAAGTATAGAAAGTAAAGATTAGCATGCTGCTAGATCTATTCACATATAAACCCAAAATTGGCAACAGAGCAGACTTGGATATCAGCAATAGTATAAAGCTAAAGCCAAGGGGGAGATGCTATCACATGTTAGTTTGAAGTTCTTTGTATGTGTCTTAGAAGCAGTATCCTGAAACTCTTACAGGGAAACAAAACTAATGGGGCTTTGATGTAAGATGCCAACAGCAATAATTGGTAACACTCAGATCCAGATTTGGTATAATTCACAAACTGACAAATGCAACCACATGTATACACAGCAAACTGAATGGCGACTAAAAGTCAGCAATGTTAGGTGAAGGTGCAGCCACAGTGAATTAAAGTACTAAGATAAATACTCAGACCTGAGAGATGTCAATCACAGATTATTTCAATACATCCACAAGAGACACAGAATGATATGCCGTTAATTACTGAGATTTGTATGTTACGAATCTTCAGTAGGCGACAACATAGATCTAAGCACATTCCAAACATAAAATGATTCACAGAAGCAGTAGCAGATGACACCAATCTGATAACCAAAAAATCCTTCCCCAATTTGTTCACACACAGCAAGGAATATAGCAGTAATATATGATGTTAATTCTGACAATTGCCAACCCCAGGTTCAGTTACAATAAAATTAATAATGACACAAATTGATACCTGCCTGGAGATCAACAGCAATGTATGACAGAATGCATACTCAGGTATCAGTAATAGCTCAGATTGAATCACCAATGGCAGTATCGCCTGTACTAGCCAATTTGCAATGTGAAGGCGTCTAGATACTGGAATCACAATGGACACCTGCTAGTGCCCAGTCGCTGTTATTGTAGCGATTATACCGGCGCCTTAAAGTGGTGTCTCCCTCAGATCGCCGTCCAAATAACCCTCTGTAGACAATTGGCCAGGTTGTGATAGGAGATTGTGTGGAGTCTAGAAGGTGGCACGAGCCTATGGCTTTGCCAAATATAATCGCACAATCTCTCAATCCCGTCCGCATGCACTAAACACTACTCGAACATTGATGATGATAGATCTTGGCAAGAGAAACTGGAAATTAGACTTCAACGTACTGGAAACAGTGAATAGAAAAATCACGAATTGCAAGGTTGAGGTTTTCGTCTCACCCTGATGCAGATCTGCATGGCATTTCGTCCCTCAGATTGCCATAGCAAATTGCCCAAATTCGTGATGCCCTCCACAACTAAACATTCACATATATATATCAGAATATAGGCGTCCCCAAAATGGGTCGGCCAGAGTTAAATCAGAATATTTATTATTATTTTAAAAATAATGATTATTATATTATTTATTTATGTTTTAATATAATTTAAATATTTTTAGTTTAAATATTCTCCTGCCCAATATGAGATTAGGGCCTAACGGAATAGGGGACATGACAGTCCTCCCTTCCCGGAATTGCTTGCCCTCAAGCAATTGCAAGCCTGTGTTTGTGAGTGTTAAGACTACCAACAAGTGATGAAAGATATGATCCCTGAGGCACGACCACCTATACCAAGTCTTCCGCTGCTCCACTCTGTTATAAACATTGTCAAGTCAATAATTGTGAAGCAATTCATCATGATCCCAATGAAATAGTGCATCAAACATATCAATACCCGGATCCCAACTCATCACACTATCACGTCCAACATATATGAGGGAATAGATGTATCTCAAAGGGCTATCAACACCAACTTCCCAACTCCGAGTGATCTCCCATGGATGTGCAAAACACCCATCATGGGTGCATGAAAAAGCACATCAGCCGATCTTAGGTTGCTGATGTAGGTCAGGACAGCACCCCAAAATCTGAAAATCAGGTCTATGATGATGCAGGAAGTGCCTCTAATGACATATGATGATATTGCCTCATCATTATGCCATCTACCAATGATAAAGGGATGATCCATGTCTCTCCGAATCACCCAAACAGCTGCTGTCCTTTGAGTACTCCCAAGGAAATCCATGTATAACAATGTAGAACAGTCGTCTCTACTTCATGCTCTCTCATCAAAGCATGAAGTAGAGACCCATGGATTAGGGCTGGGGCATCAATGTCCTCATGCTCACATTCATACCATGCACCATAGTCCAGCTGAAATGCAAACTGGAAGCCAAGTATTATAACAATATCTCCATACCTAGGATCACAGACCAGCTGAGGCTTCATTCTTCCAAGTGTGTACCAATCAAAAGCAAATGCATCCATGATGTGTGCCATAAGTCCCGAAAGTAGGACAGCGTCATGCCTCACCAAAGAGTCATCAATATGATGGGATTATATCTCATCACAAGTAAACTTCTCAAGTTCCCCATGAATGAACCAAGACTCAACCATTCCTAAATCACCCATCTCTCTATCCACATATGAAGGCATAATACTAGTGGCTGCTCCACTAAGTGAATACTCCATCATGCCATCCAAGTGTATGTGTGCACCTTCAAATGGCCTTCCAAAAGAGGTGACTCTACACCCTCATGAAGCAAGCTATGTAAATACTCAAGGAATTTTGAATCATACCTCAAACCCGATTGCCCCACTTGCTTAGCCACCATACAAGGCTCATTCCTCATGTGCCACATGCTTTGAACCTTCTTTGCCTCTTTCCTGCCCTGGCATGTCAAATTGGACATCTTGTACCTTGGACAACCCATTAAATCTTCATGTTGGACTCCCAATGGAGTGCCAACGGTAGGAGAAGCCTCCTCACTCTCATTCTCATGTGCAAGGGCTACCATCATTTGATTATGCAAAAGTGAATGACTGCTGTTCCAAATCAGAAAATAAAAACTGCTGACATACCTTTTTATAGTGCCTTCAAACCCCTCAAACTTCTTCCTCATTGCTTCATGCTCTCCAACAAGTGTTGAACCAACATGAGTTTCTCCATGAGAATTATAAGCCTTAAGGCTGATCCTCTTGGCTGTCATAACATGATAATGTGAAGATAAGGGACTGCTGTCATATATCAGAAAATCAGCTCTTACCACGTGCTCTAGTGTGATTCTTTCTCGATCTCATTCATCTCTCCTTCCATTAGGGAATGATTATCAATAAGTGCTGGTCCACGAGATGTCTCCAAGTGCAAACCATGTGTCACAAACTCAGTCCCATGGCTTCAGAATGTCTTCATCATAGAGTTCCTCCTCCATGCCTCCATTCATTGCCATCTTCATGTTGCCATGTTTTTCATTGGATGTGGTTGCCATAGAAGTTTGAAATTCTATTGGGGGTGATGAAGAGTGTGCCATGCTCAACTCCCAACCAAGCTCATCCACATGCTCTTTCGATTCTCGAAGAGCCTTTTGAGTGCTCTTCAGGGAATCCATAGTGTCCTTAAGCTCAAAGGTGAGCTTATCCACTTCATCTTCCTTATTTCTCAAAGTATCAACGTAAATCTTATCAAGTGCGAGGAGATGATCTCTATCCGTGAGTAAGCGTAGGTAGTTTGTCTTCACTACCACCAAAGCCTCCTGGAGTTTGTGCAAATCATCAAGAGATATACCTCCTTCAAGTCCTTCATGTTCACTTAGTGCCTTCCAACACAAATCTGCCATCAACTTATGAATATCATCAAAGTGAGTTAGGGCTGCCTTTCCAGGTGGTGTGACTTGTGAGACCAAAAATCTCCATGACACATTTTTGATTTGTCATCAACAACACCTTCATAAATCTGATCAATCATCACTAATTTGACACATCTTGTGACAACATGCCCTTCTTCCTTGTAGTCATTATGAAGACACATGCACTCCTTATTGGTTGATGTAAGAAGTGAATCCTCATCTTGTTGAAAGCATGTGAGAACAACTTTATCTTCTTTAGGTGTTGCATTCTTATTGTTGGCTCTCGACATTGTTGGTTCATCCTCATATGTGAGTCCCAAAGTTTCAGACCAACTCCAAGGTGTATTATCCATGACAAACCATACATTATTACATTGTAGGATCTTCTTACTAGGTCGTCCCTTAGTCTTTATAATCAGCTTTTCAACAAAATGTTTCTCATACAACTCCAATAGGTAGTCATCAAATGTGATCATGTGCATGAGACAAGGACCGTTGAACTCACTAGGGAGTGACATACCTTGTATGTAGCTTTGTCCCATGAACATTCCTTCATGCATACCCTCATTGACTGTTCCAAAAGTTGTATCATCCATCTCATAGTTGAAATTTGCACTTTCATGTGAAAACCACCTCATAGGTGTGAGGGCCACATATGATTGTTTTCTTGATTTGACATCTACAACTAATTTTTGTTCTAAAGCAACAACACCAGCGTAACAAGCCTGCTCCTTGAAAATAATATTCTTTCCTACACATCCTTCCACATCATCTTTCTCAACCCCAAATTGAACTTCTCTATCATGCCATGCAAAAGGGCTATGATTCAATGTACCCAAGTCACTTTGCTCATCACATTCCTTGCCACCATGATGCAGAGATAATGTGGTAAAGTTATGCTCAAGAGATGGATCATGCGTAATACCCATATCTTCATGTAGCTGA
>VDFB02256132.1:114039848-114087348 GCA_007258455.2 Sequoia sempervirens | reverse complement strand
TTGAAGTTATTAGAGAAATCATAAAATGGAATTATGGTGGACAAGGCAAGGAGGATAGGTGTTAGTGTGAACATGATGTTTTACCTAACTAGTTCACCATCTAGGCCCTATTCACACTATTTTAATCAATTTTACTTAGGGAGTTCTTAGGGAATCATCACTTCATGTCTCAAGTCCTAAGATTAAGATACATTTCAGAATATTATGTTATCCTATGTCTCATCTTGGCCTATATAACCAAAGATTTGTTATTGCAATATCAATCCATCATATTGAATCATATTCACGTACTCATATTGTACATTTGCATTGCTTCCTATAATAGAATTATTCTTTCATGTTTGATCTCTCGTGTGCTTTCATTGAAGGTCCTACATTCTGAATGGCTATCTTCATAGCCAAATATTGCATGGTATAAAATATTGTATACCAACTCTTACATGGTATCAGAGCTTGGGGGACTTCTTATTCTTATTGAGAGGTATAGGATTACACGTCTTAGTTTCTCTTGAAAAGTTGAGTATGTTCTTCTCTTGCATCAAATAATGACCTAGAGAATAAAAAACTTGATTGATAGAAATACTAGATTTTGGGGGGTTTCTCTTTGTGGCTTTATATTACAATTTCATTTTGGAACATGTTAGTGCAAATCTAAGTCAAGATTAGACACTTTTTCCATGAGCTATCAAATAAAAATTCCCCTCCTTAATCGTATGGATCATTATGTCAATGAAATGCATCATCCATAGGGGGTTTCGTCCCTCAGATCATCATAGCAAATTGCCCAAATTTGTGATGCCCTCCAAAACTACACACACACACACCACGAATTGTAGGGATGAGGTTTTCCTCTCACCTTGATGTAGATCCGTAGGGGGTTTCGTCCCTCAGATCATCATAGCAAATTGCCCAAATTTTTTATGCCCTCCAAAACTAAACACACACACACACATCACAAATTGTAGGGATGAGGTTTTCCTCTCACCTTGATCCGTAGGGGGTTTCGTCCCTTAGATCATCATAGCAAATTGCCCAAATTTGTGATGCCCTCCAAAACTAAACACACACAGACACACAAATATATAATTTAAATATTCTCTCGCCCCATATTAGATTAGGGCCTAATGAAATAGGGGACATGACACTGATCCTTTAGTTGAGTCAAGAACTGCCTATGCTATTGGAAGCAAAACCATCTAGGGAGATACCTGAGAAAAAGCTAGAATTTGCCAAATAACCAATCCTAAAAAGACAATCTAGAAATTTGAAGTTCCATCTAAACAACTACAAGGAAGATGAGAAAAAAACCCATCCAAATAGAAAATCTGAACTCAAAAGGCAACAATCAATGATCACCTACCCTTGTAGGGTAAGAGATGCTCTATAGTCCATTGAGATCTTGCACTAGTTGTCTTCATAGCTTCCTAATGTAGTTTCTCTATTTGGTATTGTTCACTTTGGGTTTTCCTGAAAATGTAAGCTCCTATTGCTTATACTGAAGGATAGGGAGAGTGGGGGGAGTGAGGGTGGGGGAAGGGGGTGGAAGTGGGGGCAAATAATTATAAGACTACTTTTACTCTTTAAAATTAACAACCACAATAACTTCATATACACAATATCAACAAATAATAACGCAAGAGGAACACAAGATTTATGTGAAAACCCTTTCGAGAGAAAACCATGGAAAAATTTATTTATATAATTTCTTTTACAAACTTGGTAGGCACCGACCTACTTGGAGACACCAATCCCCAACACTTCAGCACCAACTCAAAATGAGACATCAATTTTTTTTAATGAGGCACCGACCTCTCCAATATGAGGCACCAACCTCTTGATAAATGAGGTATTTGTTGTCCTTGATAATCCTCCTTAAAAAATCTGCCTTTGAATGATCTTTTGGAAGAGGCTTTATAAAGATGTTTGTAATCTGTTCATGTGTAGTAATATACTCTAACTTTACTTGTTGGTTTGCCACCTGCTCCCTTAAGAAATGATATTTGATTGGAATGTGTTTGGTTCGAGAGTGCATCACATGATTCTTTGATATATTGATTGCACTTGTGTTATGACATAATATGCATATTGGATGATCATTTTCTACCTTGATGTCCTTCAATGTTTGCTTCATCCAGAGAAGCTGAGTGCAACAAGAAGTTGCTGAAATATACTCCACCTTTGCTGTGGATAAAGAGACTAAAGCTTGTTTCTACTTAACCATGATACAAGATTATTGCCTAAAAAGAACACACCTCCACTTGTACTCATTCTATCATCAACACTACCAACCTAATCTACATTAGTGTATGCTGCTAAGGTGAAATCTTCACCTCTTGAATACCGCAACCCAAAATCCAAAGTGCCTTTTAGATATTTAAAGATCTTTTTAATCCCCTGCACATGGGGTTCTTTTGGTGTAGCTTGAAACCTTGCCACCATACCAATTGCTTGGATAATGTTAGGCCTTAACACTGTCACATATAATAAACTCCCAATCATTGATCTATAAAGAGTTTGATTAGCCTAAGGGGATTCATCATCTTTGCTCAACTTGCACCTTGTGACCATGGGTGTACTCATAGGTTTGCAATCTTCCAATCTGAATTTCTTTGACATCTCCTTAATATACTTAGCCCGTGAAATAAATATTCCTTTATCTAATTGAAATATTTGCAACCCAAGAAGGACAACTTACCAAGCATAGACATTTTAGACTCTTGCACATTCATGACAAATTCTTGGCACATTTTGTCATTGCTAACCCCAAAAATAATTTCATCCTCAAACTACAACAATCAATTGATGACCACCTTCAATTTTAATGTATATATTGTTAACAATACCTCTTTTAAAGCTTTGTTGTTGTATATACTTATCCATTTTTGGGTGCCAAGCCTTGGGGGCTTGTTTCAATCCATAAAGTGCTTTCTTTAACCTGCATACATAGGCCTCATTTTCTGATAGGATGAATCCTTTAGGCTGTTCAATATACACCTCTTCTTTCCAAGTTTCCATTCAAAAAGTTGATTTGACATCCATTTGCTAGACTTTGAAATTCTTAAAACTAGGAAATGTTAAGAACATTCTTATAGCCTCAAGACGAGCAACATGGGAAAATGTTTCTTTGAAATTAGTACCTTCGACTTGAGCATATTCCTTGTATACTAATCTTTCTTTATTCTTCACAATTTCACCATCCTCATTTAGTTTTGTTTTTGAATACCCACTTAGTGTCGATTACATTTTTATGCTTAGGTCTTGGGACAAGTTCACAAGTTCCATTCTTTTCAATTCGATTCAATTCCTCTTCCATGGTACTCATCCAATGTTTGTCTTTGCTTGCTTCCATAAGGTTTTTAGGTTCGATTTTAGAAAACGAGGACATATTTGCATGTTTTGATGTAATGGCCAATCTTCTCCTTGTCTGAATTTTTGTATCTTTGTCACCAAGAATTAAATATTTTGGATGATTCCTCTGAACAAATCTAGATGGTGTCTTAGATGATGACTTTGATGGTGTCTTTTTGTCTCTTTGCTCAACTACCTCAGGTTCAATCTCTTCCTCCACTTTTTCTTTGCAACTTTCTTCCTCTTGACAATCAACTTCTTGTGCCATTGTTCTCTGATGACCTTCATCATCTACTCAAACATATGCACTTTTAATAATCTTGCACAACCTCTAATTGTAACACCTTTAAGCTTTGCTCCTTGAAGAGTATCCAAGGAAAATATATTCTTGTACCCTAATCAGATTTTCCCGTCTTCCTTGTCTCTTCTTATATAACATTTACTCCTAAATACTTTGAAATACTTCACTGTAGTAGACCTACCCTTCCATAGTTCATATGGTGTCTTGGAATTGTTTACTTTGATGTGTCCTCGGTTCAATATATAGATTGTCGTATGAACCTCTTCCCTCCAAAAAGTGTAATAGTTTGGACTTATTCAACTTGGTCCTTGCCATTTCTTGGACAGTTCTATTTTTCCTTTCCACAACTCCATTTTGTTGTGGAGTCCTTGTGATAGAAAGATGTCTCCTTATACCTTGTTGTTCACATAATTCTTCAAATTCATTTGAAGCGAACTTTCCTTTATTCAATGTTAGACATTTGATTTTTAGACCATTTTCATAGTCAACTAAGGCTTTAAATGCCTTGAAATTTTCAAAAGCTTCAATTTTCTTTTTCAAAAATGTTACCTGAGTCGTTATGGAATAATCATCAATTAACAACATGAAATAACTCACACCTTGTATACTCTTTGTTCTAGTTGGCCCGCATAGGTCAGAATGGATAAGTTTTAAGTGTTTAGATGTGGAATACTCCTTTGACTTGAAGCTCACCCTTGTTTGCTTCCCATATTGACATTGCTTGCAAATGGTATTTAAAGGCTTTGAAATCTTGGATATGTCTCCTACGACTTGCTTGTTGCTAATTTTCACAAGTTTTTCAAAGTTTATGTACCCCATTATTTTGTGCCATAACCAACTCATATCTTCTTGCCCCATATAACACTTTTCACCTTGGATTTCACTAAGGATGTAGAGGTTATTGGCTATTCTACTTGCATATGCAATCAATTTCCCTTCTTGATTTCACATAGCATGAAAAGTGAGAGTGTGTCCTTGGTCACACATTTGACTCACACTTGGGAGGTTGTGATTCAACTCTTCAACATATAGAACATTCTCGGTTTGTGTTCTTCCATTATCTAGGCTAAGGGTACCTTTTCCAATTATCTTTATCTCAAGGTAAAAGTACAAAGTTGTCACTTTTTAAAGGAAACGACCAACATTGATCCAACTTTTAAACTTGAATCACTAAAAAGGGACATATATGTTTTAAATTTTGAAATGATGTAAATTTATAGAATATTTATTTTTTTAGTATATTTTATGTTTGTATTTAAAAAAAAAAATTAAAAAATGATTTGAATATAGTTTTTTTTATATATTGACACTATAATTTAGTTGTTGAAAAAACGCTAAAAAATGAAGTTACATGACGTCAATCTTTATATAGTAAATTTTATTTTTTTTCCTTCAATTTTTTTGTGTATTTATAACTTGAAGTTTTATTGCATGGATATATTTTTTTTTCCAATTTTGATAAATATATATTTTTAAATAAATATTAAAATGTGTGCATACTAAAACATAGTTGTTTCCATTTGATGTCAACTTTCATATTATCTATTTATCCAAAATGGAAAAAAAATTATACCATCTTGATATAGATTCTTTTATTTAGTGCATCATATTTTTTTTCAAAATTTTTAATAAGTCTTACTTGACATTGTAATTGACCTAATATTTTGTGCTGATTACCTACTTTTAGTAAAATAAAAAGGAATATATATATATATATTTGAAAACTACACTCATGGATCTACAAAAGGGTATTTTTTATATTTTAAAAAAGATGTTATTTACATGAGTAGTTGTTGAGAAATCCAAATTTTCAAATAATTTTATTATTTTGATAAATTGGCCTCAAAATGGTGTTATCTATGCATTTATCCTACAATTTTAGTTGGAAAAATTCTCGACATATCTAACTTAGCTAGAATGAATCTTACAAGATCATATGTTTGACCAAAATTGATTTTTAGTTAGAAATACTTAAATTCACTTTTACTAATATGTTGGCTGAAAGTGTGATACAACTTTGTACTTTTACCCCTCAGCATTGCCCCAAAATATCACTATTCCTCCATTCACTTCCTTCAAGGTGAGAAATTTACTTTTGTCCTCGTCATGTGGCTTGAGCAACCACTGTCAATATAGCATTGGTCTCTCTCATTTTGAGCATCTAGAGTGCAATTTGTATAAGCAAAAATCTCTCTTTTTCTTTCCATATTTTATGTGTTTTCTTCCTTGTGCTTTGCCATAGTTTCTTTTTATTTTTTTGTTCTGTTTGGGAGAATCTACAAAACCACTTTAACAAAATGTCTTGTTTGCCCAAAATTATTGTACTTATAACATATAACATCTACTAGACAGGCAAAAGAGTTATAGTTCTTGTTTGTGAACCCATAAGGACTTCAATTCTTATTCCACCCAATATTTCTTTTATGAGTCCTACAATCAATTGCTTTATGACCAAATTGATTACACATGAAACAATAACCAAAGAAAGATTGCTGGAACTTGGTGATGTGCGCTTGCCTTGGAGGAAAGGACTTTCAAAATTTGTCTTTGTTAGCTTTGGAGGAGTGCTTGATTTATGTGGAGCTTGATTCTCTTTCTTCTTGCTGCCTCCACTTTTGATTGAACTTTTGAGAGCATCGACATAACTTTTTGGTTTTTATTCATTGGTCTTCTTTGATGGCTCTTTGGAACCTTGATCTTCCTTTGCTTCATAACCAAGATATGTCTTTGAGTGGTGACGTTTGCTCATTTATAATATCATTCTAGATCTCAGTACTCTTTTCAAACTTGAGGCTTTTGTTCAACTTAGTGGTTGTCTTTTCTAGTTCCTTTCTCAAGGAGACAATTTTAGACTTCAACCTTTCACAATTTTCTTTCTTTTTCTTCAATTGGATTCTTACCTCCTCTTCAATCCTTGTAGCTTCTTCAATTTGAACTTTTAGATTGATGGTCATCCTTTCAAACTCTTCAAGACTTCGTGATAACTTTGCCTTGGATTCATCGTCTTCTTAAAGTTGTATCTTTTGCTTCAAGTTCTACTTGAGTTTCTTGATTTCATCTAGGGTGCAAATAAGTTCTTCCAAATTTACTTCCCCATCCATTTCATCATCCTCTTCCCCTTCTATTTCCTTTTCTACATTCTCATCATTTTTCAAATGAGTTGCTTTCCTCCTTGGAATAGAAGCTTTTCTTGCTTTTGTGAAAACTCTTTTTTTTCTCAAATTTGCCATGCTTTTGGCCCTTTTTATGTTTGCTATCTTCATATTATATTCTCCTCATCACTACTTTTGCTTTCATAAGGACATTTAGCAACAAAGTGTCCTAATTTTCCACAATTGAAACATTTAAACAACTTACCTTTATACTTGCTAAATCCTTTCTTTAGCTTCCTCATGAAATGAGCTTCCTCTTCGTCTGATTCATCATCAAAGCTATCACTTGGCTTGGAATCTTTTCTCTTCATTTTTTTTTTGAGGCTTTAAAAGCTACCTCTCATTTAGATGTCTTCTCCTTTTCGGTCCTCATCTCATATGCAGTGAGGATCCCATACAACTCTTCCATTTTAGGGTATCTAAATATTTCATTTCTTTGATATTCGAATTTGTTCCATCAAATCTCAAAGGAAGAGACCTTAAGACTTTTTGTACAATTATTGCATCCTCAACCATAACTCTAAGGCCTTTTGATAATATTAACAATTTCATCCACGTGAAGTAAACAAACTAAGATGTTCTCCTCATCTTTCATCTTCAAGCTCTCAAATTGTCTTCTATGAGTTTGGAGCTTGGCTTTCTTACCTTGTCATCTCCTTCATAGGTCTTTTGAAGTTTCCCTCACATTTCTTTCATCGATGCATAATGCATCACTTTGACAAATTCCAATTTCGATAGTCCACACAAAATTGCATTCATGACTTTTACATTATATTCGCTTGCCTTCCTTCTACCTTGAGTTGTAGGTGGGGATGATGGAGCAGTATAACCATCCACTTCATATTTCCAAATATTGAATCTGAGAGCCATTAGGTAGGTGCACATTCTTACGCTCCAGAAAGCATAATATGCTCTATCAAAACATTGGGGCCTTGTTGGAGGAGAATCCTCTTTGTAGGCCATGTGTGCTCTTTAGATCTTCCTTCTAGCAATTAAGCTATACTATAAAGGAACTAATTTTGATACCAATTGATGAGCACAAGCTTATACTGAGAGGTGGGGGGAGGGTGAATTAGTATATAATTATTCTTACCCTTTTAAAATTAACAACCATAATAACTTGAAATACACAATATCAACAAATGATAACAAAAGAGGAACACAAGATTTACATGGAAACCCTTTTGGGAGAAAACCACGACAAAATATTGCTTATATAATTATTTTTACAAACTTGGTAGCCACCAACCTACTTGGAGACACCAATCCCAACACTTGAGCACCAACTCAAAATGAGTCACCAATCTCTTCTAATATGAGGCACCAACCATTTGATAGATCAAGTATTTGTTTTCCGTGATAATCCTGCTTCAAAAAAGTGCCTTTGAATGATCTTCAATTAATTTCTCTTCTCACAAATCTGTTGGTCTATATATGATTTATTAATCTATCTTCCATACAAACTCTTCTCCACAATCTTCAAACTTTATTTATATCTTCACAAAAGGAGGCAAATTCATGAAAGGTTGCATTGCTTGACAAGAGAGACAATTTTTTTTTATTCTTTCACACCTTTTCAACACACCTTTTGATATCATTCTTGGGCGCACCATTAAGGTATCGACTTCTATAAATAAAATACATTTATCTAAATTTAATTCCAAAAAATCAAGCGCTACTATTGAGGGGGGTTGGCCCAATGAAAAAAAATAAAATTAATTTTTAAAACACAAGAGGAGGGCGCTAAATTTAGAGGAAGTCGAGCAACATGGACTTGACTTTAAATTTGTTTTATTGCTGCCTTGAGGAGATAAAGATTGCCCTTGGAATGAGGTGAATTTCATCTTTGATATCAATGATAATAAACTTGCCATTGAACTCCATACACCTTTGACATCAATGACAATAATTCTAACAGAAACCCCTTGGACAATCCCAAAAATTTGAAGTAGTTTGAAGATCCATTAGAGCCAAACCACCTTCATTTAAGAGAAGGGCTATTGCAACTTGATAACCCATGTTCCAAGATGCTTGTATTTCTACCAAAAATGTGAATAGCCCTTAGCCAAATCTACATGAGAATTTTTAGAAAGACCATGAGAAGGATTCAACTGTCCTTTTTATGTCTTGCCATAAAATATGTATGATTTCTCCACACAATGTCTTCATTTGGTGTACCAACTTTTGGTGTAAATGAGAATAACAAGATACAAATATCTTAAGGGAATGACACTCAACAACCTTATGCCTAATTTTATTACACCTAAAGCATCTAAAGGGAAACCCTTCAAAGTCCACAAATTGAGTCCAAGAACCTTTTAAAGACACAATACAAATGGAATGCATGATAGGTTTTGAAATGTCCACAAAAACACAAGCCATAACAAAATTGTTCTTTATAAAAACTATCTTTGACTCAAACATCACAAAATATTCAATCTTCTCAACTAGAAGCTTCATCATATCTAGATTTCTATTGCCCATAGAGAATCATATAAAATAATTCAAATGGGAAGCCTACAAATTGGATCAACCTTTGGATCAAAAAATGGTTTCTAGGGGAAAACTAACATACAAATCCTCCCATGAAACCACAAACCATTATATGAGACAAAATCTTGACCTTTTGTTGTCTCAAACAAGCTATGGAAGAAACTCTTTGACAACAAAGACAATTTAGGGCACTCTATACTACTCCAAGTGAGACCCATCCATCTAATAGTCTTTGACCATAAACTTGCAAACAAGGGACCTACTTCCCAAATATGGAGAACCCTAATCGACACGAGCATTAGGGAAGAAAAGATTGGGACCTCATTTGCAAGATCTATCAAGATATCCCCCTAAGAGAAAATAAAACCTCATGATCTTTCTCATCATAAAGAAGTGTGTTCTTTGGCAACAATTCTTCAATACTACTTTAGAAGCCCTTTAATGACCCTTAAATTCACCACTCGTGTTGAGGCCTTTATGGTTTTTTTGGTGGTCCAAAAAAGGCATCACCTTCACCAAAGAGGGTAAAAGGCTATTGTTGTCCTTAATGAGCTAAAGCTTGTAAACATCTCTATAATTGTGAAAAGGGTTTAGGGAGTTTTTATAACCTTGTTAAATTTTCTTAAGAACCAATCCCTCACCTAACAATGGTTGTTCAACTTCCTTAGAAATTAGGACCTAAGGCTTGAAGGAGTTAAGGAAGCCTTGTTAGAAAGATGGCTTTCCTATGTATTGTTTGTTATTTCATTCCCTCTACCCTTGATGATATCCCCCTCTTTACCTTTGTTACTCCCTTCCTCTATAAGTGCCTTTTTAGCAATCCACCTTTGTCGCATGATTTATTGAGTTGATATGCTTCAAACTATTTTTTTGCATCCACTTCCTGTGATTTTTTCATATTGTTGTCCTCCTTACCTTGGCTTACGAATGCCAATTTCTTAAAGTAGGGAAAATTGACATTTTAACTCGAAAAGCAAAGCACAAAAAAATCTAAGATGGGGAGCACCTAAGAAAATAAAAAATTTCACTTGGAAAACAAAACACAAGAAATTATGATTAGGAGCACCAATTGCAGGCTAACTATCAACCATCATTTTGGTTTGAATTGATGCAAATTCTCCCTTGTTTCAACTATAGTGTCCTTTGAAAACCATTGTCATGAAAGACATGCTTTTGTGGATGTGTCAAGGGAAGGAAATGATTGTGTTATGTGTCAATCTCAACAAGTGTAAAGGATTGGGATTGATTGTGGTGATATTATCATTACTTCTAAGGTTTCTAATAACCCCTTTAAAGCACCAAATATGTATCCTTGTGTGCTTAGGGGCACGGGAGTTGAATTGTGTTTCTGAACACGTTTCTAGAAAATAGTTTGCCTCCAAATGATCCCCTTATTCATTTCCTTTTTCCTTGTAGAACATGAAATCCCTTCTTTTGTGTTGTCATATTCACTTGATTCTTCATTTGTAGATTACTAAGAAATTTATTTTGCATGGAGGTATGGATTGTTTTTGATTATATAGGTAAAACAAGTTTTGAAGGGGCCTTGGGACCCTTTACAACAAATGTCAACTAGCACAAAAGCTAAACAATAGAAATATTACAACCAAACTACCCCACAACAACCCACAAACTTAATGGGTAAATAGGTTTTATTGGGATCTTAAACCCAATTACAACGAAATGTCAACAAAACACTAGCTGACCCAAAACAAGACACAAAACCGAACAACACAATTATAGCCCAACAATGCATGGCACCTTCCTTGCAATCCTCATAACCTTAACTTGGGGATGGTATTATGAAACAAATTTATGAAGACCTATTTTCCTCCTTTGAACAATCGTCCAAGATACATCTTTTTTGAACTTCACTAAACATGGAGAGATGTGAACGTCCCTCCATAATTGTCTCATCCTAATTCATCTCATGCGACGGGGAAGAAAGTTTACTTGAGCAAGTTGAGAGTAGCACATGATCCAACACCTGTTCAATGGAAAGAGTCTCCCCATAGCCAATTGGTTGAGCAATAAGGCTAGATGATGTAAGAGATGCTTGAACCGATTCTAAAGAAGAAGTCCATGCTTGTGATTAGCAATGGAGGTATAAATTGTTATAGTTTCTTACGTAGTTAATCCACATCCTTGTTAGCTAGGTGATTAGCTACTTTAGTCCTAATTATTCTTAGGTGGTTGGACACATGATAAAAAGCATATAAACAATGGGAATTGTATATATTTTTTGAAACACATATACATATAACATTATTCAATCCAATAGTCAATTATGATGTAAACTAGCACTTGCACCAGAAGGGGTGCAAGGGGTACGCCGATAGATAATTATATGTAATTAAACATAGCAAAAATTGTAGTTTGTAGTGTCTGTACAAGTTTGTAATAGGAATTTGAAATACAAAGATAAGATATTTGATTTACATATTGATTGGAAGGCATCAAAGTATTTTG
The DNA here is from genome assembly GCA_007258455.2 of Sequoia sempervirens. Classification (NCBI taxonomy): domain Eukaryota; kingdom Viridiplantae; phylum Streptophyta; class Pinopsida; order Cupressales; family Cupressaceae; genus Sequoia; species Sequoia sempervirens. Next base: position 114,075,585 of record VDFB02256132.1, on the reverse strand, counting down.
TATTGGAAGGGGTGCAATGGCACACCCGTAGAGAATTATATGTTACATAAACATGGCAAGAATTGTAGTTTGTAGTGTCTATATAAGTTTGTAATAGGAGTTTAAAACACATACACAAGTTATTTCATTTATATATTGTTTGGAAGGCATGAAATTTTGCTGCATTACAAATTTGTTTATAGCGAATTGAAGGATTAAAGCATAACAATGTCAGATATGATGTTTTTGTAGTCGATGGTTTGATGTTCCTTATGAAAAGAGCCAACACAAAGAGTTTGTGTTGTACATCTATTTGTTCCTAGACATGTAAGGAAAAAGTTAGTAGACATACACCATAATCACAACGATTTTTTTTTTGGAAAAATACACAGTGTAGGATAAAATTAAGTAGCTGTTAGAAGGAACTATAGGTAAATGTAGGTTTTTTACTATCAAAAGTGTGTAAGGCCAACAATTTTTTAGAGTAATGTCAATAGAAACAAAATTAATGAAACATTTAATCAACCAAATTTTAGCATGTAATTTTGAAATAGCAGTCTCAACAGCCATCTCTTTCTATATCCATTACCAAGCTTCTTTACTTGCAAATGATCTACCGCTTTGTGTGATTCATACTCCCATTTTTTTTGTTAAAGGGAATTTTAGAAAAGGATTGACTGTCAAATTTCTTAGTGGTGATTACAGAAAATGAATTTGTATGTCATTCATCTAGAGATTATAGACAGTACTCTCAACAGATAGAACATTGTAGTGAAGCATATCACATAATAAATTTAATGGGCCCTTTAGTATCCATTCAATTCAATAATTAAATAAGAATCAAATGGTATAATCCATTTAGAAAACCTTTCTTCACATCTATTCTTGTCAATCAAGGTGGCTTTATTTACCATGTAATTCACAAGCTTTAGTTTATTTTTTACTATTTGGAAAGGCCCCCAAGACATGGCTAATGATTTATAACCTCTCAGACCAAAAACAACACGCAAAATCAAATCCTACAAGTTGGTCTAAAGAAAAATGTATTATGAAATCATTGACTAGTTGCTTGTCAAATATTCCTTCAAAATATTGGAGTTCCTTTTACTGTTAAATCATTTATTCAGCTGATTGTTTGCATACCAACAACCTTGACAATCGACCCACAAACTAAACCTTCTTTTGCTTCATATTTTTCCCATCAAATTCCATTTAGTTTTCCTTGCTAACCATCCAACCCCCATAAAAAGAATAAGGAACTGAAATCAAAACATTTGATCCAACTTGAAAATGATGAACCGAAATCAGAACACTTGATCCAACCTGAGAATGATAACACTCACTCAACAACATAAAACAAGTATATAAATTATCAATACCCTTTACAATGACTCAAAATGGGTACGTAGATCATGATGATTCACAATATAATACAAACTAGGTATGTTAAATATGAACACCCATCGAAGCGACATGGGAAAGGGCATTCCTCATCCACCACCAAAACATGGGAAAGGGTATCATCATCATCACAACTAAAATGTTAAAACACTACCAACACCTACCCATTCCCTCCCTTTCTCTCTGCAACTTCGAGGATATACAATAGATTAATCACCACATATCATTATATGACTAATAATACATAAAATATAGTACTTAAATCATTGTTTTTCCCATTTATCGTGATCATGTATATGTCTTCTTCCAGTCAAATATTTCTGATAAAAAATTATGCCAAATCTCATAATCTCCAGCTTTGACCCGGGAACAATTTATGAATATACTTAGGGAGTATCAAACTATTATATTGGCTCACAGAGGTATTTGTAGGCGCAAGTTGATAGTGGAAACATGTGAAAAAATTTACAATGAAGATATTCAAAAGTTGCTAGAATTAGAGCTTACAAGAAAATTTGATGTTTAGTATTTCATATCCTCATTACTGTTATTTTATTTTAATGCCATTTTTTAAGGAAACTACTTAATGTCAATGCATATGAAGAGAGTCTATTCTCACAATTTTTTATATTTGAAAAGAGAGATATGCTTATGTGGATGTTGGAACCTGTTGAGCATGATGTTTTAGCACATGAAGCCATTAAAAAGTGGAGTTCAAAAGACATAGTTCAGGTAGAAATTTTTTGCTCTCGATCTAATGCTTATCCAGGGGATATGGCCCCATGTAACCTTGTCATCCTTCTAAAATCAATGTTGTGCATGAAATTTATTAGAACTTCTTTTCATTTCTTTCTCCAATCTAAACAGTGTTCATCAAATTAACTTATTTCCTCAAAGATTAAAAAAATAATCATCAAATTATTAATTTTTTATTCAATCTATAAATAGATGTGAATTAAATTCAATGTGGTAATAAAAACTTATTTTTCTCAATCCAAAAAATTGTGAATCAAATCAAATGAGTACCACGAATTCTTATTTTCTAATCATTTAATATGTCTCATCTACATCTCCCATCTTTGGATCAAACACAAGATACTAATAATATGACATAAAACTGATTGACAAAGATTGATTAATATTGAGTAAGAATTGTCCACCAACAACAGCCACCCACTTTTATTATACACAAACAACACAAACATAATCTGATGAGCAATACTAAAACAAGACAATAAATATCCTCTATTAGTGAACAATGAACAATGGTCACTGCTCACTCTCGTTGCCTCTGGAGAAAAAATTCTTCACAGTCTCTGCTACTCCCTTCACCTTCTCCCCAACCTGTGTAAACATACCCACAAATTAAAACAAGACACATACTCATACCACTACAAAAATGGAAACACCAACAATGAGAAACCAAAGAAGAATTAAAATTTGCAAAATGTTTGTCATCCAACCAAAAAAAATCAACAAACCTGTTGGAATATAGAGCCATTTTCTTCCTTTCCCTGCTGAGAATTTTGAGCAGCAGTCTGGGAGGCTTGTGAGGCCTTCTCCTCAACCATTTCAGCAGTTCCTCCAACCTTCTCCTCGCTCTACTGGGAGACCTGGGAAACCTTCTGTTCCACACTCTCCTTCACACCTTGAAAGTTGAAACACAAAACAGTGTTCTGCACTCTCCTTCACACCCTGAAAGTTGAAACACAAAACAATATAAACACAAATTCGCCCAACATCAAATGCATTATAATGATATTACCTTGGGTAAATAACATGGTTACTAGATCAATTTCGTTCAAATCCAGCCAGACCTGAATTCCTTGCACTAGATAGATTTGTCCAATTTGATCAAGACTTTTCAATTTCAATATAATTTTGCTTAAATGTTTTGACCTCCCAAACAAATCAATTTTTTGAACCTGACAACTATATGGGGAGGTAAGACTCAATTAGACAAAGCAACATCAAATAGTTCCAAACCTAACTACGGTCACATGCAAGCTTGATATATATATATATATAGGTTCTAAAACCCTAGGAACAGGGTCATGATCACTACACTTTAGTATTCAATATTTGTTATCTGGAACAAATCTATCAGCTTTTTGTACAATTGGTTCATTGAACAGGTTAGTGGCTTTTCTTCTATTTAATGAATCACTTTCCAACAAAGATATGGAAAGTAAATTACATAAAATGTAGAAGGAAACAAGGATAATGCAATGTTAAAGTGCATATGAAGATACCCAGGTTCACGCTTGCCCACCTTGGGCCTCTGCATTCAGATAAATGCATTTTCATTAAAATACAACCTAAGATAATGTAATAAAATATTAAAAGGCCATTTTGAAGCTTGCTAGTGAGCAGTAATGAAGCTTTATGAAGCTCCAAGTGCTCCTTCTCAACTATTGCAAAACCACTTTTTGGATCGCTAGTTTGCCTATGACAGCCCCAAAACATGGACTATTCAAATGATTACTAACAATAATCAAACACATAGAGAATGCTTTTAGTAAAATAACTCTTCCTTGAATAAGACAGATGAAAAATTTACCCTGGCTTGATTTGACCACTAAGAACAATATAAAGAGTTTGCAGCTTGAACTAGACATTGCGCATTTTCTCCATGGACATTAACGAACAACTTTCAATTCATACTCGCAATCTTCAACGGCTGTCAAGTGGATTGTGGTGTGTTTTGTTGGTGCAAGTGCCTTGAGAATGGCACTGCTAATATGCAGAGATTTCAATTCCCCTACTCAATATAACACACAACTTACTATTCAAATGTCTCAACAAAACTAAGGACCCAATTCTCTATAATATCACTAACACAAGCAAAATCAATCACTGGCGGAGACAAAATCAATTGTTTGATTTCCAAAATCTTGATTCCACTTAAATGAATATTGCTTGAGATGTAATTAGAGGTAGAATTCAACAACCAATAGGTTAAGCATTTGTATTTTACATATCGATTCATCTCCAACTCATTTTAATACTATGCAATTTAAATTTACTCCAGAAACCTTAGATTATAGAGTGCATTGCAGACGAAACAAGTAGAAATGATTACAAAAGCCCCAGATAATTGAGTACTTTGCACACAAAAAAATTAACTTGATTCCAGAAACCCTAGATAATTGAATATATTGCAAACAAAACAATTATAATTGATTCCAGAAACCCTAAACAATATGATACAGTGCAGATGAAACAATTTACAAACATAATGGTATAAATTTGAGACCTTCAAGCAGTTGTCTATATTGAAGAAAAATGAGTGAGACAGAGTCTTCACGTCCACCCACCCACTTTCCTTCATTTGACCGAACCTGGAGGCCTACCTCCTTGTCCTGATAAAGCATGCCAAAACAACCGATATATGTATGAGGACGCGGGATGATCTTGCCATCTGGGAAATAGATGTTTATATGCATGTGAGTAGAGTGGATTTTGAAGTCAGAATAGTGGAATGTCTCCATGTCCAACCCTAGGCTCGCCACTAAGATTTTACTGATCCTGTGTGCAGACGCAACATCGACCACAAAGAAGGTATATGTTCAAATCGCCTCGCTACTAGAACACGGTTTAAAATAGCACGCAGTGAATGAAGTTTAAAGTGTTCGAAAATCGAATAATACAACAATAGGGTTAAAAAAACATACCAGAACTTTGGGTTTCCTTCCTGCAATCATATCTTGTCGCATATTTTCCACATCGAAATGAATGAGGCAGTTTCGTGAAAAGGAAGAGACCCCTAACAGCTGAAACGCCATTTGTAAACTCCGAAAACCCTAGGTTTATATGGTTTTCTAAATACTTTCTTTAAAATTTTGAAACCCTAGATTTATATAGTCTTGTGCATCAGGGTTTGAAGTTGTGTCTAAATGGCGGAAGCTGCAAATGGGGGCTCAAAACCCTCAAAATCTTCTCGCAGTGGCTAGGAACAAGAATAGGCAGGAGTGGACAACTGGGGTCTGACGTTTTCACATTGTCGATGGAAAGTGCAGATTTAGGGAATGAGAGATCCAACAACACCAGCAGTTACAGAGGGCACCCCATGACAAAACCAGCGCCTGTAGTCGAAGAAGGGGTGGGCGACGATGCCTTGGCCTCAACAAGAAAAGCCAGACAAGCAATCATCTACAACAAAAACGAACTTATCTGCTCCTGGCATTTACAAAGCCCTACCTACCACAACAGAAAAAATTAAATAAGATGAACGAAAACCAATCTCCCTCCAGCCGCTGCTTCAATCTGTTCACAGTAAATTAAAAGCAGATTTCACGGATGCGATGAAGATGTGCAATATTAAATGCGAATAAATTTTCTCCGACGTGAGGTCAGCAATGTTCAATTAGTTTGAAACAACTACCAGGAAATTGTTTAACGGCTACCTGTATCCGGCGTGAGACAGGTTTCAGGCAGAAACCTCACACTATATATAGCCTATCGGCTAAAAATGGCACTACTACCAATAGAAAATATTTTTGATTTGATTAGGAATAATAATGAATTTACTAATTAAACATTACCAACTGAAATTCTAATATGATGACTAATATAATTGTCCTAACGTAATACTATTGACACAAACTTCATTAGACTTCAAACACAAACATACATAATTCATAATATATCATTAACAAACTCCCAAGAGCATTATGAAATGATTTTCTAGAGTTGTCAAGATGAATGATAATATTATAACAAGGGTTCCTCATATAGATAATTTGGAACAAAACATATGAATATCCAATAACTAATGCCTTGTTAAATTTAACAAATAAATGCCATTAACATATGTGCGCATTAATTATTTTTATTATGAACCTTGATCATGTGAATGATTGGTTCCCAAGAGTCACCAAGGTCTAGCCCTTCGTCCATATTAAGGCCTTGAACTTGAAAAGAAATATGCCCAAAAATGTAGGTAGGAACATCAAGCTTACTTTGCCATATCTTTACACTAGGGGGCCTCATGTCTTCCTAAACATGTTTTACTTTAATTACTAGATTCTTACACTTGGGGTCCATAATGCCTCATCTCTCATGTCTTATGTATTCTTATTGCATTTACATGGGGCATTGTGCTAATCACTTTCCTCTCTAACCCATTTGGGGGAATTTTGATAATCACTCCTATTTTCTATTACGCTTGGGAGCATCATGTTTCCCTTCTTTACATCTTATGTCTTTATTGCTATATCTTACATTAGTGGTTAATATACCTTCCACACACTATTATAACCTTTATTGCACTCTTAGTGTATCTAGCTTTAATGATCACTTTCTTACATATCACTTATTTATATCTTCATACTTATCTAGGGACATTATTAGACATTGATACATGAGACTTATCTATATACATTGACATATTTTAAGATTAGATGCCCATTTGTCATCAATTTTAATTTATGCCATGTGACATGTGCATTTATTGCTTTAGCATTCACAAACTATGATAACTTCTTCACATAGATTTAGTTCCATATGCAATAATATTTTATTCACACATGCTCATCATGCTTATTTATTGACATGATACACATATTGCTTACATCACAATTCTATCAAAGCATTCAAGGCTATGCTTATTTAATTGTTATACTTTGACCATGAGCTTACACTAATACATCTCTGAGCACCATGTTATTTGTCCTTTGCATTTTGACTATTAGTGCCTTATCTTTATATAAAATTTACATGCATTGATATTTTTAGTGTTAGAAATAGAAATTTAAATTTCTTCTTGAATTTTATCTACCAAGACTTAAACTTTGCTTGCAATTACCTCTATTAATTAGGGAAAACATAGGAAAACCTTACAAAGTTTGCTTCATGTTTGATGTGTCTCCACACTCTCTTCCAAAGCTTGCATTTTGGAACCTACAAGGGTGTTGCTAAAATTGTTGTTTGGAATTTCACAAACTAGTTGTATATCAACTTTGCTTCAAAAACTCTTGAGCATTTTCAAACAAGGAGTTTTTGTGTATATACAACAATGAATGAAGTTATGATGAGGGCCACACTACCCCAAACCCACATAAATCACAACAATAGATACCAACATAGAAGATGCGAGACAAAAAATAACTCACTTTCAATTATTTTCAGAAAATGAAATTACAGATTCAGAACTTACAATGCTACAGCCTCATGGGCTTGATTCATTACAACAAAATCAACTCTGAAAACAAAATATATTATTCGGAGCCACAATCTGCACTAATGGAGCCACTTTCTACAACCCCCACTTATCCCTTTTTACTTTACCCAATAATCGCCCTAGAATGTTCTAGAAAGTGTAACTTTCCCTTTTGTTTTGGCACAAAAATCCCTTCATTTGATTTCTTGCATATGAAGATATTTTAATGAATTCACTTTTTAATGGGGCAACTTTGCGGGGCCATAACTTTGGATCCGAGTGTCCGATTTTCTATTATAATATATCATTGGAAAACTTTCAAAGAAAGATATCTACAACGTCGAACCCATCAGAGATTGGTTCGTCCACTTTTCAAGCTGTTTCGGGGCTTCTAAGGTTTTCATATTTGAATTTGAAGTTGCATTGGAGAAATTTCTCAGGATGGAAACTTTAATATCTCCCAAACTGTATACGACATTGAGACAATTCTTTCGCCACCAGAAATGTTTTTTAGTTTCGCTCCTTGGAGTAAATTTTTAGGTCCATACGAGCCTATTTAGGCCAACTTATTAAAAAGAGTAATTGACTGGTTTTCACCTTTTCTGACTTCTGATTGTCTTACACCCCTTAAGTTCCATCATGGGACTTAGAATAACTAAAGAAAATAAGGAAACCATTTTTTTGGGTGATGCAAGATTGCCCTACACCACTGGATGCTCTTGCATTAGACATCTAGGGTAATTTGAAAAGTGACCCTGTCATTTCTCAAGAGTTAGAAGGGAAACCAAGACGGTTAACCTCAGCCTCAAACAACCACGATGAATTTTCAACGGGCCTTCCTCTCCATTTCACCAAGTACTCTACATATTGTCTATTTCTTGTGCTTCTACCCACATGACTATCCAAAATTTCTTCTATCTCCTTTTCTGAAGTAGGTGCTAGAATTTTTTACTGTGCTTCTATTATTTCTTCATCAATTCCTCCTTCATGATATTTTGTTAAATCTAAAATGTTAAACATAGGTGAAATATGAATTTCATTAGGAAACTCTACCTCATGCATTTCCTGATTCATGCTTCTTTAGGATCTTGCATGGTCCAAACTTCTTCATCTTTAACTTGTACGTACTAATTGGAAACCTTTCCTTTCACAAATGAACCATGAATTCATCTCCTACTTGAAACTCCTTATACCTCCTTTTCTAATCTACCTTAGCCTTATATTGTGAGTTCATCTTATTGATATGTTTCTTCACCTCTTCATGCAAATTCTTCAGGTGCTCAGCAAAATCTTCCACCTCAACAATACTCTTCTCCCCCTTATCCATCTTTCTCAGTTCATAAGTAGTTCTTGGACTACTCCCATACACAATCTGGAATGGTGATTGATCAGTGCTCCTATTGACAAAATTGTTGTAAGCAAATTCCGCTTGTGATATAATCAAATCCCATCCCTTGGGCTTATCTCCTACTAAGCATTTTAACAGGTTACCCAAACTCCTATTCACCACCTCTGTTTGTCCATCAGTTTGTGGATGGTGTACAAAACTAAACTTCAAATATGTCTTCAACTTGCTCCATAATGTCCTCTAGAAATAACCAACAAATTTGGCATCTATGTCTGAAACTATACTCTTCGGTAGACCATGTAGTCTCACCACCTCTCTAAAAAGAAACTTTGCAATATGATTAACATCATTGGTCTTATGACATGGAATGAACTGTGCCATCTTTGAAAATCTATCCACATCAAAAATATGGAATCATGCTCTCTCTGTGTCCTTGGCAAGTCGAGAAAAAAATCCATGCTAATATCCTCCCATGGCCTCTCAGGTACAGGTAATGGCTGATACAATCCAGTATTCTGACTTGCTCCTTTCGCTATTTGACATACTCTGCAACTTTGTACAAAATTTTTCACATCTTATTGTAACTGCGGCCAGTAATATTTCTTACTAACAAGAGCAATGGTCTTATTTCGACCGAAATGTCTAGCCAATCCTTCACCATGCTTCTCCGTGATTAGATTCTCTCTCATAGAACTCTTTGGAATGCATAATTGGCTTCCTCTAAACAACATCCCATCTTGGATTAAGAAATCCAACCATCTTGTCCTATCTAATGTTACAGGTTCAAAACAAGCCTTCCAAGCTTCTGCAAAGTCTGGATCTTCATGATACAAACTCTTGAGTTCATTGAACCCAACAACCTCTATATTCATCTCTATCAACAAATTTTTCCTTCTACTTAGGGCATCTACAAATCTGTTTGACCTTCCACTCCTGTGCTTCAAAACTAAAGTATAACTTTGCAAAAAATCAACCCATTTTAAGTGTCTTTGATTTAACTTTCCCTGACTATTGAGATATTGCAAAGCCAAGTGATCAGTATATAAAAAAAACTCTTTTGGCAACAAATAGCGTCTCGATTTCTTCAAAGCTTAAACTATAGCATAAAACTCTTGATCATAGATAGAATATTTCTTCTTAGCATCATTCAAATTCTCACTAAAATAGGCAATAGGCTTACCTTCTTGACTCAAAACAACTCCTGTGGAAGTGCCACTAGCATCACAATCTACCTGAAAGACCTTATTGAAATCTGGAAGTGCCAAAACAAGTTGCTCTATGACTTTCTTCTTCAACATATCAAAACTCTTTGTTGCTCCTATAGTCCATTTAAAATCCTTTCTATCCCCTCTCATTGCTTTAGTTAGAGGTGCACAAATACTACTGAAATTCTTAATAAAATTTCTATAAAAGCTTGCTAGACCATGAAATGATCTTATCTTTGTAATAATCCTCGGGATAGGCCATTCAATGATAGCTCTCACCTTCTTTGGATCCATTTTAAGACCCTCTGTTGAGACAAAAAATCCCAGATACACCAATTCCCTCTTCACAAAACTACATTTCTTCAAATTAATCAATAGATTCTCCTCCCTTAGCTTCTCAAAAACTCTTCAGATATGCATCAGGTGCTCCTCTAATGTCTTACTAAAAATCATAATATCATCCAAATAAATAATAACAAATTTTCCTAAAAATTCTTTCAATACCTTATTCATAAGCCACATAAATGTGCTTGGTGCATTGGTTAGCCCAAAAGGCATGACTAACCACTTGTACAAGCCCTCCTTGGTTTTGAAGGCTGTCTTCCATTCATCTCCTTCTCTAATCTGAATATGGTGATATCCGCTCTTTAGAACTATCTTCGTGAAGTACTCAACTCCACTTAAGGAATCCATCATGTCATCCATCCTTGGCAAGGGGAATTTGTACTTAATGGTGATGTTGATGGCTTGGGAGTCTGTACACATCCTCCATTCTTCATATTTCTTTGGTGCTAGTATTGTAGGTATCGCACATGGGCTCAAACTCTCTTGAATCAATCCCTTCCACAACAACTCTTGCACTTGTTTGTTCAACTCTTCATTCTCTGCTAGAGTTATTCGATGGGCTACCTTATTTGGAAAATTGGCTCTAGGAATCAAATCCATCTAATGGCTAATCTTCCTTATTGGAGGCAAACCTTCAAGTACGTTATTAGAAACAATATCCTGAAACTCATTCAACAAATCTAAAACCTCTACCGGTACCTCATTAGTATATTCTTTATCAACTCTAGGGATCAATGCAAAACACATATGCTCATGCCTCATACCTTCTAGGAACTTTCTTCCATCAACCAAAAAAATTCTTGCATTATTGAATACCTTTTCCTCTGCCTCTTTCAAGGGCTTCAACTTATGACGAACTTCATCCTTTTTCAAAGAATAGGTGTTGGCATGTCCTTCATGTACTGCTCGCCGATCAAACTGCCACGGTCTGCTAACAACATATAAAAAACATAGGCATAATATCACACAATACCTCATCATGGTAATTTCCAATCTTGAACTTTACCAAACATTGTTCATTTACCAAAGCTTTATAGTCCTTGCGACCAAGCAATCCGGTATGGATTCAAATGCCTTCTTCTCTCCAACCACAACTTACTAAGCATCTCTTCTAAAACAAGGTTATTAATACTATCTCCATGAATAATAACATTACAAAATTTACATTCACACTTACGTCTGGTGCGAAACAAATTCTTCCTTTGAGTTGGTTCCTTCTCCTCATTCAACAAGGCTCTTCTAGTGACAAGAACCTCTCCTCTTTCTGCATCCTTAGAATGTGAAGACTTAGCATCTTCATCTACATGTGCAAGTCGTGCATTACCCTCAGGTCTTCTATTTGTCCTCCTTTGATGTTGAGGGAACTCATAGGCTCTATATCCTTCTCCGCACTGGAAATAGGTTACACGAAAGCCTTATCTTTCCGGTCCTCGTCCAGATCTTACTCTACCTCTTTGGTCTCCATTATTCTGATCACGAGGAAGGTAGGTGTTATCTCCTTTCTGGTTCTGGTTGCTATTGGATCCTTCACCCTTCTTTTGATCTTCATTTTGACCTCCATATGACTGTCCACTAGTCTTTCCACCATGACCCCCACCTCTTTGCTTGCTTTCAAATCTTCTTTTCAACTTTTCTTCTACCTTCAAAACAAACTGATATGCATCTTCAATGGTAGACATTCTTACTAGACCCAACTCTTCTTGAATACTCGACTTCAACCCATTTATGTAACGGGAAACTTTCTCCTTATTGGCCTCAGAATGGCCTGTTTTGATCAAGACATGGTAGAATTCTTTTGTATACTCCTTGATGGATTTTCCCACTTGTTTCAACCCTTGCATATTCTTCAACAAATCTAGCTCATAATCCACAAGAATGAACTGTCTTTTTAATTTGTCCACCATACGATCCCATCTTGTTATTTTCACTTTTCCTCTTCAATTTCTTTCTAGTTGTACCTCTTTCCACCAAATATTCGTATGACCCTTTAGCTTGGTCTTTGCAAATTTGACCCTCTCAAGATCTTCCACCTCCTCATACTCAAAGTACTCCATATCGTTGATCCAATCAATCAACTCTTCTGGGTTAATATTTCCAGAAAATGTAGAAACATCGATCTTTGGCCTTTTCCTAATATTAGAGATGGCCTTAAATAATATGACTTGCTCTAGATCTACTGCATCTTGTTCTTCTTCAAAGTGTTCCTTATTTTCAGCTTCATCTTCACTTTCATCTCCTCTTCTTGGCTCAAACCCTCGATGCAACTCCTCTTGCAGTGCTTGAACTTGTCTCTGTAGGGCTCTAAAACCCTCTTATGGTACAATAACATTCCTTCCACCACCATGGTTTCTTCGCAGAGGCATTCTGATTACTTTTATTAGAAACCCACAACCACAAGTCGTGGTGCAAACCACCTCACGTTCAACGATCTGTTTACACACTCAGAAAAACTCACTTTGATACCACTTGATGAGGGTAACACCACCCGAAACCCACACAAATCACAACAATAGATACCAACACAAAAGATGCAAGACAAAACATAACTCAGTTTCAATTATTTAAAAAAAATGAAATTACAGATTCATAACTTACAATGCTACAACCTCATGGGCTTGATTCATTACAACAAAATCAACTTTGAAAATAAAATATGTTATTTGGAGCCACAATCTGCACTAATGGAGCCACCTTTTACAACCACCACTTATCCCTTTTTATTTTACCCAATAACCATCGTAGAATGTTCTATAAAGTGTAACTTTCCCTTTTGTTTCGGTGCCAAAAGTCACGTCGTTTGATTTCTTGCCTAGGAAGATATTTTAATGAACTCACTTTTTAGTCTCGATAACTTCGCGGGGCCATAACTTTTGATCTGGGTGTCCGATTTGCCATTATAATATATCATTGGAAAGCTCTCAAAGAGAGCTACAATGTCAAACCTATCGAAGAATAGTTGGTCCACTTTTCAAGCTGTTTCAGGGCTTCTAAGGTTTTCATATTTGAATTTGAAGCTGCATTGGAGAAATTTCTCGGGATGGAAATTTTAATATCTCCCAAATCGTACAATGTATTAAGACGTTTCTTTCGCCACCGAAAATATTTTTCAATTTCCCTCCTTGGGGTAAATTTTCAGGTCCATACGAGCCCGTTTAGGCTGACTTACTAAAAATAGTAAGTGACCGTTTTCCACCTTTTCTAACATCTGACTGTCTTACACCCCTTAAGTGCCATCATGGGACTCAAAACAACTAAAGAAAACAAAGACAACATTTTTTTGGATGATGCAAGATTGACCTACACCACTGGGTGCTGCTGCATCAAGTTAAATTTGATTTTTTCTCCTTTGAAGGAAATAAGGCTTGGATTTGGATGGTTTCCCTCACTTCTTTTTTTAGACCTTCTGGAGTATTGTGAGGATTGATCTATTGAAGGTTGCTAAGGAGTTCTTCAAGAGTGGCAAGTTTCTTATGAAAATTATTGCTTCCTTATCCTTATACCAAAAAAGGTTGGGGCTTCCTCATTTCATGAGTTTCGTTCCATTAGACTATGCAATTCGATTTATAATTTAAAAAAAAAATCTTTTATCAAGTTACAAGTCATACTTCTAAAGTTGGTTTCCCAAAAAAAAAAGTGGATTCATTCATGGAAAGAATATGCTTGAGGTTTTGCACTCTTGAAAGGTTGGCAAAATGGTTGGGTTTATTCTAAACCTTGATTTATTAAAGGCCTATGATAGGATTTCTTGGAACTTTAATGATATATTTCTTGATAAGTTTGGGTTTGGTATTAAATTTAGAAATGCTATAAGGGAATGCATATCCATATTTTTTTTATAGTTAATGGCTCTCCATTTGTTTTCTTCAAAGCTTCAAAATATTTAAGAAAAGGTGACGATGTCTCACCTTTTTTATTCATCATCATGGATGAAATGTTGGGAAGGAGAATTCAATGTGTTGTGGATGTAGGGCATCTAAAAGGTGTCAAACTTGCTTCTTATTGCTCCCTTACCATTTTTTTTTTTTGTGACACCATGATTTTTAGTGATGCTTCTATCCTAGAGATGGTCGAGTTGAAACTTATCCTTTCCAATCATGAGAAGGCCTTAGGTCAGAAAATTATTCTTCCAAAGAGTACCGTCTTCTTCCTTAACACTCTTGCTAGACAACTCAAAATTGCTACTATATTAAATTGTTAGATTGGTTTACTCTCATCTTATTATCTTGGTTTCCTACTCGTTGTGGGGAATGTACTAGAAATTTTTTGGAGTAATTTGCTGGATAGTTTCCAACAAAACTAGCTAGTTGGAAAGGAACACTTTTAATTAAAGTGACTAAACTACATTTGATAAAAGATACGCTTAAAAACTTATTGGTTTATGGAATGATTATCCTTTGGGTTCCTATAAAGCTTTCCAAGAAGATTGAAACAATTCAAAGAAGATCTCTATCGATAGAGATACAAGAAAGGAAAAGGTTATCGTTGGTGGCATGGGAGGATGTTTACAAACCTAAATTTTTTTTGGGGGCGGGGTGGGCCTAAGGATTTTTTTTGAATTCAACATAGCCCTCAATTCCAAGATTTCTTGGATATTAATAATTAAAGAAAAATAATGGACTAGGATGTCCTCTAAAAAATATATCCAAGGGAGAAACTATGATTAACTAACTACCCAACAATTACCATTGGGTGCTCACATTTGGAGGTGCATTATGTCAATCAAGTTTCATATAAACAATGGAAAAAAATGGAAATTAGGCAATCGGGAAAATATAAGGTTTTGAGAGGATCCTTGGATCCTTAACTTCCTCTTATTAAGGGAAGAAAGGGCAACCCTATTATTGAATTCTGTAAAAAAATTGAAAATAAGGTTGCTGACTACATGGAGGTGGTGAATGGTGTTAAGTATTGAAAGATAATGTTGAATGCATACCCATCTCCTTTGGTGTCTCTCTCTTAGTTTGACTCCTTATTATATCCCTTTCATATTCCCCAAGCTACAAATAAGAATGTTTTAGTGTGGATGGGTACCCCTTTTGGGTTTTTTGTGGTTGCTTCCAATTTTTTTTATCTTTCAGATTGGATCTCCCATCTCATTAGGTCTAAGGTTTTGTCTCCCCCTTTTATAAACTTATTTTAGTTATTAGTCATGCAAAATAAAATTCCCTTTGGATAACTTGGAAAAAGTAGGATTTTCTTTGCCAAATAGGTGTCTCTTATGTGAATTTGTTGAGGAATCAATCATTCACTTGATGTTGCCTTGCTCTTTTTCTTGCAAAAATTGGGGTTTAATTCTTCACCTTTTCAAGTTGTCTTGGGTGATTCCCTTTAGTTTGTCGGACCTTTGGGAGAAATGGATTTCCATTCATCATAATCCATCCATTTTTATCTTATAAAATTTAGCAATCCCCCATCTTTTATGGGGAATTTGGAAGGAGCATAAAAATAAAATCTTTAGAGAGCATAATGTTAATGTTCATAGGATTTGAAAAAAGTAGTTTTTCTATAAATGATTTTTTTTATGTGGTGGATAAGGTGAAATACTCTTATTTAGTGGATGTGTCAAAGATTGAACATGATGTGTTGAGGCCCGGTTTATTAATTATTGGTCATGCTCCCCACCATCTATCATGGTATAAACCACACTTTGATGGTGCTATTAAAGGTAATCCTGGTATTTCTTGTGGTGGTGGGGTTCTTGGAGATGAAAATGTGAACCTTATAGTGGCCTATACTATCAAGGTAGGTTCTTAGACTAGCAATTATGTGGAATTTGTGATAATGTATAATACTTTGAGGATTAGGTAGAATCTATATATCCATTCTCTTATCATTGAAGGAGATTATTTGAATATTACTAATTTCATAAATACAAAAACCCAACCTAGTTGGATTATTGATTCTATGATAATAGATCCCCTAGAGATCATAAGTAGGTTAAATTTTTTAAAGATTGTTCACATTTATGGGGAGGCCAATCGGATGGATAATAGGTTGGCCAATTGAGGATTATTAACAAGGTGATAAGGAGTTGGAAACATGGTTTACCATTGGAATCAATTTAGATGAACTTTAACGATCATAATAATAGTCACTTGTCACAACTTCATGTGGGAAATTACTCCTTGCTTAGGGAAAAGTTAGGTCAATACTATTGGTTTATGGATTGAAATTAGTGGATGAACCACTTTATCAGTGAGTTGGAATGTGAACAAGGATATTTGGGTGAAGAAAGTGATATCTAAGATTTAGTGGGGAAATTTCCTCTATAGTATTATGAAGATGGGAGGTGATAGGAACATGGGTGAGCATTGAGTTATAGAAGTTGCAAAGAGAATCCAAAATTATGGAAAATGATTAAGAATAGGGGGTTAGATTATTTCCTCAAAATATTGAATGGACATGATACCCTCTTTGCAATTAAGTTTTCCAAGTAGTGGGAGAATATAAAGGTTTGTCTCCATAGCATGGAATTTAATGTAATAAAATAACTGATAATGGAGGCTACTAGTTTATCAATTGAGAGCTCAAATATTTTTGAGGATAAAGGAGTTGGAGATGATGTTATTTCACCATTCGTGAAGTTGAGCAAGGAGTTGAAAAAACTCCAATTTTTCCACATATTAAGCTCTTTGAAGCACCCCTAGAAGGAATTTTCTTAATGAATTATGAGGTATGTTACCATGGAGGGTAGATTAAAGTCTTTGTATCCTTACCACTTTGTTCTATTAAATCATTTTAGACACAAGAAATTGGTGTCATCTCTTTTTTATTTGCTTTCATCATTTGAATTATTTTTGAATGAGTGTAGGAAACCTATGTGTATGAATCCCTTCCACTAGAGGATTATTATGCTGATATGCAATTATGTGAGATTAAAAAACCCCTATCTAGTCTATTAAGAAGGGCACAAAATGTTAGGCCTATGGTGTCAAGTGAAACCATGTGTGAGGCCCACCCATTGATTCATGATATTATACTATTTTTCTTCCTTTTAGATTGACACATTGTGATATTTTTTGTGTTGATTACCAGACATTATGCTACTTTGATATCATTCAAACTGATACCTATGATTCTATTCATCTTATGATGATTTAGACAATAGGCTCTATATTTGATATTTATTGATAGTTAAAAATGCATGTGTAGGATTGATAAATTATTGTTCAATAAATTGTAGTTATGATGTTGAATAACTAATTGTGATACAAATGTTCTTGATTATATAAGCAACATTTACAAGGTGTTGTACCCTTAACACAAAAGGCCACAAGGGTGAAAGGTCATATAACCATAATTAACATAAAAACAAACCAAACACAAAAAGAAAAAATAGCAGAGAAACGAAAACCAATAGAGGAAGCGAACAAGAAGTAACAACCAAGCCCCCTAATTGGAGATTTTTTCTCATTCCCCCATGAGGAATTTGAAGACATCTATCTTGGCCTGACTAGAGCTAGGTTCAATAGTAGGGTCACGTTTTTTAATCTTCTCCTAGAGCACTGAAGCTAGAGTGACCACAAAATGATGGATCACTTTGAGAGTGAAGCATGTGAGGGTCATGTTTTTTAATCTTCTCCTAGAACACTGAAGCCAAAGTGACCACAAAATGATGGATCAGTTTGAGAGTGAAGCAGGTGAGACGATTAATCTTCCTTTCAACAGTGTTGACCCGAGTCATCAAAGCATTTAAATCTTGAGCAATTTCTCACAAAGGTGGCTTGCTTCATCTTTACATTCATGAGGGGGGTGAAGTTTGGGGTGGAGTCCTCCATGATCATTTTATTGAGTTTGGGGAAGTGGATTGGACCATCTATATTATCTTCAACATCCTCCTCCATCTCCTCATTACTGTTATTCTGTTTGGTGTCATGATCATAATTGCTAGAAATTTCATCAATAATAACCTCTGGTCTTTGTTTTCCGTCCAACCTATTGGATCTTCTCACATTGGCAGGCTCAAAACTAGCTCCAGGCTCGTTAACAGTCATGTTTCCCTCATCGCTAGTGTTATTAGTGATATCTTCACCCTCCTCATCCTCACAGTTAGCTTCTTCAAAAAAGAAGGTGATAAAGCTCTTTTTTTTATTATCCGGGTTTTTCTTCATCACATGTTTGTCTATTGTGATACAAATGTTAATTTCAATATGGTCATGAGTAAAATTATTAAGTTTAAATAAAATAACAAAATGAAAATTATTGCTTATCTTGTGAAAATTGAATAAATGCTCTTATGTGAATTCAATGAATACAAATATGTGAGACTATGATAATTGGGAATTATAATATTTGTGATTGGAAATGCTTTATGAAATTTCATTAAGTCAATGCATATGTTTCATTTTAGTTGGTTCGACAATGAAATTTTAATTGGATGTATTAATGTGTGAAATTGAGTGTATAGGTATATATTCTATGGCCAACAGAATCAAAGGTCTTCAAGGAACCCAATGTGACAAACCTTGTAATACCGACTATAGTCCCTTTGGAGGGACGTTAGTCTTAATGTAATGTGCTTTATGTGAAGTGGTTTGAGGCATGAATGCATATTATTGTGAGGTCTTTAAGTCCTTAAGTTTGTATTTTAGTTTTTTAAATTATATATTTGAAGGTAATTTAGGATAATTTTGATTTATTCGAGTCTAAAAAGGGGTGAAAATCTAGTTATTTTGTGTAATTTTATTATTTTTAAACCCCTAGGCTGTTAACCCAAGAGTTGGGTGTACTTAATTGAACCCATATATTGGACTAAACTCAAGATAAGAATCCTCTTAAGCACCTATTAAGAAGGGTGATGAGCTTTGAGTTGTGAAGAGAAGTGAATGGACTTATTCCAATCACATCCCCATTTCTCTCCAAGTTCCTTAATGCAAGGTTTGGGGAAAGAGTTCTCAAGTGGACTCTTCTTTCTTAAGTGTTTGTTGAGTCTTTTTAGGAAGGAGTGGAAGAGACTCCTTTTTTTTGGTCTTCCACTCAAGGGAGACTTAGAGGGGGTGTGTGTATGGATGCAAAGGTGACAAGTTTCACCTCCCCATTTGTGAGGATTCCAATTAGGATTCTATTTATCTCATCTTTTTTGCATGTTTGGGGGTTCTTTTGGGGTGGCAATTTTGGGGATTTTCTTGAAGGAGTTGTGTGCATAGGATTTTGGGAGGCTTGGAGCTCTTCTACAAATTTATTTCTTGGAAAGATTGAAAGGTAGGATTCATACTCTTTGTGTATTTTTGGTATGAAATTTGGTGAAATGTTGTAATGATTGTATGAATTTGCTTGGAAAAATTCTTGTTCTTGTTGTGTTGTTTAAATTATGGGGATTTCTCTCTCACTTCATGAGAGCTTCCCAAATGTGGGGTTAAGAGAGGGAGAACTTCCCATGGGGAAAACTCTATCCTTTGAGAAGGTGGAGTTTGGGTATGAGTACCAATCTTGTTATTGGAGCACGGATTTGGGATGTGAAGTTAGATGCAATGAGAAATGAAATATGTGAAGAGAAGTGTACAAAATATTTATGAATTTTATATGTTCTTCCCCATTGGGTAGAGATGTCATCTCGTCTCCCCATTATGAATCTTGAGTAGATTCAATGTGTGTGTTAATCCCTGGGTTGGGTGTTAATATGTAAGTTTTTGTGTTTTAATGTTGTCGTATGGTTATGTGTTTGAATATGACTCAGTTTCTATGAAGACCTCCTAGCTCGGGGTCGGTTGGTTTTTCTAGCCAAAGGTTGGGTGGTGAGTACCCTATTGGCCTTGGAAGAAAGTTTGTATCTTGTGCAGGTTTTCAAATCTGAGGAAGCTCTTAGATTTGAAAGTATCTATTTTTCATTGTGAATAATATTAGTTGTGTAATTTTGATGTGAATTGCTCTCTTAGGGAATTGTTAAAAAGTTTTGTACTTACTATTGTAAAATGCATGTGAAATATTTAGTAGATGTACATTTGCAAGAAAAATGCTTAGATCTTAGGATACAAATCCCTGTTTAGATCTCAAACAAAGCAAAAGAAAAATGAATAAGAAAATAAAAGGAGTCATAGATTTAGGGTCTAGTAAAAAAAGATTAAAGAACTGTAAATAAATAAATAAAAATGGTTGGGGTGAGCCCCATCTAAGAAGTTGTGGCTCCTTGGGGAGGCTGCAACCTCCACAATGAGGATCACCTCGTTTTTAATTTGACTTTCTATTCCCTACAGTAATCAAAAGATAAATACAAGACTTTTGCTAAACCATTCGTAGTTGTTGTCCAAGTTTTCATTTTCCTCTACCAACTGAAAATGGAGAAACTTTGTGCAATTTGTTGGAAGTTTGTTTGTCATTGAGGAGATTGTTGAGAGTATGGCATATGGTTTTGTTAATGGTGTTGTCATTGATGTCAGCCCATTGTATAGATGCAGAAGAGTCGGTTCAGAGAAGACCAAGTGGTTTGGATAATTACCTATCCTGAGTGCAGTTTTAGTGTTACAATGAACTAGTTTTGTGGTTCACATTGCTCCGCTAGGCATAATTTTTTCATGCATTTTTGAGGTGTTCATTGTGCATGTTGAACATATTCAAATCCAAAGTTTCATGGTTTTTTATCTTCCACAGTTGAAGATATTGTCGATAGAGTATCGACTAAGTTGTGATAGAGTAGTGGTGCAAAGTGTATGTTGGAATGCTCTGCATTTCACCATAGATGAATGTTATGTAGATTTGTGGAAGTGTTTATAGATGTCGAAGGTGTGCACATTCCAAGTGGCAAGTGTTTTGGTGGTCCGCGTGTCAAGGTGTGGATGAACAACTGGTTCATTCAGATATTACTTCACTAGTTTTACTATCCGATGTTGACCTAAGTATTTTGGGGTCGTGCAAAGTTAATTCATGTAAGGAGAAGATTCATGGGAGCAATTATAGGTCATACCGATCTATTTTCATGTGTTACACGCTTTGATTCCATCCGTAAGATGTATGTGTTAATTTTTTGGGTAGACATGTTATGTGGTGCATAGTACATCTAATTAGGCCGACCTCATTGATGTTTTGGATAGTTGCGATGTATATATAAGGTTGATTCATTGTGTGAATTTGGTGGATAGAGTGTGTGTGAGATTTGGTGTAGAGAGAAGTGCAAATCATAGTTGTGATGAAGTATGAAGTGTGTTAAGTCAATTTTCTGAGCTTCAGTGGAACTGTATCTTTGGCATGTTGCAGATACATTATTAGCAGTTCATTTGGAAGTGAGCCACCCTTTCTTCTATCTCTTTCTCTATTTTGGGCAGTGAAACACCGACAGTGAGCCATTCTCTTTTTGGACAATGAGTCTACCATTCTATATCAAACAATGTAACCAATTATAATATATTGTGAGCTAATCCTCGATGTGGTCTTTTCCTTTTTGGATTTTCCACGTAAAAATGGTGTTCTTGTATCTATTGATGTGATGCATGCTTTTTATGTTTCTTTCCATTACTACATATTGAATGAGATGTTATGAAATGCATTTAAAGTTAATGAATTTCAGGGAATACTGATTCACCCCCCCTCTCAGTATTCTAGATGTTCAACAATTGGTATCAGAGCTTGGTTCCTTCAATTGGCTTGATCATTTGGGTTGATTTTGGAGGTTGAACACATGGCTACAAGGAAGCATCCTATTCCTCTAGAAGAGATTATCCCTAAAGGGTTTATTGAAGAAGATTGTGAGGTCGATATGGAAGGAGAACTCAGGTCAACTCTTGATGATTTGGATAAAGTAGAAGCTCAAAATGGAGATTTGAAAAAGGATCTTAATGATGCAAATGAGTGTATCAAGAAGTTGAGAGAGAAACTCAAGAATGCTAAAGAAAGAATCAAGGAAACAAATGAGCAGCTCAAGAAATCAAATGAGACAATAATCGGTCTAAAAGTATAAGTTGAAGAAGGAAAAATAGTTGAAGACTGCCTGAATGCCAAAATGAAAGAAAAAATTGAAGAATTTTCAAAGCTTGAACAAGAGATTGTAACTTTAAGATCAAATCTGGAGAAAGCAAAGAGTCAAGAGGGAAAGTTCAAGAAGAGCTCCACAATGTTTGATGAGATGATTGCAAATCAAAAGGATTCTAAGGAAAAGAAAGTTTAGGGTTTGAGAAAGGAGAAATTTCAAAGGTAAATCAAACTCCAAAGAATGTTGAAAAAAAATGACAAGAAGAACAATATCAAACAAGTCCGGAACCAAAAGAAAGAATTCAAAAGGCCTCCTATTAGAGAACCTGCTGCACAAACCTATTCATCTTTTAATGGTTACTATTATTCCTCCAATAAGTTTGGACATAGAGCTATAGAGTGTAGAAGAAAAATGAATTAGAATGTTCAATCCTTTCCCGGTTAATGTTTTACATGCAATAGATTTGGTCATAAAGCTAGTGAATGCAAAAATCAGATGATGAGTGGTTACAATAATGGCATGATGTTTCAATCTTTTAATGGTTACTGTTATACATGAAATGGATTTGGGCAGAAGAGTTTTAAATGTAGATCTAGAATGGAAAGAAGTAAGCTTGTTCAAAAATGTGTCATATGCCACAATTGCAACAAATTAGGACATATTGCTAAGTTTTGTAGAAACAAGAATGTGAAACCCTTAGCTTCACAAAAGAAGAATGATCCAGTAGAAAAAAAAGTGGATCCAGTTGAGAAGAAGAAGGAAATGAATAAGATATAGAAGAAAAAGGATGAGAATGAAGTGAAGAATGAGTCTATGCCAACTCTTGGTGCAAATGTTTCCTCCATAAAATAGTTGAAGAGCTTTGGCTCAGGGGGAGTTTTAACAAAAAAATCCTTAACCCCTTGCCAAAGATGTGGTGTTGATGCCATCAACACACTGGTATAGATGTTGAATGACATGCTTAATTTGTTGATGGTATTTCCAGTATGGAATTTCCTGTTATGGAGATTTGTGGAGTAATTAAAGTGACCATGTCAACATAGTGAGGGTCTATTAGATTTTTGACCTAACTTTATCTGTAACATTCAATGCAAATTAGGTCACCAAAAAAAGGTTTATATTTCATTTTGCACAATCAAAAGTCATTTGTATTCAAGAAATTGAAGTAGAGAAGTAGAGGAAAGGCGACTTGAAGCATTTGGTGTGTTGTGCGAAACCCTAACCATCAAAGAATTCCAAAGGTATTTACAGTTTCTTGCTATACCCTAGTTCTATGAAGTTTATAAGATGTTCACTCCACAAGTAGTTGATGTATTGGAATGATCGAGACCTAAGTTTAAGAAACATCCATTTATGGAGATGGATCCAAAATGAACATTTTTGAGGGTTCCATATGGTGTGATGCACACAAAGGAATATTGGGTAAATGAATTGACAAGAGATGATTTTGAATTGAAACCTAAATTTGGAAGTTTGATGAAGTTGTATGTATGGAACAACTTTCTAAATTTCTGCCATGAGGATGAGTGGGTAAAGTATGTGCTTAAGAGAATTGATGGAAAGTTCATGTGGTTAGATATGCTACATATTATGAAAAATAAAGCAATAAAGGTGGTTACTGGTTTGTGCTCAAATGGACCCGTTCTGAAAAATGAAGGTTATGAAGAATGAAATGGTAATGAAGCTCATCAGTGTGAATTTTGACAAGCACATCCTATCGATGAAGGACATTGATGATTTGGCAGTTACGTATGCATCGATGATGATTGGTTGTAAAATCTATTATACAAATTGAGAG
Organism: Sequoia sempervirens; assembly: GCA_007258455.2. NCBI lineage: Eukaryota > Viridiplantae > Streptophyta > Pinopsida > Cupressales > Cupressaceae > Sequoia > Sequoia sempervirens. Next base: position 114,051,447 of record VDFB02256132.1, on the reverse strand, counting down.
AACTCTATGTTAGCTACCGCTGTTCATACTGCTCACTAGATGGTGAAAGGTCTGGATATTGATTTGTGCGAACTCTTGAGACAATAGTTGATGGAGAATCTTTAGAAGACCAAGGAATCTTGGTACCCCTTCCGGTATGGTACGCTAATTGTATGCTTATTGTTCTAATTTCTCAGAGAAGTTCTTAGTACAAAGAACATTGTGTGGTTGGACAATATTCTTGTTGCTATTTAGATTGGAGATCATGTGAGAAGGTTATGAGTCCTGAAAACCAAAAAATCCATGTTGTGGGATTTCTTCAACTCATTTCAAGGAAAAAATCAAGAAAGAGAGGATATCGACAAAAGTGGTTGAGAAGTATAATAATGACATCATTTTTATGGTTAACAGAGACAACTGCATTATGGAGGTAGTTGAACCTAGAACTGTTTGGATCCCAGAGATGGGATATGAGATTACATTAGAAGAGCTTATCAGGTTTGCAGAGATTATGTTAATTAAACCAAGAGATCCTACAATAGATAGGTTTGGAACCTATGAAGAGAAATCCAGTGAAGTGTACCTAAAACAAAAAGAAAAGGAGATAAAGAAAAATGTTGAAAAGTTGAAGGCATAGTTGGAGGAGATTGTATGTTCACCAAAGAGTCTTGCAGAGAAATTCAAAAGCATACCTTCTCCTTCAAAGGCTACTCCCAACACAAGAAGGCCAGTTAGGACCTCTACCTTTTCTCCTACTATTTCGAAGTCCTCTAGAACTATGCCTTTAGTAAATCCAAAGAAGAAAGCTACATCCAATGTCTTTGTACAACAACAAACTCTTAAGAAGAAAAGAATGAAGGAAAATGCCACAATGGATAAATACATCACCTGCAAGGATGAAGACGATATAGAAGAGGAAGGACCACAACTTATTCAGAAGAAAAAAATCTCAAGCCTCCATGGAAGAGATTAGTGTGAAAATAACAAATGTTGATATTGTTGATAATGAGAGTGAAGAAGTGGGAAGAGAAAAGAAAGCTTTCAAGATTCAAAGAAGAGAAAATAAGTTAGGAGAAGGAAGAAATCTCCTAAAGGCAAGGGGAAGAAGAAAGAAAAAACCCCTCCGATAAGGGAACATAGCCCTTTGAAGTTTGATGCTTTGTTTTATAGTATTTAAAAATTTGGTCTCTTGGAAGAGACAACTAAAATGTATCCAAAGTATAATGATGAGGATAAGGAAACCATTGAAGAGGCCATAGTTAAGTATATGATCATATTCGACACTGGGTTGGATAAGATTTAGGATTAATTACCTGATGAGTTGAAGAATGTTTTAACTACAAGAATGCAAGAAGCTATTGTTTTAACTACAAGAATGCAAGAAGCTATTGAAGATGCAAAGATAAAGGAATTTTCCTTGGAGAAGGCTGGTTCTTCTCTTACAGTTGAGGACAAGTACAAATTTTCTAAACTGTACAATGCAAAATTTAGAATAAATAAAAGAGTTAACACTCTAATGAGAAGAGATAAAGAGGACATTGAAAGGATAAAAAATGAGACACTACAAAAGGTTACAAACATGGAAAAAGAATTGTGAATGTCTCTAGACAATGAAGAGAAATTGTAGCATGATACAACTATTTTGGAAGTTAATAACTTGTTAATGAGCAATATGAGCATGTTCCTGAGCCTGAGGGTGGACAAGAAAACATTATGACAGATAAAATCCCTCCGGATGAAGAGATGAATGATAAGCTTGGGTAGGAAGATGTGTCAACTGATAACTCCCCTCCTAATGTGAAAAATGTTGTTGAGGAGAAGAATGATGATATGCAGGATGCCTCAGAGAAGGAGAAAGCTCAAACAAAACAAAATTTTCTCCCTTTGGATATGTAGAAAGATATGGAGTAGAAAGAAGAAGTAATCCCAGAGAAGTATCAGGTACAAAAGGAATAGAGTGTGCCTCCTTTGAATAGTGAGAAATCTACAAAAGGAGAAAAGAATACAAGAGAATGCTCTAATAACAAAGAGAAGGAAAAGAGCGAGAAGGAAGAAGAAAGTGCTCAAACAATTGGTGAATCCTTCAAAGCTTTTGGAGATTCACTGAAAAGTCTACTGGATATGCCACTATAGTTTCAACTGGTGGTATCTTCATAGTTATTACAAATTCCCATGCGAAAAGGACAAGTATATATGGACAAAATGTCTCCCCTGCATAAATTATAGCTTAGTGATGCCTTTCATGCCTTTGTAAGGAAGGAGATACTCTAGACACACCAAAAGAGTGCAAAAATGATTGATGAAGCAATAAAAGTGTTACACGATAGTTTCCCCAGAGAAAATGTTGATAATTCTCTATTCAGTGTGCAACAATTGAGGCTATTACTTGATTCCTTTAAGGAATATTCTATCGACTTGGAAGAAAAGTTGGAAAAATAAATGAGAAAGAATGTCAATGACAAGAGATTGATCAAAATATATGATAAATGTAGTGTTACACATGGTAAGTTGGAAGGAAACTTAAAATATATTCAGAATTATGTGGAATAAGCTAACATTCTATTTCAATTGTCTTTAAAATTGCCTAATTATACAAGGAGCAAAAAGGACCAAATGGACTTAATAGAGTCACAAATTTCTCAGGCCTCTGGTGTTTATGATCCGGTAAGTGATGCAGATGGTGCAACAAGGACAACTATTGAAAATCTGCATGGACAATTCTTCCAAGTACAAGAATAAAAAGAGAAAATCATTGTGCATTATAGTCAACTCAGAGACTTGGTAAGTGCAAGGCTTACATCTCTGACTGGAGTTTTAGTTGATGTTGAAAAGGTGTTGTAAAAGAATCTAGTGCCCAGTTCTCTGTATGAAGGGGAGGACCTCCTTATGCAGTTTGAGAGTCAATGCAGTTTGCTTGCCTTCGCCAAGAAGGATTGGGAGATAGGAAAGAAGGATTGGGAGGCACACCTTGCAAAAGTGAAGGTGTCTAATAAGGGTAGTTTACCCTCCTCAAGCTGAGTTGTACATTTTTGCTTTGTATAGATAGTTTTTGCAATGTACATATGCAAAAGTACTTGATGATGTTGTGGTATAAGTATTTATCATTTTGGTAATGGATAACATTGTGAGGGGGAGTTACATTGATGTAAGTATGTTTGTAAGTGGGAGTACATCAAAGTAAATCAATATCTTTTTGATACCCTTTACCCTTGATGTCAAAGGGGGAGTATTTTTGGCTAGATGTGTTACCATCAATAACAAAGGGGGAGATTGTTGGAAATTTGATTGTCATTGAGAGGAGATTGCTGAGAGTATAGCATATGGTGTTTTTAATGGTGTTGTCATTGATGTCAACCCACACATTGCTGTCAACCCATTGTATGTTAGATGCACATGAAAAATAAGAGGGGGGATGAATCAGTTGTACATTAAAACATTCAATCCCTCATTAAATTTCAAACCCTTATCAACATTTAAACCCTCATCAAGCATTAGCAAAATGTAAACATGTGAAACAACAAAGAAAACACAACCATACACAAGAGAACACCAGATTTACATGGAAAAACATAAGTAGGGAAAAACCATGGTGAGGATTAACTCACATATATATGAATAGAAACACTGAATACAATAGGATCATTGTTGGAGGGCTCACTACCCAGAAAAGAAGAAAGGCTCACAGCCAAGGGCTCACTACCCAAAGGACTCATTGTCTGGAAGAAAGGATAAAGAAGAAAACTATTACAGAGAGATTCACTATCTTAGAGCAATAGGAAAGATCCACCACTGCAAATCTATGCCATCTACAACCTTTGGCTCATTGCCTCCAACAACTTCAAGCACACTAAATATGTAGAAACCTTCTGCTCATTGCATCTAGAGTCATAGGCATTAAAATAAAACTCAAATCACCACACTTGATCACATTCACATCTCACAACACCTTACACACTTGCCACACACATCTCCAATAATTTACCTTGAATTTATACCATCCATGACCTAAACAAATTCAATTAGGTTGGCCTTAATGCAATGTATGCACCTCAAACATGCAACACCAAAATAGGTCGGCACAAAACACCTCTGCAATGGAAATAAGTGAAGGAAGACCACACCAAGGGTTAACTAGGACCCAAATCTACACCCACATATTACCACGCTTCCACAAATGACATACAACCTCCACAATTAGAACTAGCACGCTAGGTTGGATAAACTTACAGTAACATTAACAAGTGACCACATGCACACCTCTCCAAGTTCGAAAACACCTCCTAGACCACATAGAAACTCTCCACAAAATCTAGGAATATTCAACATCATTAGAATATTCAAAACTATTGACACAACCACTTGAAACTAAGGACACTTTCATTTTTGTGCAACTAGACACACTTGCACATACATACAACTCACTAACCAACCTTGAAAAAAACCTCGGCACCAGAAACCTCAAGGGAAGGAAGTTACAAACAATATAAGAATGTTCCCAAATCCGCAAGACAAGAAACCTCAATGTAGAGAAATGCGGAGAAATCTTATTTCTCCTAGACAACCTTCTTCATAGGAAAACACATTTTCAAACACATCTTCCATTGCTACACAGTCCAAAACATGAAACTCCGGAAATAAAACCTCTAATCATCACATCCAAATTGCACAAGCATATCTTCAACCATGACGAAATGTAGAGCACAACACATAAATCTATCACACTGCACACTCTTTTATTCAAATTTTCTCAAAAGTACTTGGGAACCAAGTGAACCAACTGCATCAACACCACCCACTCAACACTATAACACCCCATCATGACTACACTAGAGGTTGACATCAAACCATAATACAGGTGACAACATAGTGCAACACTCAACAAATCAAACAATCTGCACACTATTGACATCAATGACAACACTTGCAACATACTTGCAAAAATATCCCCCTTTATCATTGATGGCAACACTAGCTTTGAAAAACCATCAACAACAAAAAAAATATCATCAAACAACAACTTTGCATCAATTAGTACTCTCCCTTATTTGGGAATCTCTTACACTTCTTTTCTTTGTGTCTTCAGACACTATTCTATCCATCTTTCTATTCTCCCCCCCTATCTTGAGAATTTTTTTAGACATCACTCTCCCCTTGTGTTTTTCAGATCATATTCTCCCCCTTTGACACATCACCTACATAAATTTTTTCTTTTCTACTCTTCCCATTTGACATTTGCATACATCACTTTGACACCACTTGCTCCCTTCACTTTAGGCAACACTAGCAAGCATCTACTCTTTTTCCACTGCTTTTCTCCATACAACTCTCATTGCTATACATTCTGCACTACTCATTCTTCATTGCTCCCTCTAATGCTTGCTCTTTTCTACACACTCCCGTTAGGGATGCAAGATATGTTCCACCTTACTGCACCAAAAAACAATACTACCTACTCCCCCTGAGAGGTAGCCTTCAACATCAGTCCAAGACCAAGAATGTATCTTGAAATGCTTCCCACACATATGAACACAATTATGCATCTAGTTGAAAGAATGGGGGGAAATAGCCCCTAAATTTTGTCAGAGATACTCAAAAGTATCTCTTAGAAGAGCCTTAGTGAAAATTTCTAAAACTTGATCCTTTGTAGGGACATACTCCAACTTCACCTCATTCTCTGCAACTTTCTCCCTTATAAAGTGATACCAGATAGAGATATGTTTTTTTCTTGAATGCATTACCGATTTCTTTGAAATATTGATAGCACTTGTATTATCATATAAAATACAAATAGGTTCATCATATGATACTTTGATATCCTTCAATGTTTGCTTCATCCACAACACCTATGTGCAATATGATGCTACTGCAATATATTTTACCTCTACAATAGATAATGGCATTGAATCTTGCTTCTTACTCCACCATGAAACTAGTATGCTTTCAAGAAAGAAAGCACCTCCACTTGTACTTCTTCTGTCATCTATACAACCTTCCCAATTTTCATTTGTATACACATTCAGAGAGAAATCAATATCCTTGGGATACCATAGACCAAAATCCGGAGTGCCCTTCAAGTATCTAAATATCCTCTTTACTGCTGCAACATGTGATTCTTTGGGATCTTCTTGAAATCTTGCCACAAGACAAATTGAATGCATGATATTTGGTCTAGTAGCAGTTGGATATAGCAGTCCACCAATCATTGATCTATACTTTCTCTGATATGTCTTAAGAGATTCATCATTCTTGCTCAACTTACAACTAGTAACCATATGGGTACATATTGGTTAGAATCCTCCATCCCAAACCTTTTCAACATTTCCTTGGCATACTTTGATTGTGAAATAAAAATACCTTTCTCTGATTGACTGATTTATAGCTAAAGGAAGAAATTCATCCCCCACACATTGGCATCTCAAACTCTTTTTTGCATTTCTTGTAAACCTCTTGCACATACCTTCATTTCCTCCAAAGATAATGTCATCAACATACACTACCACAATCAAGATTTGTTCTCCCTCAACCTCAAAGTAAAGGTTTCTATTTGTAATACCTTTTCTGAATCCTTTTTGCAACAAGTACTTATCCAACCTTTCATACCAAGCTTTGGGAGATTTTTTGAGTCCATGCAATACTTTCTTCAATCTGCAGACAATATCAACATTATCTGACAACTGGAAAATCTTCTGGTTGCTCAATGTACACTTCTTCTAACTCACCATTCAAGAATGCAGACTTGACATCCATATGATAAACCTTGGTGTTGCAAAATCCAAAAACATTCTAATAGCTTCCATCCTTGTCACCAGAGCAAAATTTTCTTCAAAATATATTCCTTCCACTTGTGAGCCCTTACACAGAAGTCTAGCCTTATTTCTGAAAACTTTTCCATATTCATTCAACTTGTTCTTGAAAACCCACTTAGTTCCTATTGCATCCTTATTTTCTAGTCATGGGACCAATTCCCAAGTCCGATTCTTCTCAATCTATTCCAACTCTTCTTTCATAGCTTTGATCCAATTCTCATCTTTGCATACCTCAGTCACTATTTTGGGTTCTAACTCTAAAAATAAACAAAAGTTTATCTATTCCTCTATCATAGCAACCTTTCTCCTTTTCATCACACCTTTTCTTTTATCTCCAATGATCTGATCTTCAAAATGATTCTTGTACACATAATTAGGGGTCTTAGGGATCTTTTCTAGAGCATCTTCCTCTTCAATTGTCATATATTTTTCTATCTCTATGTAATGCCTTGCTAAGGAACCCTAGAGGACAACACAACTATGCCAAATTAATGGAACAAATTTATTTTTAAAAGTGAAATACACAATAGATTGCATAACATAACATAACATAACATATACAATAAACCTAGGTCCTCTAAGGTTCCATGACTGTGCTACTCACATAACTATCCACCAAGTCAACAAGAATCATTTCATTAACTACTACGATAACAAGATTAATCTAACAAAGATAGTTCATTTTAAATCACCACATTAAATGATCCAACATTATTTACTTCCATATCAAGAAATCTGATAAACAACAATAAAGATCATTTCTATATAACTAACATAAGCATGATTCCTTACAAGAGAGTACATCAAAGGTGTTACATCATTACAATCTTTACAACAAGGCTTCCCCAAGTACATGGGGGAAGAATACATCTGATTACAATAAGAAATACAACTAATATACAATCTGATACATATACACAAAAGATAGTCCTGTCGAAATGGAACAGGAACATGAACCCGCTACACAAGGTACAACCTCCACACACACGAACATGCAACAAGGATACCCAATGAAGGAAAAAAGCACCAACCTCTCGACCATGTGGAACCCTAATGTCCACCCCCTATGCTAGGAGATAACACAAGGCCCCACTACAAAGAAAACAGTCAGAAAGCAATAGGCTAACACAATCAAGGGTTGCATATGGACTCCAACACAACACTACTCGCAACACAACATCACATACACCACTGACTTCACTTCTAGAGGCACACACACAACATGAAGAGAAAATACAACTAGGGAATGCTAGACTGCAATAGGGAAGAGTGTCATCACATGGTTTTGGAATGGGTCGTCCTGACAGTCTCTCACTAGACGCCGACCCCCATCTATGGTTATCCTGACAGTCCCTCACTAGACGTCAACTCCATAGGGTGACACACACAGAACCAACATTCCTTTCATGAGGACAAGGAAGTTGATCTTGTCAACCAGACCTTCTCAACCCATCCTTAGCCTAAATGAGCACTACAGGCATGGGTGAGACATCCATTATCTTGTTTATTGGGAGATATATCCATCCACCTAATTCATTTTTTGGTTATTACTGGATTAAGAAACTCTCCAATGGGTTGTCTTGACAGTCTCTCACTAGACGCCGACCTCCATTGAGAGCCACTCCCCCTACTTGCAACTAGTAAACCCTACAAACAAGCAAGGCACTTGCAAACTTAACCTAACCACATGAATCCCACATAGTGCAAGGCATAGACCATCTATCTGCCTCAATCTGCTCAGCTGCTCCATCCATCCATTGTTTCTAATCCTCAGCCTGTCATCTTCTCAAATCAGCTAATCCTCATGGTCTCAGCCTCCTCGATCAAGTGGCCATATCATGTCAGCTGTCATCAAGTCAAATTAAATCCTTCAATTACCTTAATATAATTAAATCAATTTTTTTTTTTTTTCTAGTTAAATTTTCCCATTTACATTTCTACAAATCATTTAATTTTCATATGCAAAAACATCCTTTCTACTATAACCATAATTTATATTCAAATATACATTATACATATACATACATACATACATATATATATATATATATATATATATATATATACATATATGTAGCACATATACATACATATATATACATATACATACATACATATATATATATATATATATATATATATATATATACACATACACACACATACATACATACATACATACATACACACACACACATATATATATATATATATATATATATATATATAATATGCAGTTTTCAATATTACAAAATTTAATATGAAAAGCACACACATACATATATAAACAAAGATATATATATATATACATGCATATATATATTTATATACATAACCGAATAGCGACATATTACATAATCGGCGAATTTCAACATGTAATGCATTCAACAACTCATAATATCAATATAAACATTGAATTTCCAAACATAACAATGGAAGGTAAATCGAATACTAATGATAATATAGAGTTTATCGAATTCCCAATGTAAGGAATCAAATATTAAGCATGATAGGATTCATCGCATACCGGACCATATGAAGCAACTGTAAATCACATTCCAAGCAAATAAATCACAGTATATAATATAAGATCGCCATACAACAAAAGCCAAATATACAACATCATCGAAATTATAAATATGACCGATGACCAAACTTAAAATAGAAACATCGAATTGTATTATCGATTGCTAAGTATACAACATAATCATGGATATGAGTTCGAATATTCAACAATGAATACAACACACAGGAAAATAAAATCGCATCCTACAGTTTCAACTACCTCATAGCCCCAAATGTAACCAGTGAATGCCATATACAATGCATATTGATCGAATACCAAGCATAAATGTATTCAGTACAAAATTTAATATTTTCAGGGTTATGGATATAATGATCACTAGCTAGATCTGAACATGGTTTCTATACTTTACTGGTTCCAATAAGATAATAAGATAACAGATGACAACTACCACATCGCTTAAATTTTCAATGATTGCATAGTTGGTTTTAGAACTGTCTCAATACTACTAGATGGTGCCTAGGGATCACAGTTTGATTAGATTTGAGGTTACACAAGGTTAACAACACTTGGAAACACATATAATAGGCTATATAAGGAGTCGGCTTACCCTGTGTGATGTGGTAAGGTCCAAGAAGAGGTAACATCTCAAACAAAGACTGCGACAATGAGAAAGTCTCCCCATACTCAAAGTAAGGTTCAAGTACAACATACATTATAGGGCAAGGGTATCATTATGAGAAGATCCAATCTAAGTCTAATCCATTGATATAAAAATTGTAATTGGGGATGATATTATTGCAACACATGCTCCAATTTGGTGCAATACAAAGAGAGGCAAAATATAATATTATGAATAAAACTTAGGCAGAGAAATGGATTCAGGTGTAGCATAAGGGCACCAAATGAAATAAGCTAAAATTTCTAAAGTTGTTTAGATGAAATAAGATGAGCCGGGACAATCAAGAGGACTATTGATTTTAGTTTTTGAGCAAAGACGAAGGGGTTTACTAAGCTGTGCAACATTGAAAATGGCACCGTCATTTGCTTATAGGAATAAAATGATGATAAAGGAACAAAAATGAGTTTACAAACCAGAAAGTTCCAGTTCTACATTTACTATTTAATACAAGTCCCAATAATCGAAAAGCATAACACAAATGCAAGCATTTAATCCATTTCTCAGTAATAAACTACAGGCATTTGAACATTGCATACAAAATTTCTTTCAAATTCAAAAAACTGAAAAGCACAAGCGTACCCGTGGATATTTAGTTCTTCCTTTGCAAATTTCTTTCTCTGTTTCCCCTAATTCCCCACAAAATCCGTAGCATAAGAAATTTTCTTGCAAACCAAAATTAGTTCCCTTCCCCTGAAAACCGAATCCATCTTCCAAATCTCCCCAAAAGATAATTATTTACAAAGGAAGGCTATCTATTTTTGAAAACCAAAATCTAATTAAATCTCACAAAATCCCCAACAAGCATTCAGTGCCTTTTTCAACAAACTGTTCAAACTTGTGCATGAACTTGCATGAAAACCTTTCTATCTTTTTATATTATTTTTACTATTTATTAATTATAACCTTCCATTATAATTTTATTTTATTTTATTTTTTATTCAAGGGAAAAATGCTTTTTGGCCGGAGCTATGAACCGAAATACAACTATTCAACAATACCACCCCAACGGGGTTTGAACCTTGGTGGCAAGAACAACAATGCCACCTATAAACCATCACACCATGCCAATATCGGCATAATTTTATTTTATTTTAATATTACATTTCACATTTAATTTATTATAAACTATAATTATTAATAAATGTATTTATATTTAATTATCAAAGTGCCCTTTTTACTTAATAATTTATTTTAATACATCAATTAACCAAAACAACATTTTTCAAACAATTTAAATTAAACAACCAAATGTCAACAAAAATTACCTAACCATCACTAGGGTTGAAAAGCAAGACCAACTAACCACAGACAAACTGACACACCAACAAGGTATTAGACTAGATACTCATCCTCTTTGAGAATGATGGCTAAGGTAGGGGACCAAACATTATCTCCGGTCAACTATTCCATTGGGTTTAAGGTAAACTCAGCCCTGCCAATTCAGGTGGAGTTGATGCCTAGTACCTGCAACCTACAACACAAAAACATCTTTGCACACACACACACACACATATATATAATCATCACATACCTAGTGAAAGGAAATCAAAACGTCGTAGGGTTCTCACAAGTGAGAAATATGACATCCTTCCATTCACACCTATAACA
>VDFB02256132.1:114019225-114039748 GCA_007258455.2 Sequoia sempervirens | reverse complement strand
AGGGTTAGGATCAAGGTTAGGATTAGGATTAGGGTTGGGGTTTAATTAGGTTAGAGTTAAGATTAGGATTAGGAAAAGTGTTAGGGTTAGGATTAGCATTAGGTTTAGGGTTAGGGTTAGGATTAGGGATAGGGCTAGGGTTAGGATTAGGATTTGGGTTAGGGTTAGGATTATAGTTAGGGTTAGGATTAGGGTTAGGGTTACGATTATAGTTAGGGTTAGGATTATAGTTAGGGTTGTAAGCCTAACCTAATTGAACCCTCACCCTAACCTATAATTGTAACCCTAACTATAATCCTAACCCTAACTCTATCCCTAACTATAATTGTAACCCTAATTGGACCCTAATGTTAATACGTACCCCAAACCTAATTGAACCCTCACCCTAACCCTAATTGAATCTTAACCCTAACCTCAATCCTAACCCTAACCCTAATCATAATCATAATTGAACCTTAACCCCAATCCTAATTCTATATCTAAACTTAAGCCTAACCCTATATCTAATTGAACCTTAATCTTAATCCTAATTGCAACCCTAATTGAACTCTAATCCTAACCCTGATTCTAATTTATTTTTAACCCTAATTAAGTGTTAAGCCTTATTATAATTATAGTTGTAACACTAATCCTAGTGTATTTGTAACCCCAACCCTAACCCTAACCCCAAAATTTAAGTTAGAACCTTAACCCTAATTAAACATTAGTTTAACCCTAACAATAATTAAATCTTAACCCTAACACTATTCAATCCCCAAATCTAAACCTGACCCTAATTGAATTCTAACCCTAAACTTTATCTTAATTCTAACCCTAACCCTAACTATAACCCTAATTGTAATTTGAATCCTGACCATAATTCTCACTCTACTCATAATTCTAATTTTAACCTTAACCCTAATCCTAACCCTAAACCTAACCCTAACCCTAATCATAATCTTAACCCTCACCCTCACCCTAACCCTAACCCTAACAAAATTAATAAACCTAACCCTAACCCTAATCCTAATCCTAATTATAACCCTCACCCTAACCCTAACCCTAACCCTAATCCTAATTCTAACCCTCACTTGAACCCTAACCCTAACCCTAACTCTAACCCTAATAATAACACTAACCCTAAAAAAATTAATAAACCTAATGCTAACCCTAACCCTAATCCTAATTCTAACCCTAACCTAACCATAATCCTACCCTTACCCTAATCCTAACCCTCACCCTAACTATAACCCTAATCCTAACCCTAATCCTCACTCTAATCCTAACCCTAACCCTAATCATAACCTTCACCCTAACCCTAACCCTCAGCCTAATCCTAACCCTAACCCTAACCCTAATTAAACCCTTACCTTAACCCTAATCCTTATCCTAACCTAATTAAACCCTAACCATAAACCTAACCCTAATCGTAGTCCTAATCCTAACCCTAACCCTAATCCTAATACTAACCATAACCCTAACCCTAACCCTCACCCTAATCCTAACCCTAACCCTCACCCTAATTCCAATCCTAACCCTAACCCTAACCCTCACCCTAATTAAACCCTAACTATAACCCTAACCCTTATCCCAACCCTAAACCTAACCCTAACCGTAATCTTAACCCTAACCCTAATTAAACCCTAATCCTAATCCTAACCCTAAACCCTAATTAAACCCTAAACCTAACCCTAACCCTAATTAAACCCTAATCCTAATCTTAAACCTAACCCTAACCTTAATAAACCTAACCCTAACCCAACCCTAATCTTAATTCTAACCCTAACCCTAACCATAATCCTAACCCTAATTAAATCTTAACCGTAATCCTAACCCTAACCCTAATCCTAACCCTAACCAAAACCCTCACCCTAATCCTAATCCTAACCCTAACCCTAATTGAAACCTTACCTTAACCCTAATCCTTATCCTAACGTAATTAAACCCTAACCATAAACCTAACCCTAATCATAGTCCTAATCCTAACCCTAATCCTAATCCTAATTCTAACCATAGCCCTAACCCTAACTCTCACCCTAATCTTAAACCTAACCCTCATCCTGATTCTAATCCTAACCCTAACCCTAACCCTAACCCTAATCCTTACCCTAAATACTAAACCCTAAATCCTAACCCAATCCTAACGCTAACCCTAACCCTAATCATACCCTAACCCTAACCCAAATCCTAATCGTAACCTAATTTAACCCTAACCCTACAAAAAATTTCAAAACTTAACATAACCCTAACCCTAACCCTAACCCTAACCCTAATTAAACCCTAATCGTAACCCTAAGCATAATCCTAACCCTAACCCTAATTAAACCCTAATCCTAATCCTAACCCTAACCCTAATACTAACCCTAACCCTAAACAAAATTAATAAACCTAACCCTAACCCTAATCTTAATTAAACTGTAACCCTAATCCTAACCCTAATTCTCACCCTAACCCTAACCCTAATCCTAATTCAAACTTAACCCAAACCCTAACACTAAACCGAATTAAAACCTAATGCTTATTTAACCCCAATTGTACCACTAACCTAAAGATTTATCTTGTAGCCCTAATTGAACCCTAATCCTAACTATAAATGAACCTTAGCACTTACCCTAACCCCAATTGAATGCTAATTAAACCCTAACCCAAACCTAATTGAACCATAATTATAACCCTAATTCTAGCATTAACGAAACTCTAATCTCAACCCTAGCTCTAATTGAACCCTAACCCTAATTGAATGTTTATTGAGTCTTACCTTAATTATTATTTTTAATATAACTTTACAATATATTTACAATATAAATGATTTTTCCTTTTTGAAATGTTTTTATTTTTTTCTTGAAATATTAAATATGTTTTGTGTAATAGTAAATTTACAATATTTCATTTTTATTTAGTTTTAAATTTTTCAATTTTAAATGCATAAATATTTAGAATTTTTTAAAAATACAATTTTCTCTCATCCTTTTATAATTTTATTTATATTCTATTATTAAAAATATTTTGCAATGACATTAAAGTTTTTTAAATATTTTTAGTTTTAAGTATCAATTTACAGTGAATCTAGAATATTTCTTTTATACTTAAGTTTTTAAAATTTAGAAACTCTAGCTTATATTAATTTAGAAACTTATCTTTTTATATGCAATAGTAAATTTAGAATATTTCTTTTATACTCAACTTTAATATTTAAAAGTTGAATTGTGTAATTTGAGAATGGGCATTGTATAGTTGTAGAGATTATATTTAATATATTTTTTTGGATTAAATCATAATACTCAATATTTCTATTTCAAATATACACTTTTAAATATTTCAATTCTCAAACATTTATATTTGATTATGCATTTTAAATTAAGACTAATTTGATTGAAGATGTGATTCAAAGTCTCACAATATTAGAATATGATTTTTTATCTTTCTATTATTATTTTTATTTTCCTCATGCTGACAAAATCAATATGTTCTATCTTTCAAAAGTTAATATAATAAAAAATCATAAATTATTTTCTATCATACAAATAGAAAAATTTAATGGTATTATTTTTAGAGCCTTTTACTATTTGTAGATAGGATTCAAAATGTAATCATGCCTTGTTTATTCACTTTCAATTTTTATTGCAAAATTAATTTATTCACCTCAAATTTTTATTGCATAATTTAATGTTTTTGAATTGATCAAACGATGAAGAATAAAATTTCATTATAATCTTTAAAAAATTCCCAAATTCTATAGTTATACAAAAAAAAGATTTCATTTTGATGAGTTCAAAACATAACAAATAATTTTGACAATTTTTTAAAAATTTATGAAAAATTAAAATAAAAACTTATATATAATTTGTATATTAATTTTTAATCAATATTTTCAAATCACATTTCAAATCTATTATTAAAATAAAAATTAAAAACATTAAAGAAATGAAAGCACATATTATCAAGGAAAAGGGCTTTAAATCTTCAACAATTTACATCCCCAAACCTTAATTTTCACAGGCGCATTAATTTCAAGGATGAGACGAAAAGATTCTTGATAAAAAGAAATAGAAAACAGGAAACCTACAGCTATTTTAAAATACTCATCAATCTTACAATAAAATTATTCATGTTTGGTCTATTAGTCGGATCCTTTCCAGGGAGAATGAATTTCCTCGCCTGGATGCTCTTTGTGCCTTCACGGTTTATTTCCTCATCAAATGCCAAAAGAAGTTACAAGAGGTAAATACAGAGAAAGGGGGA
The DNA here is from genome assembly GCA_007258455.2 of Sequoia sempervirens. Taxonomy (NCBI): domain Eukaryota; kingdom Viridiplantae; phylum Streptophyta; class Pinopsida; order Cupressales; family Cupressaceae; genus Sequoia; species Sequoia sempervirens. Next base: position 114,035,527 of record VDFB02256132.1, on the reverse strand, counting down.
AATATGCTGGCCATTATGCCTGGCGACCAAAAACCCACTTTTATAGCCACCCAAGTGTCCTCTATGCCTCATGCTACAAAAAAACAAAGAAGAGTATTTGGTTAGAATAAACAGAGTAGTCAGGATTTGTGTACATATACAATCTTCGTACCAGGATTTTGATTTATAGTTTCATATTTCAACCTACACACAATATTCATATATGAATTGTATTCCACAGAAACAAAATGAATGAAATGCAAATGGACTGATCAGGCATTGAAGAATATCTTGCTTTACTCTTCTGGTAGTTGTCAACAATTACAAAATTGAAATCGAAGACAGCATATCTACAGTCATTTTCTAGGAGGGATGCCATGAAATCATCATAGCTTTATGTTGCACCTCCAAAAACAAGTAAAGCTATATTGAAATGAACAAAAAATATTTTAAGATTATAACAGAAATGGGCAATAACATTTCAGTCCAGGCTTGTTGCGATTTACAACAGTTATAAGTTACCCATGAAAGCTGTAAGAATACCTAAGAATTGCCAGAAGAAAATATGTAGGATTATGAAATCAACTTACTGGATTGTGGAAGAGCTGCGATACTCCTATGCTCGCAAAATCCCTTTTATTGGATCGTCGAAGAGCTGCGATACTCCGATCACTTGGAGAATAAGTTTTGAACCTAGATTTGATGCAGTAATATTCGATCCATCGATGCATAAAGTAATCGTAAATCAATCTAGCTTCAACTTTGGACCAAATTGGTAAAAGAAATAAAAGTCTGAAAAATCACCTGATTTCCTGCTCCAAGGACACCACGCACTACGCAGGTGCTTGGGATCTATTTCTGCTATGTACGCAGGCACCTATCACAATCGTATTTGAAATTTTGAAGATGTCAGAGTCTTAAACATATTATTTCGATGCAAATGCAATCTTCGCAGATCCTTCAAGTACGCACAGAGGTCTCATATAAAGGGATCGAGCTTTTTGGGCTTTGAAAAGGGAGACCAACTTACTGTGAATGAGATGACGCCCACTCCAAATCTAGTCAATACCGGCAGCTTGCCATGGCTCGGCAGATCCTCAAGCTGTGTGCTTCGACGATAATGAGCTTAGCAATAGAATGTCCTCAATATGATTCACTATATTCAAGGAGGCCTCAACCAAGTTTCGCACCTGCTTCTGCAATTCTTTCTTCCGCCATTCTCTCTTCCACTAAGCTTCTTAATAATTTCTTCCATCGTGTCTTTTCCACTCCCATGGACAGACCCTTCCACTTCCATCGGTTACTCTTCCCTTTTCGACTGCCCCCACTATTTTTGTAACTGTTCAACATTCTTTTTTATGTACACGGGTTTTTGGAGCCTTATACCACTGTAGAACGCCTCTCGGCGTAATAAGAATATATTTATGTGGTTATAACTCTTTTACTTGGAAGAAGTTAAGAAAAGTAAATAAAGAGCACAAAATTTGATCAAAACATCATAAATACTTTTGAAATTAAAAGAACATTTTACACTTTGTTGTGTAATGGTTTTTAAGAACAAAACTTTGGAGATTATGACTTTAATCCAGGGAATTAATCATTCCTAATTTTTAAAACAACAATTTTCTCTAACTTAAATTTTCTTCATAAGCAGCAAATATAAAACAATTTTAAAAACAATCATCACGGGAATAATGAAGCACCATTTTACAGTAGTTTAATTGCTCACTTACATGCAAAAGAGACAGTTTTACCATTTGATACGCCTCACTACTCTTTCAGATTTGTAACAGTAGTTTCATAATTTGTTACAACTGAAAACTACTAATTATTGTTTTAGATTTTCAAACGCCATAATAAACTACTTTTTCTCATGACAGATTCGATATTCTATTCATTGTATTCTGTCAGATTTCATTCCCAAAGATGCTAAAAAGGCCCGTAATAAAATAATCTAATAATCTATTGAGATATGAAAGAGAAACCAAATCTCTTCTTTTGAAAGCTCATCCTTTTTTTTACGAGGAACTTGTCAATAAGGAACTTTTCAACGAAGTAAAGGAATCGCATGTTAAAGCGATTTTCACAGAATTGTTGATTGTTCTCTGGTATAATGGGATCTGCCTCGTATTTACTGTTGGTGCCAAAGCAGAAATTCTATGTGAGCTTGATGAAATTGAGGAGATAATATATAATATACACAGATTCTTTTATAGTCACGAAAGGAAAAAATGGAGAAGTAAGCATGCAAACCAGGAAGGTTGAACATATCCGACATAGAATTCAAGGTGCATGGCAAAACCTAATTGAGACAGAGCATGCAGTTCAATGGGTGGATTTGGACGTGCCTAATTGTTTGTGTATGATATTTATTGAAAATAGAAATTTGTTCAAATTTTTTGATTTACGAAATTATAAGGAACAATTTAATGTAGAAAATGAAGCTAAAGAGTATCGGGACTTCAGATTTGGTAATCCTGGAAATAGAGAAATGGTGATGTTCCACGCCACACATATGATGTTAAGAATTGAGAACATCTGAAACTTATTTCAAAGGACAAAGGCCGTCCTACTGAATTACGAATCAAGGTGCATGGCAAAACCTAATTGAGACAGAGCATGCAGTTCAATGGGTGGATTTGGACGTGCCCAATTGTTTGTGTATGATATATATTGAAAATAGAAATTTGTTCAAATTTTTTGATTTACGAAATTATAAGGAACAATTCAATGTACAAAATGAAGCTAAAGAGTCTCGGGACTTCAGATTTGGTAATCCTGGAAATAGAGAAATGGTGATGTTCCACGCCACACATATGATGTTAAGAATTGAGAACATCTGAAACTTATTTCAAAGGACAAAGGCCGTCCTACTGAATTACGAAAAATGTTCTTCAACAGATCAGATTAAAAGTTTTGATTGGTCTTTAAAAGCGTTGTATAAACAGCTAAATAGAAATAACAAAGGAAGAGAAGCCAGACTAAAATAAAGGATTCTAAATTAATATATAGAAGTTTCGTACATAGGGCATACCTGATTGACTCTTCCAACCTTCGTCTAATCTTCGTCCACTTCTCTCCCACTTCAGATCTTCAGGCACCTATATTGGCAATGTATTACTGCAGATACCAAGATCATCCTTACTCAGCGACCATATGTTTTATCGAATACTCACAGAAAATGTATTTCCAGTATGAAATGTATATAGAAGTTTCGTACACAGGGCATACCTGATTGATTCTTCCAACCTTCGTCTAATCTTCGTCCACTTCTCTCCCACTTCAGATCTTCAGGCACCTATATTGGCAATGTATTACTGCAGATACCAATATCATCCTTACTCAGCGAGCATATGTTTTATCGAATACTCACAGAAAAATGTATTTCCAGTATGAAATGTATATAGAAGTTTCGTACACAGGGCATACCTGATTGATTCTTCCAACCTTCGTCTAATCTTCGTCCACTTCTCTCCCACTTCAGATCTTCAGGCACCTATATTGGCAATGTATTACTGCAGATACCAAGATCATCCTTACTCAGCGACCATATGTTTTATCGAATACTCACAGAAAATGTATTTCCAGTATGAAATGTATATAGAAGTTTCGTACACAGGGCATACCTGATTGATTCTTCCAACCTTCGTCTAATCTTCGTCCACTTCTCTCCCACTTCAGATCTTCAGGCACCTATATTGGCAATGTATTACTGCAGATACCAAGATCATCCTTACTCAGCGAGCATATGTTTTATCGAATACTCAGCGAGCATATGTTTCCAGTATGAAATGTCAGCATTTAGATGCTACCTTTATCGTACCATTGGCAGACCCTTGGATGTCCATCGGTTACTCTTCCTCTTCCGCTCCTCCACTATCATACAATGACTCTTCGAATGCCCACTACTCGCATCCACTTCCATCGGTTACTCTTCCTCTTCCGCTCCTCCACTATCGTACGGTGACTCTTCAATTGCCCACTACTCGCATACACTTCCATCAGTTACGTTTGGATTCTTTTTTATGTACACGGGTCTTTGGAGGCCTATACCACTGTAGAACGCCTCTCGGCGTAATAAACCTTTACGCATAATAATTATATGTTAGCCTGCTACAACCAGTTGTTTGTCACTTAAGTCACCACATGAGTCATTCAATGCATGTTATCACTGGCCTGTTTTTCCTAGGTTCGATGCTTTCCCAACGTTTTATTATTGTTTCAAACTCTCCCAAAGTCGGGAGAAATATTTTATAGCGAAGGACTTATGTTTAAGTCATTCTCCCAAGGGTCGAGTCTCATCATCCTATTCGTGGCCCTTCTTTAAAATATCCTTTCTATACATGGAAAACGTTGAAAGGTTTTCCCCTAGTGATTTTGTTTTAGCCATGGTCAATGGACCTTGGTTTACTTTGGAATCGCTCATCACTAAAACCTTTTGGACCTCTAGTCCCACTTCAAAGACATGCGATGAGCATGTGTTGTGTTCCATTGCGTCATCACCGAAATGTCTCACACTCCTCTCTGAATTTTAGCAACAAGCGATGGAGATGAATGGAAGTAGTGTGGTAGTTGCGTGTCAAATTTTTATTTCATCACTACGTTTTCCCATTGCCGAAGATGTTTCTAGCTTCGGGTTCAATATTACTATGACATGCAATGGCCTAGGTTATGTATAGATATCTTTGGAAGGTATTTTTTTCTGAAATGCTTAGGAAGGTTCAACCATTTACTGTGACTAGCGATGGGGTTTTTATCTAGGAATATTCCCTTTGAATGAGAATTACTGCTCGTCGTTTAAGATTGAAAGCAATGTAAGGAAACTTCTGTGAGAATTGGAAAGTTGCAAAAAATGTGGCTAAGATGTGGATGGCTACATGGAATATTTTCAACATATCATCGCTATTGCCAAGTACAAAATGAAAAGGAAAGTGGCAATCCTTAATGGGCTTCATTGATTAAGTTTTAAATCCAAAATGATCAACAACCAGGATTAAGCATGGAGTGATGTATTTTATGTTCACTCGAGTGAGCCAGGGTGGTCATTAAATGTTATATGCTCTAATTCCTCTATTTAATGAGGATCTCTTGTAGTTTGTCTCATCATCTACAATTATCAAGGTGTTGAAATAATTTCTATAAATATTGAAGGAATAGCATGTGAACACTAAGAAAATCATTAGAGGTAGTAGTGTGGTCTTCCTGGGTCTATAAGTGTGTGTATGTGTAGTTCAACTATCATTTTCTTTTTTTCTAGGGTGGTATTTCTTCTATAGCTTGTAATTGTGCTCTATGTTGTTGTATGCTATATTGGTTTGATTTGTCATTCATACAAAGGGCACTCTATGGGTTTTAGTTGGTGTATTTTTTGTAACGTGAGTTGTTGGTCAGTGTGGTATTTTGGGTAAGATGGGAGAACCAAGCAAGCCAGTCACACCAGTTAGGAGGTCTAGTAGGTTAAGCATGCAAGAACCTCTTGTTTATGTGTCTGAGGTTAAGCCCGGTACAATGGAAATCCTAATTGTTCTAAAGGGTAAGAGAAGTGTTTGTAAGAAGGGTGAGAAAAATATTTTCTAGAGTACTTATAATATAAGGAACAAGACCATTTCAAAAGAATTGGTCAAGGTTAGAGGGAAAAGGCTTGTCTAGCCTTGGAAGGAATTGAAGAAGTAGAGTAAGGGTCCTAAGGTTTGTTTGGGGAGGCACAATGTTCCCATTGAAGTTTTTGATAGTTCTTCTAGTGATGGAGAAGGAACGAACCCTAACTCTAGCCATTGTCCCATTTCCTTGGTACCCTATGGTGATTCTGATGAAGAAGTGATAATAGCTACTCCAATTTCAGTCAAAAGACTAGGTAGGTGTGCTTACTTGGCTACTAAAAAGACATGGTAGCACCCTGTTTCCTCCTCTAAATTGGTGCTTGGTTTTTGGGCTTTCGTGCTGACTCAATTTTCCTGTGACTGGTTCATTAATCTATGCTATTGGTATTGATGGTGACTTCCCTATTTTTGGTGTGAACATGCTAGTTTTCATGCAATGATAACGACACATTTTGGAAGGCTACCTAGTTCTTCTCCGACCAATTACGTGTTTCTCTTTGGTATTTTTCCTTGTTGTGGTAAGAAATGATTAAAATAACGGTCTAGGAAGTGGCCCTAATTAAGATGCAATTAATTTTGAAATGCATGTGAAATGTTATTGCATTTGAGTCAAATGCTTGTTGCTCCCTTGTACTATAAAAGGGATCATTTCATGGTTCATTGCAAGGGGTTTGAATTTTGAGTCTGGTAAATAGTCTAGGTAGAAGCTAAGCTCAAGAAGGAGCATATTGTAGAGAATATGAATGAATAGAATAGTATATTGTCTTGGGTATGAGTCCTGTATGTAATAGTCTTAAATTAGTTTTATAGAAGCTACATATATAATAAAAAAATCTTAGTTCTGAAACAAATAATCTCCTATGTATCTTTTTTGCAAGTTATATCAATGGCACTGTTCTTTTTTATCTTCAGTTGTTCAATTGAATATATGGCTCTATTTTTTCTCTAACTCAAAGAGTTGATTAAATGCTTGAAGAAAATGCGACGCAAAAAGCAAAACCGCATGGTGACGGATGCTGTGCCGCCATTTTGGTGGCACAGAGTTTCTCATAGCCGCAAGCACCACGGAATAGTCCGTTAAATTTTTAACAAAAACTGCCATGCAATACCAGTTCTGCATATTGATCAATATATCACGATGATACTTTTTGATGCATGAAAGTATAGATTTGCGATTTGTAATGAATGATTGATTTTAAAAATTTCAGAATTACAGGAAGTGTGAGTTTGAAAGTACTTTTCACCTTGAGCTGACAACATTTATTGAATCTCATGAAATTTCAGCAGAAATTATTTATTTTATGCCATGAAACGATTTCCATGCATAACGTCAATTGATATTGATTTCCGGATAGCGGATTGCGCCCGAGCAAATATTTGGCATTTTACGGCATGGTTCAGCGAAAACCACCACGTAACGCAGAAAACCTGGCATCAAAACGGCATCAGCCATTTCATCTCTGAACTCAGTTCATGCCGTTTACTTTACGCTGACTGGTCAATGGAGCACCCCAGGCATTCTACTGGCATCGAATTCGAACATAATTTTGTCTAAAGAACCTAATAAAGAATGTAGAAACATTCCAAATCTTCAAAATTTGTAGTTGAAGAAGAATGTTTAGTAGCTGCTACAAATTTCTAGGTATTCTCATAAATCTAAAGAAGATATTATTATATTTGCAAGAAAATTATGAGAAATCTTCAAGACTTAAAATGTAAATGATTCCCAATTAGGTGAAGTAGCACTAAGTGAGGGAATGCTAATGGTAATTTTACATGTTTCTAAAATGTAACTTGAAATTCATGTATTATGATGGAGAAAGCATGTTATATTTTATGATCTCAAGCAAAATAGATAGAAGGTTACATTGTCAAAAGCTTAAGATTATAATTACAAAGGGATTTTGAATTTCCCTTTGTAATTCTAAAATATATTTGAAAAGGTTTGTAATGATGTGAGAAAATGCATTATCAATCTATCCATCCTAATAGGGAACCAAATATAAAAATGTATAATGGGAAACCCTTATGACATCAAGGAAATTTCAGTACCGAAAGGTACATAGCTATAAATTATAGTAACTGTTGTCACCTAGAATTGCACCCTGTGCAAAGTTTACAAGAAACTGAGCATTCTAGAGCAACATGGAATCACTCCAAGGATGTGGGTCACCTATGGTTGAGTGAACCTCCGGAGAAGGCCGGCTTCCTTTGGGTATCACCTAAACTATTGATTCTTCGACAGAAAAAGGGGAAGAGATGCATAAAATGGAAAAAACTAAACCTATGGTGATACACCGTATTAATGAGAAATCATGAAATGAACACAAGAAGAACATACACTTGAAAGCCTAATTGCTATTCTCATATCAACTTCTCTCAGACTTAATGCTTTAGTCCTAACAGGTTTGGCCCACACATACACCTTAGGAAGGAAAGATCAATTTCACGACCTTAAGATACAAATGTAGAAATGCAAAAACACAGTTATAGACTTGCATGTGCAAAAGAAAGATACAAAAATAAGAATCAATACCAATATGAACATGAAATTTCAAGGTAAACTCTGTGTTGTATTCAGGATTCCAGTTGAGTTATAGAAAACATACATTGACTGAGAAAGGATTGATGGAAAATCACTAACTCTTCAGGGTGTGTAATCAAAACTCTCTTCAAAAAAGGCTAAAAATGCCTTATATACAGACTGATATCGGCCCATTAGGGCTTACAAAAATATCCTCGTTCAGAAAAAGATCTATCTCTAATCTTTTGATTGAAATTAATGCTGAAGCCCCTGCGTGTCCATGACGGTGAAGAGTCATCTCCGAGGAAGCCTTCTTCAAATATCTTTAGCTACTGCATTCATTCTGATCCTGTCGTCATGTTCGATTGAGCTACCTCGGCTACACCTTGAATGCTCTGAGCCTGCAACAGATACATGTCACCTTCATCCTTTTGACGCCCCTCAGACTGCCACGTCTGGCCCTCAGACTTCTCTGATTGGCTAAGTGAACTACACGCAAACTCTCGGCGGTCAAATTCCTTAGTTGAATTGCATCTCGGCGAGACACTAGAAGTGTCTCACCGAGGCGATCAAACCCCTTCGCAAGCATCGGCAACAAATGGAGTCGTCACTAAAAGCTCCCAGCGAGGCCAAAAAATTATATCGACACTACTGGAGCCATCGGCAAGACACCATTCATCGCCAAGAGATCAGTGGGTTAATGAGTCAGGCGGAGATCCCCTGCTATCGCTGAGACCACATCATATTGGTAAGACATCCTGTCGAAAGCCCCACAGTCATACCGAGTCCTCTTTTGTTATATCAGCATCTGCCTTTATCGCCGAGACACACTCCATTGCTGAGACTCCATATCAAAGTCTCCCTGTTTGCTGAAAGTTCACTTCAAGTTCAGAGAGCTCCTGCTTGGTCAACAAGATGTCATGTCGACCCCATCTTCATTCTGTTCGAGCTCTTCTTTTCCTTTACTGAGACTCCCACTAGTCAGGAAGAGGTTGTGCCGAAGGCACTTCAACTTTGGCATGTACACGCCTCGTTTCACTTTGGCAAGAATCCCACTAAGGAATGAACCCTCGGTTGACTTCCTTGCTTTCAGTCTGACTCCCGCTGGTCGGGAAGAAGTCTTCCTGAGCCCCTTGTGGTACGCCAAAAGCTCTCCGTTGTCAGTGAGACCCCTCCTTATCGCCGAAACATCTTGGTGAAAGTTTCGTTACACCGAAGGCTCTTTGAGTCAGGGTGACACTCCCGTCTCGGCAAGACATTTCATCGAGGACCTTTCCTTTGGCCGAAACCACTTTTTCTTTCCTTCTTGGAGGCTCCACTACTTGGTGAGACTCCTACCAATAACACCTTGTATGTCGCGAGGACTTTCCATTGTTGGTAGGTCCTCCGGGTGACATCCTCAACTGTTGGTGAGACCTCCTGAGTTCTGGTGGGGCCTCCTTCTAATCGGCAAGACTTCTTCACTTGCCAAAACTCTATAACGAGCCCTTGACTTTTTCCAAGCTTCATTTGGTTCGGGGAGACATTGTGAAATCGCTGAGACATCTCAGCTATATCACCTAGTCATACCGAAGGCGCTCTTCAGTTTATGTCGGGGAGACTTTGTCGGCCAAACCTGTCCCGAGACTTGCTTCTTTTGATTATCGAGGGGACCCTATGACCTCGGCGAGGCTTCCTAGTGAAGCTCGCTTGCTTTGCCAAGATCTTTTGACTTCGGCGAGACACGATGCGTTCGCCGAGACCTTTTGTTAAAAAAAACAACCTCCATCGAACTGAAACTCATTGTCACCGAAACTCCATCTAATGTCTTGCCGATAGGGACCATATGCTAACCCCACTCACCGTGACACTCCTGAGGTCTCGACGACTATGCCCTTAAAAGATTTTCATGTTGAATCTAAACAAGGCATGCTTCGCAACTGAGGTCCCTGTGACCTAGCATCAGATTGACGACCTTTGCCCTAGGCAGAATGCTTGATTTGGCCTTCTCGAACCTGTTAAACATAATTTGTCTTGCCTATTGAGCTAGAGGGTGAAAATTTAGGCAACAATTCTGGCAACCTTTGCTGGATGTTTTCCTGCTAAACATGAGAACCAGTGACTAGGCGTATCCATTGGGCATGGAGTCGTTAGAAGGCTCAAAAAATAAACAAAATAATAGTCTTGCACATGGCTACAACCTCATGAGATTTGTAGGACACAACAGGTTGCCCAAAATGGCAAGACATAGGAAACAAAAGAGAAAAACACACTGTACTGAAACAACACTTATGGAAAACATAAAGCCTAAACTATTATGTACAATAGAGGCACTTATCATGCTTTAAAATAGGGCTTAAGGTGTATCCCATTGACTGGGATAGGAAGCATTTCACCTTCTGTTGTAGCTAGTTGATATGCGTTGCACTCCTTACAGCCTGTGATAATAAATGGACCAGTCCACATATTATCGAACTTGGTGTGATGGCCTGCTCTACTTTTCAGAACATCCCACTTGAGCATGAGGTCTCCCTCCTTAAAATACTTTGCTGTAGCCCTTTTGTCGAATGTATTCTTTGTTTGGAGCTGATGATATTCTAAAGATTTCATTGCTCTGTCCCTTGATTCTTCGAGCTCCATGAGCTCTACATACCTTACTGACATTGGATCCTGCTCCTCAAACATCTCCAACTGGAGGACAATATCAAGAGCCATAAGCTCCACAGATAGTGATAATTTTGCCTCTTTACCATAGACCAACATATATGGTGAGTTACCAACAGACCTCTTAGGGGTCACTCTGTCTGCCCAAAGTGCATTCTTTAAACTATTGGGCCAGGTCCTTTGATTGTCCTCTATGGTTCTTTTAATAATTCTGATGAGGTTTTTATTCATGCTCTCAGCTAGGCCATTACCTTGAGGGTAATAATTTGAAGATGTGTTCAAATGAATTCCATGCTTGATGGCCCAGTCGGTTACCCTTAGACCCGTGAATGCAAGGGCATTATCGGATATGATGGAGTCAAGTACTCTAAACCTAGTGACTATATCTTCATAGAAGTTCAACACTAAGGATTCCTTTGCTTCCTTCAATGCAACTGCTTCTGTCCACCTCGTAAAATAGTCAGTGGCTGTAATTACCCATTTGTGACCAGCACTGGAAGGTGGATTTATTGGTCCAATAAAATCAATGCCCCATCTCGCTGAAGGGCTGCTCTACTTGGAATTGGATCGCGAGGGGCATGAGGCCGACTTTTTCCTTTCACGAGAAAGCGAGGCACATTTAATGCTTTTCTTGACAAGGCATATGCATCCCTTGAACAAGTTGGGCCAGTAGTAACCAGCTCTTATGACCTTCCGGTGATGGTTGCGGGAGCAAAGTGACCTCCTATGACTCCATCATGAAACTCATGAAGCACTTTTTTCAATTTGGTCCTTGTGAATGCATCTTAATAGGACACCATTCAAATCCTTTTTAAAAAGAACATTGCCCATCAGCACATATGGTATGGACTGCAGTCTAAAGTATCTTCTTTTGGCTCTGTTCAGACCTAATGGGCATTGACCAGTTTGTAGAAATTGGGTCATATCTTGAACCCAATTAGTTATCCCCATGGGCACATCATCTTGAGCATTCTGAGGCTCATTTGTATTGGCAAGCACATCATCCTTTTCTAGTTCACTTTCACTGCTCGACCCTGAAGCAAGCTGTTCACAAAGACCTTTACCTCTAACTAGTTTGGTGATGCTAATATCTACATCGTACTCCATGACCTTAGTGATCCACCTTGCTCTTTTTTCATTCAGATCCTTATTCAACAGAAATTCCTTCACACTTGAGTGTGCGACCAGAATATGAACCTTATTGTTTGAAAGCAAAGGTTTAAATTTCTTCAGACTTCTAATCATAGAGAGAACGTGCTTTTCAACAAATGTATACCTTTCTTCGTAATCAACAAGTATTTGGCTAAAGAAGGCTATGGGTTGCTCTAAATTGTCGCTATTCTTCTGAACCAACATAGCAGAGATTGCACCTCCACTACCAAAAGCATATAAAAAGAAGTCTTTAGAGAAGTCAAGGTTTACCAATGTCAGAGCAGATGCTAACACCTCCTTGATTTCCCCAAAACTGTGCTTTGCCTCCTTTGTCCAACTGAAGACTGCATTCTTCTTTAACATGGTTGTTAGAGGTTGTAGCAGGTTTGCCACATCTGGAATGAACCTCCTCAAAAAGTTGATCTGTCCTAGGAAGCTCTGTAGGCCCTTCTTGTGATTAGGCAACGACAACTCAAGTATGGCTCTGCCTCTTTGAGGGTCAATAGTGATTCCCTACTTTGACACTATGTGTCCTAATAGTTTCCCTTCGTGGACAACAAAGATACTCTTCTTTGGATTGAGGGAGATACCAAACTCTCTGCATTTTTCAAACACTTTCCTAAGATGTAACAGATGTTCATCAGCATTCTGAGAATAAACTATGATGTCATCTAGGTAAATCAGTATAATCTTGTTGATCAAACTTTGAAACACCATGTCCATGGCTCTCTGAAACGTGGCACCAGCATTGGAAAAACCAAAAGGCATCCTCTTGTATGCCATGGTGCCCCATTTAGTTGTAAAAGCAGTCTTAAACTGATCTTCCTCTTTAACTAGCACCTGATTATATCCTGAAAAACCATCTAGTAAGGAAAACCTTTCAGAACCAGCAACCTCTTGTAAGATTTGTTCCATGGAGGGCAGTGGGTAGTGGTCTTTTAGAGAGGATCGGTTAAGATCCCTGAAGTCTACACAGAGCCTTATCTCACCACTTTTCTTTCTAACCGGTACAAGATTAGAAACCCATGAAGTGTGCTTGATAGGGAAGACAATACCCCCCTCAACTAGTTTAGTCAGCTCCTTAATCATTAGGGGCTCAAGTTTAGGATTCAAGGGCCTTTGTTTCTACCTTACTGGCTTGGCGTTAGGTTCTAATTCAATTGTATGCTGAGCAATATGGGGATCAAATCCTTTCAAATCTGAATAGTCCTAAGCAAAGACATCATGAAACTCTTGGCACAAAGCAACAAAAGCTTGTCTATCTTCAGGTGAACAAAGTTTTCCTATCTTAAGAAGTTTACCTTTGAAAATCTCCAGCTCTTCATAGTGTTCTTCTTTGATTTGCAAGCCAGCTCTACCCTTTTTTAGTTGATCATCAGTACTGAAGATAGACTCTAGGGTAACCAAGCCTTTGGGAAATTTGTTTGTCTTCAGCTGTATGACCTAATCACCATACCGATGCTTGAGTTTTGCTTGATTCACCATGGAGAACTGATCTTCATAAGCAAGAAGGAAAGGATCTGCTCATCACTGGCTAGAAGACTTGCCGATTGAATGTTGTTTAATGTCGGTGGGGTTGACTACAACCTTCACGTCTTGCTACACCTTCTCTTTTTAAATTAATAGATTTGGAATATCAAATTGTGCTCCAGTAGTTTACGAAACTTTATCTGACATGCTTTGTTACGATTTCTTGGGATTAGACACTATGTTAAAGAGCATCAAAATATTCGAGGCATGTTCCCTCTGTTTCTATAAGACTTTAATGTGTCATTTTTAGCAACATTCAGGCCCCTTACTTGATTAACAATTAATTCACTGTCCCCATGGACTTTCAAGCTGGTTATTCCTCTCTTCCTTGCCCACTCTAGACCTTGAACAAGGCCCTCATATTCAACAATGTTATTGGAGCATGCAAAAGAAAAACAAAATGTAGAGTAGTACCTATCACCTTGTGGAGAAATCAGCATTGCACCTCCTCCTGCCCCATTCTTACTTCTGGAACCATCGAAGAACATCTCCCACAGTCCATTTAGTGGTTGCAACAACTAATCTGCATCTTTCTCCAAGTTTGGAATCTCTGTGTCCAGGCTCAAGAATGACATAGTTTCCCATACCAGCATCTTGAATGAGGTCTATAGGACTTTCCAATACATTTTCAACCGCCCATTCATGCAACAACACGTCAGGAACAACTTCTGATTGGAGTTCTTGAGTAGCAGCTAGTTCATTGTCAGTAAAAACAACACAATTTGTATTTGCAGCAGAAGGAGCAGCATTGATGTGGCTTGGGTTATATGGCTCAATGTGGTCTTTGGCCAATCTTTTAGACTTGATGGTAACCTTAGTCCCATATCTTGTTCTAAATAGCATATGTGACCAATCGGCTGACACATAACCGCCTATCTTGGCTGTAAAGTCTCTAGATAAGCACAAGGAAAAGAAAGGTGGAAGGTCTATGACACATATGTCTTGAGGGACTGAAAATTTTGGACAAGCATGGAGAGTGAGGTTTAAATCCTTGACAATACCCAAAGTGTTAACCGAAGTGCCATCCAATTGGATCACTCCCTTCTCCAAAGGTTGGTATTTTAGTCCAAGTTTATTAGCAATCTGTTTTGGCATGACAGAGCTGCTAGCTCCACTATCTACCATACAGTTATGGATTAATTTATCACCGATAATTATTGACACATAGAAAGGAGGTGGTTTAACTCCCTTTTCATTCTCTATGCAAGGCTGTTGATCATTTCCCTGAGAATCATTTGTTAACACGACTCTAACCTGACCTATTGGGGGCTCAGATTCATCAGACATTTTCAAACTTGATAGGGCTGATTGTAACATATCCTTTTGACTGGGGATGACTAAAGAATCCCACATAGACATTGTTACATTTGTCCTTTTCATACTATCAAGAATGTTAAAAGGTACAATTGGATTTTTATTGTGTACCTTTCCGCCAGTATGATCAGCTTGTAAGCATGGCTGCTCCTTGTCTGGGAGTTGCTGATCTCTTTGCCAACCACTAGTCACTCGAGAGGTATATGGTTCCATAGATACCGCCCTTCTTCTATCAGCTACTTGGTCAAGCTCAAATGCTCTCTTCTTTGCCCTAGTGTTAGCCACAACTGGAGAGCTATCCTCATTCAACCCATAGAATTCTTGACCTTGCCAATTGAGCAGAGTTGTATCATTGCTTAATTGGTCCTGATGTTGTGAAGATGCATCATTGCATGCACTCTGCTGCGAACCTGAAGCATTTTGTACCATCAGTGCTTGATTGATGAGTCCATTTGAACAAGTGGCTTGATTATGAGGCTGGTTACAAGGGTAGCACCACTCATAATCAGCCGCTAAGTTGTTTTGAGTGGGAACCAGGTCCCTGACTGCACTAACAGGTGCTGGATTATAGGCCTGAAAAGGCCTTGTGTTCATACTCTATCTTGGGCCCTGATAATTTCCCTGATACTGCTATCTATTCCCTTGGCATTACTGCTGTTGACCCTGAAAAGGCTAACTTGAGGCCTGATTTTGCTATTGATAAGGCCTGGAATAGGTCTATTGCTTTTCCAAGTTCACCAACTTGTTACCAAAAGTCTGTAAAAGACTTTTGATCTCTTGTAATTCATTTGATGAGCTTGAAGCAACACTTTCTTGCTTGTCAATGGTTTGAACAACAACTGGTAGCATTGGTATAGCTGGTAGAGGTGTGAAAAGAGCTATTTGCAAAGGGATGTTTGCATGAATTTCTAGAAATATTAGCATTGGTGGCCTAGGAGCAAGCTTACCGGCTTGTATTAAGTTGTTTTTAGCTCTAATAGCTATTTCAAAGGCATCTGGTAGAGACACTCCTCCCATTGATTGTATCATGGCAGCTATATCACTGTTCAAAGCTCTCAAAAAGTATAGGAATGCATACTCTGGAGGTGGCCTCACCGTTGCAGGGATTCTATCCCAAGTTCTTTGAAATCTGAAGTTGAAGTCATTCATCTGCTCTTGCGGAGCCTTCTTAATTGTAGTTAGTTGCTCCAATAGAGACAAGTTGTCAGATCTGTCTTGGAATTGCTTCTGCAATTTTTCTCCAAAATTGTCCCATGTTGCAATTGAACTAACCAGTAGGCTCCTGTACCACTGCACAGTTCTTCCTTTCAGTGAAGCAGCTAGCAATCTCACTGCAACGTCCTCTTCGGTTATGTGGTGGACTCCACATAACGAAGCCACATCTCTCAAATGTTCAATGGGAGTAGTTTGATCTTCTCCCATGAAAATTGGCAGACTCTTCAAGGCTACCATTGGAATATCATTGTGTTGCGCCAAAAGTTGAAGGAGTCCCTCCATTAAAAGCAACAAAGGGTTGATTCCTTGGGCAACCATTGAAGGTATCGAAGTGGATTTGTTGGT
>VDFB02256132.1:113818422-114019125 GCA_007258455.2 Sequoia sempervirens | reverse complement strand
CAAAACTAGAAGATTATCAAAAAAATTTGAAAAATATGAGTGCACCAGATATTCAAGTCCTTGATCCAACAATTTTTTTTTGAATTTTGATACATACAAAAAAAATTATGCGTTATACGGTCGCACTATGTCTGAATTGTAATTGGTTTGACTTTGAAACTTGATTAAAGAAAAAATATTCAATAAAAAACTATCTAACAAGTGGAAGCACTAGATATCGGAGTTACAAATCTAAATTCGAAAGAATTAGAATTTTATCATTCATGGAAAAAAAGTTATACATTATACGGTGTAGTACTTTTAAAAATGTTATTTTATGAAAAAAAATCTATTTTTGTAGGAGATGGAAAAAGAAATTGCAAAATTGATTCCAAAAAAATTGAAAAAAATATTTTTAGAATCTAAAGACAAAATTTGATGAGACTCTAGTTTGCACCATCTTCAAATTCCTCACAGTTTAGCCGCTATAGGTTCCTGAATGTGAAGATTTAGTTTAAAATAATAATTTTTGTGTCCAGTTTGGCCAAAAATTGTAAACCACTATTATGGGATCACCTTGACAGATAGTGTATATTTATGTTCTTGATACATTTAGTGTACTGGTCTTCTTACTTTAATGACTTCATTCTCTCACATGATCAAACAAGGTTTTTGTATGTCAAATATGAACAAGGATACTCCTATCTAGTTGTAGAGTCAAATTCCATGTAATAGATACAACGTCACCCTCGTTCTTCATACCTTGGTGCATCGTGCCTACTTTCTACATCAAAATAAGGATTGCTATACATTATATTGCATAATCTAAGAAGAAAAAGTAAAATCATTTATTCTATCTCATCACATATCCAATAAAATCTTGAAATAATCATAGATTTATTGGTATCCTGATCAACATCATCATCCTATTCTATTCTATCTCATTCTATTCAAATCATCTCATTCTTCTACTTCTATCATGCTAAGATTTATATCCAAATATCATGACATAAAAAAGAAAAAATGCATCTCATCATACATCCATAAACTGTCAATAGCATCTCCTATCATCCATCTTGCATAATCATCATATATATCATATGAAAATAAAAAAAAAATTAAACCATATCATGATCATCATACATCCTACATCCACAAGTCATTAATGACACACATATCAAATCATAAGCATAATAAATAAATTTTCATCATCATATCATGGAAACATGAAACATCTTAATGCATCCATACATACATATGCATCAATAATCACACATCATATACCATAAAAAGATCAATGCATAGCACAATAATGTCATATCATGGTTGCATGATCAAAATGGCTCATCTCATGTATCATCAAAAAATGAATGTCATTATACATCGAATGTGTGATATACATCAAAATATTTAGGAGGCCTTCTATAGCTAATGAATGTTTATACAACAAGGTTTGTCTACATCAAAATATAGATACAACAATATATCTATACAAAACCTAGTCTACCTTGAGCTCCCTCAATCCTTTCAATTGGGAGGAGGATGAACAGGTGGAGGACCCATCAATGGTTGTTGTTGGTGTCCTTGTCCCTGTGAATACACATGTGAGGGTCTACCAATTGACCCTCCATCTGATCTACTTAAACTTGCATCACTCCTTTGAGAAAACCTAGGCTGACATCAGTGATAAGGCACTGCCATATCATATAGTGACTTGTAATAAATGGCCTTGACTATATAGCCCTAATTTCCTAAGTATATTATGTCTGGGGGATAGTCTATCCTTTAGCCTATATATTGCCCTCTAGTTGTTGTTTGTGGGCCCTTTCTTGATCATGCTCTATTGTGACCTATGCAAGCTAGATCTCTAGCTACTACCTATGTGTAATCTCAACATCCCACTCTAATGCTCACTACTCTCTCTCTGTGAGGGGTTGATCCCTCTTTACTGTCTATCAAGTAATCTAAGTAGTGAGACCATCTCTCTCCTATCTATATCCATCATGCTCTTAGTGTTCCTAGTCTCGCTCCTGTAAAGCAACATGAAGCCTCTGATCATCTAGAACCCCAATCTTCGAGACCCCTACTATAGTTGCTATCTATCCAATAGGTGGACCTTGTCTAGGTGGTGGCCTCTAAGGTCCATGTACCTATCCTTTATCCACTATGATAGGTACCTCAACGTCTACTTGCTACCTCTATCTATATTATTTGCTAGACTCCTGTCTACATCACAGACCACTAACGATACCCCTAATTGGATATGTGAATCCCAATGGTCTATTTGTAGAAAACCATGCATCATAAGCTGGGGTAATACTAGGATCATCCGCACCATCTACATACACCCATGGTACCTAAGCTAGGTGATTGAAATTTTCAATAGTTGTTTGTTCTGAAGGCATATGTCCCTAATCTACCATCTCCCTAACTTTCCTTGAGAAAATATCATGGTAATCATTTAAAGGAGAATCCTAATACTCATTGAACTTGTGCCTGACCTCATCTAGAAGTACCTCTCTAGAATATGAGGTGTATAATTGATCAACCACCAAGTCTACAAGGAGGATGATTATCATCATCCTCCAAAGCCTCCACTTGAATCCATGGCCTTTGATAAACTTTTTCATATCATCGATGACATGCCACCAATGGTCCAACTCACCCATGTGGTGATGAGTCAACACGCCAGACTCATATCTATCGGCCATGGTATCTCCATCATCCTAATCTCCATCTCCAACTAGCCTTAGCACTACAATGTGCTCCCATGCCTAGATGTGAAAAAGCATAACACCTATAGACAAGTTGGTAGCTCCTCTATATACCACTTGATGCATATCATGGCATAGGTGTGCTAGAATGCAAGGTCTCCAAGAAAAGATACAAGCCTTCTGTAGGATCCTCTTATGGACCCTCCCTATCCATGACTAAATCTCCTTGATCACCTATCCAACATGAGTGGCCCATAAATAGGTCTTGCCACTACTATGGTTATGTCACTAACAATGTTGATGTAGTCATGAAGGTCAACCTATCTCTCCTCAAGCTCAATCTCCTTGTCCATCAAAACTCACTCTAGAGCCTCCATGCCTTGGTCTACATCATAAGCAACTCACTCCCCATGCATCAAACCCTTAAGATCTGCTAGACATCCTCTAGAGTGATAGTGGCCTCACTTGTAGGTAGATGGAATGATGAGGTCTCTAATCTCCATCTCTCCACTAAACTAGTCATAAGGACTAAATGCACCCAAATCTTCAACAGGTACATGGTAAAGTTTGACAGTGCTTAAGAACTCAACCTCAATAGTTTTAAAGGTGGTAATCCACTCTAGGACCTGTGGTCTCCACTCTTGTGAGATGAGGGGGTCTAGTACAACTTGTAAGCATAATGCTCACAATGTCATTTTTTCTCAAAATTTGTAGAAATCTAAACCTAAATTCCTAAAGAACAAAAGTGATCCTTTTTAATAAAGGCAACACGTCGTTCCAGTCAAAGGAATCACACTTTTGCAAAGGTTTCATGTTATAACAAAGGTGTCACACTATCCATAAAACAAAAGTGAAAATAGTAGCATCACACTTTTACAAAAGCGCCACACATGGGTAGTCATAAGCATCACTTTTCAACAAAAGTGTCACAATTTTTTAAAACTCAACACAGATGTCATAACCTGACACTTTTGACAAAAGCTTCACGATTGAGCTACAAAAGTGCACTATTGGGTTACAAAAGCATTATAGAAACTATGATGCCTTTGTTTTCCTATGTTCTAGCCTAAATTTAGCTATTTCAAAAAGTGTGTAAGAAAAAATTAACTTTGTACATACCGGGGCACCTACTCCAATTGGCCTTTGGAACTAACAAACTCAATTTGCGTGATGTGATGCTTGTATAACATGCACCATCTTAAACTATTCTTGCAAAGGGGTAAGAAGGGTTATGAAGGATCTTAGCTCAAATTTCTCAAAGAAAAGCATGCAAATGAAGCTGAAATTCACCCAAATGAACATATATTCCTAGCAAAACCTAGGGTTTCGCCTTGCAACTTATTTTTCCAACTTAGCTATCAATCCTGAATAATACTAAGGATTCCTAGGACTTATTTTTTGTCCTATTTTCAATAGACCTAGTCTCATCATCTTGTTGTGATCTGACCCAAAAATTAATTTTGTTGGTTGACCTTTCAAGGGGACAACACACCATCATTCCTTCGTCCGCTGGGGCATAGTGGAGTATCAAGGAATTTTTAATTTTTTTCGAGCAACATCAGGTCTATGAAACAACACAACAAGTACATGGTTTCAAAGAGGAGTAAAATGTAGACACCTAAAATTGTCTTGAATATATTACACATCTTGATTTCAGTTACTAATATCATTTTCATCATTTTTCCTCATTATCAATTAATTCCTCCATTTAATTAAATAATTTCCAATTATTTGATTAAATTCACTTTATTCCCTTATTATTTGAATAAATAAAGTTATTAAATTAATTTATCATTTTCATGCTAATTTTTAATTATTTAATTAAAACTCTTAGTTCCTCTCATCCTCACAATTAAATAATTTTCATAATTATTAAATTGACTAATTTTCCTCCAATCCTCCAACTTACACAGAGGATATTCCTTTGTCAAAAAGAGACTATTTCTGATTCAAATATCTTTTTCCCTCCAATTCAAAATATCTTCAATCAATTTTCCATGAAAATAGAAGTATGGGCTCTCTCATGAATACTCAACCATTGATCCTCCCTTCTCTCCTTGATTTCCTCTCATCCGTTGATCTACATTTTCAATCTCCACCATTGATAAGAATTCCCAAAATCTATAAAAACAAGTCTTTCAAACATGAAAATCATTCACACTCCTCATAAGTATAGTCATGGAGAAGAAAACACACACTCTCAACCAATCCCAAATTCCAGATTACAATAGATTCAATACTGATTAACTCAAAATCGACAATAACCTATGTCGATTTAAAATCGATTATACGATTACATACTACAGTAAGCTCAAATTCAAAACAAATAAGTCTATTCAAATTTCATGAAAAATTTCATTACATTGTAAGCAACGTCATCGCCTCTTTGTTTTCTCCTCTTCCTACTATGGCTCAGTTCTTCTTGCAGACTCTACACATCATCTTCCACCCATGTTCCCCTCATTCTATCCCTTCGTATTTCCCATGGCCTCATCTTTCACATGCCAACCAGTCCGTCTCCCCTCTGCTGCATTAATGATCTCTGCATCATTCCACACAGTTGGAATATTTCCAGCCTTTTATATTTTGCAATCATTCGGCAACCTCTTCTCTTCCTTTCTACTTTTCTTGTCACCAAACATCCACGCGGGTTCTCTTTCCATGCACTATCCTCGTTTTCCTGATTACCCATCTCACTTATATCCAGCTCCTTACAGTTTGGTCTCCTTCTTGATGGACCGGCTTCCCATTATATGCTGTGTGCTTCCTTTCCTACTGGTAGATTTGTACGTCTTAACCTTATGTGTACTCTCCATTTCACGACCACCCTTCCATCTTCGCGCGCCCTCACTATCTTCACTCTTTTTCATTTTGTTTTTGTTGGCAATCTTCCAACACTTGCATACATCTCTCTTTGTCTTGGTGCAATCTTTAAAACTAAATGTGAATCCTTTGTGGTGGCACGGGTTTACTTTATCCGTCCATGTCAAATTTTCTTCTCTCCTCACAATTTGTTTGCACTGGCATGTAATCTGCCCACCCCGTAATATTCTCCCTCTGGCATTGATCTTCCTACTATTAGTACTGGTTTTCTATAGTTGCTACATTCCTTTACCCTTGACCTTTCCTTCACCATGAGGTGTGGACTCTCTCCTCTGTGAATTGCAGTTTAATCTTCTATTACAAGCACCTCTCGCCGTTCTTTTTACTAGCTGCATTTCTTCTATAGATTCTGCCCTTTTAATCCAACTTATCCCCTACCGTCTTTCTCGCGTGCATCTTCTTCTTAGCTTATCTCCTTGCTGACTTTCTACGCTTGGCACTTCCTTACCCGTTGTTCCTTCCAGTTGAATGACAACTATCAATCCGCTTGGATATTTTCCATAGTCGGCTTATTCATACATGAATCTTCTTCCCTGTGGCGCAACTTTATATCTTGTCTTTGTGGTCTGTGCACGAGTCTTAATTCTTCTCTCTTTATTCTAGAGCCACTATTCCTCACTTTGTCGCCCTTTCCCTCCTCCAATCGCCACCCCTCTTCTGCTCTCTCATGGCGCCCTTTTATTGACTCCAT
This sequence comes from Sequoia sempervirens, assembly GCA_007258455.2. Lineage (NCBI taxonomy): Eukaryota > Viridiplantae > Streptophyta > Pinopsida > Cupressales > Cupressaceae > Sequoia > Sequoia sempervirens. The sequence continues at coordinate 114,012,858 of VDFB02256132.1, read as the reverse complement.
CTCAAAGTTCATATTCGTTGGACTCTTTACCTTCCAACGCCCATTTGCTACTCTCTTTAATTTCCCATGTCCGTTTATATATTTTTCTCGTGTTATTTTTTGATTTTATTCCTCTTTTGTCTTTTATAAAATCATTAATGCCAATAATATCTTGGGTGGAATAATGGCAACATTAAAATCAAATTGGAATAAAAATATTGTCCACAATAATGTCGGTCAAACTCTCTTCAATCGACTATCAAAACCATATTAAGCTATTTGTTGAGAAAGAAAACAAAAACAAAAAACCAAACTGAATTTTTTTTGTTGATGATTGCCTATTGACCTAAGATGCTCCTGCATTAGGCACTCTCTAGAATTCTTAAGTCAATATTGAGTAGTTTAGAATACCTATTTTGTGAATCATACCTCTCATCAAGTTTTTGCAATCATGGATTATGCACAATTTGAGTAATCCGCATCATAAATTTGCATCAATCCACAATGAGATTGAAGGTTTGCACTTTCTATTTGGTTTAATTGCTTGAAATTTTGTATTATTTCTTTAGATTAAATCTTTGATGCTTAGAAAACTAATTTCATTGAGTATGGGTTTGTATGATCCCTAATTTGGTGTAATTTCTTAGTGTTTTTAGACTTTAATTGCTTCAATTTTGCTTTCATTTACTCATCCATACTTCCTTTACGACAATAATATTATATTGTTAGATATGTTAGTTTATTATTTAGTTAATAATTTTGATTGGATAGTTTTTTTTTTCAATTAATTAAACAATAAATATTATTTAATTAATTTGATTGTGGTAAAGAAGTGAAACTAGGATAATATTATATATTTTAATGGATTAGAGGTGTTAAGTGTGAAATTTAAAGTATATGTGATTTCAATGTCCCAAGCTATTTAAGATTATCTTGGAATCTTGTTCTATAATAAGATTTTGAGAATTGGTAGTGAAATCTAGATTTGACCCAATAATAGCTCCTCCTCCAAATAAGCTAGGATTGCTTTTAGAAGCTCTATCAAAGAGACTTAATTTAGGAGGACATTATTGCAAAGTCAATCTTATGTAGGGCATAGATCTACATTGGCCATCTAATCTAGATTGGGAAGATTAATCTAGACTTCAAATTTAAGATGAAACTTATATTAAATAGGACAAATTGAACATCAAGATAATAAATTAAAAAAATATGAAAAATGGATATAAAACAAAAAGATAAAAGAATGAAACGCATATATACTCAACATTGCACGAGAGATCAGTTTTTTTAATTTTCTTTTTCTGTACAAGAAATGTAAGTTCTGAAGACATATAAAGAGATGAATCATGAATACGTTCAAATAAATATATTCTAAATAAGTCACAGAAATATTCTTCTGCCTGATGTTGGAAACATGGGAATAATGAGCATTTAAGGAAAATTGGTCGTCAATCAGGTGCCAATTAAATAAATTTGTGCGTTTATCGACGCAAACCTACGCATGTTCAACGGTCAGTCCGGTCACCGAAAGGACATATTCTACCATTCCATGCCAAATTTCCACTTTACCAGTAGCTTTACACGCCCGCTGCCTACCACACCAAACTCATGGACTCAATTAAAGACTCAGAAATATCATTATATTCTGAGACCCACTTAGTGTTTTATACTGCATCTCATTTTTCTTCGTACGCTTCCAATTTAGAAGTTTATGCTCAGTGAATATCCGCATAGTTCCAGTGGAACTTAAGTCTCATTATAAAAGGGCTTTGGACGAGCTTCGATTAGCATGCTCTGGGCAACTCATTATTATGAACTATAAAGCAGTTATTCTCCCAGTTGTATCGTGGATAGGCTGAATCGTATTGTAGGACTGGACACCATGAAAGCTCCAGGATTTGTCACAAGTAAGTTTATGTAGATTTGTTCTCGGTTTTGTTTAATTAGATTTGCATTCTAAATGTATGAACTCCGATCAAGTTGTTCTGGATAACTAATTACTTATGAATTCAAAAGTATTATGTATAAGCTGAATCATATTATAGGACTGGACACCATGAAAACTTCAGAATTTGCTACAAGTTCATTCATATTGATCTGCTCTTAATTTTGTTCATGTAGAATTGCTTTTGGTTTGCCATAAGTTAGTTCATATAGACAGGCTTTTGGTTTTGTTTAAGGGTTTATATTGATTTGCTCTTTGATTTGCCACAAGTTTATCATGTAAACTTGCTTCTGGTTTCTGGTTTTGTTATTGGTTTGATATCACTTTATTTACAGTTAATGGTAACAATGTATTAGTTGTTATTTTTTTATATAAATTTGTATGGTTTTCTAAATGTGTTGAGAAAATACTATTTATAGATAAAAACCCACTGTATAAATGATTTATCCTTTCAAAATAGTATGCAGCTTATGTACAGTGCCTGACATTTAAGTTGGATGAATTATCACTAGTTTATATTTATGCAGTTCAGGTAGACTTGCTCTTGGTTTAAATGGTGGAATTACAGATCCTAAAATGCATACAAATTTTTTCTTATAGTTCTTAACTTTTTATTATTAGATCCAATTCTCAAATTTTGAATTATAACAGAGAGAATTGGTTTGTGTTAGACATTTCGAACAGTCCACGGATGGCAAGGTCTGCAGTGTTATACCCACAACTTTACATGAGGTAAGCTTCTTTATAATAAATGATCTGATGCAATGTTCTATGAATTTTTCTTTTTTCCCTACTATCTAGTTGTTTAAAGTAATAAAGTAGATGTAAAATTTTAATTTAAATAGATAAATATTAGAGTAAGGTAGTCATTGCGGTGATTTTTTCCGTGACTTTTTCTAGTGTCCGTAGTCAATTGTACTTAGGTATTAAGAGGATTTTAAAGTTTTAATATATTTGTTAGATTTGTTATGTATTTTTAATTAATATTTTTTTTTATCATATTTTATGATTTATTAAAGTGAGACCACAAGAAAGGAAAAAATAAATCATAAAATATTATCCCAAACATTGATAAAAAAAAATTTACATTATCAAATTTAAAAATATATATCAAATTAATATTATAGAATATGATGATAGTTTTACTAAAATCTAAGAACTTTCCATTATGTGTATTTGTATGGATGTTTCACTCTGCTTTTGAATTTGACTTGGGAAATCTAGCAAACTTTCGTTCAATCAATATTTGTCTTCCCTAATTGATATCTCGTGATCAAATTTGATGTACTTTTAAGACATTACAAATAATTACATTATTATTAGCATTATTTATATTTCAACATTATGCTAAGTTTATTGAAATTTCTTAACAAAGATGAATGTCTATAATGACGTCTATCAAAATTCTGATCTGAATCTTCTTAAAATTTTGACATTCTACAAAATCTCTCCATCCATCTTGATAACAGAGGTCAAAGTAGGAAACAACTTTAGAGGAACATCATATTTCATCTAAATTTAGAAAATAATTTCCGCAGTTCAAGGGAAGAATGGTGAAATCATATAATCTTTTCATATTTGTTAATAAATTTCAAATTTCAGAAACTAAAAAATAGTTAAGAGTTGCTGAATAAATTATACGAAATTTTCTTTGTATATGTATATGAATATTGTACATAGACATATACATATATACAGAAAAAATAGACATATAATCATGGATCATATATTTTTTTATTATAAAAATGAAGAGAACAAATGGTAGGTAATTTGACACAATTTCTTCACAAATCTTTAAATTGTAGGGTTTATTGAAACCAAAATATGAAATTATGATAGATTAAAAAAGTCTTTTAAGTATTGCCACAAAATTATAAGTTGGCTTATTAGCTCAATTATGGTTTGTATTTATAATGTTGAACTAGATTATGTTTAAGAATAGCTCAAATTTAAATTATTTAAAAAATAAAATCAATTCTACAATCTAACTAAGAAATTTTCTCTTTGAAATATTCTAAATCCATAAAAAAATGGAATCCCACTCAAATATTTTTTCTACCTTACAAAGAAAAGTAACCCTTTTTCCTAGGGAATTAGGCTATAACCTAATATATCAAGAAATTGGATAATTTTATTAGTGTGATATATCTAGGTGAGCATTAGGGGTTGGGAAGCATTCATAGAATTGGGTGAGGTTTTTATAAGTGGCATTTAAGAACTTCTACATATCATTTTGCATAGATCAATTAGAAGAAATTTTATTAACTATGTTAGTATTGTTAAGGTCATTTAGCTACCATTTTTCTACACCACATGGTTTGTTATTGTGTCAAAGACTTATAATCTTAGGGATGCATTCTTAATAAAAGATTAATTCAATTAAAAAAGGAAATGGTTTACTATGGGTTCTTCTTTACCTTAGAGAAATAATTGGGGATAGTGATTAGAAGAATGTGAGAATAGATAGCTAGAGACCATTAGGACCCAATTGTCATGTGCCCAAAATTTACACGAAGAAAATCCAACAATTTTTTTTTAAAACTAAAAATTTAGCATAGATTACAAGAATTACTTCTACTTGGACACCACAAATCAACCCGACTATAACTAGATCTATCTATAATATAATATAATATACTATATATGTCAAGGCCCTAATTTTTTTTTACCAAAAATAAAATAAAATACAATAAACTCAACCAATTACATTAATTAGCATTCTATGTGCTTAAGATTTAACACCAACCATCTCCAACATTATTGTTATAGTTTGCAAGGTAATTGATCTTCAAAGAATAAGGTGATGTTGTTGCCAATAAGCCCCTATAAAATGACCCAATACTTTTTTTCCAAATTTTCATTTCAAGCCATAAATGTGTTTTTTCCATTTGCTAGAATAATTCTTATTACATACAACTAACCATTGCAGCCCTAATACTCCCTAACGTTTCAACCTTAAGAGAATTATCGTTATTAGCCTCAAATTAATAACAACTTTTACTCCTACTTTTACCATAATAATGTTATTATCCCCTTTCCCTTTTTAATCCAAGAGACACATACACAACATCGTACATAATATTATTATTAACAATATTCTAAACATTGATAAGAATATTATTGAACTTGTTTTTGCCAACCACAAAGAATACTTCTCTTAAAATCGATGCCCATTTATTTATTTATTTATTGTATTGCATTAATAATTTACTAGCACAACTAAAAAAAATATATATACATACTTAAATCATCAATATAGTCGTGTCAAAATTTAAAACAAAAATGATTATACGATTGAGGTAATTGAGATGGCTTCGTCTATTGATCTATTCCTCTAAATCTCTCTCTTAATATTCGTTTTATTTTCCCCTTTTATACTATTATTACTAATGTTGTTATGTCTTATAAGATAAATCTTTAATGACAAATTTAACATCATCCTTGTTATAGAAGATTTACATTTCCATTATTAGTGACGGAATAATATCAATATTTGTATGGACATTATTAATAACAGCACTGTTAATTCTGTCACGGTAATATTAGTAGCGTAACGAATCATTACCTCCCGCAGCTAAATATAAACACGGGTCGCTTCTTACACCATTAAGGAAAACTACTATACATGAGTGAAACAATAAAGCGTTGACAGATATGCAATTAACGGATCTGTATTTGTGTTTACGCGTAAAGACAAAGACATCGCACGAGTTTCAGAAAAAAAACAAAACTTATCTTCCCAAACAAACGGCTAAACAAGCTTATAAAGGTTAACCCTATGATAATTTGGAGACCTTTTGTTAATATATATTCTTTGTTTCCTTTTTTGTTTTTGAATCACAACGACTCAAACACACCAATCCCAATAAATGCTCTAACACCCTATAAAACGGGTCAAAACGGCCGCATGAACCTACCACCATGGCAGGTGACATGGGGTGGAATTTGATGGTCTATTGACCTTTTTTCACTTTTTCAATTTTAGACCGTATATTACAACTATAAAATTTATTAATATGTATAGTTTCACTTGCTATATTTTTATTAAACCCTGAAAAATTATTATAAGCAAAATATAATATAGTATTTTAATTTATAATATATATCATTTTATAATTTTAATTATAAAAAGATAAATTAATTTAAAATTGAATATAACTTGTTTGAATATTTTCTAATATGAATTTAAAAGCTTTTGACAATTTTTATAATAGTTATCATTTTTTTATATTAATATATGTGATTTATAATATTATTATAAACATATATATTAATTTAGAATCTTTTCAAAATAGAATATAATATTTTTTAACTTTTAGACTATATTTAACAAAAAATGTTTTTTAACATGAACTTAGAAACTTTTGCTAATTGTTAATTATAATAGTAGATTTTTATATTTATTACTAATAATTATCATTGTTTTCTAATTTTTCAAGATATTGCATTTATTATTTTATATAAAAATTCATAAATTAAACATTTTTTTGACAGGCATTTAAATGACCAATAAAATTTTCATATGACATGTAGGGATGACCGTCAAATCATAATTACATAATTGCATTGGGTACTACTCGGACTCGTAGAACCTTCCAAAACAATCTTTAAGTTTCTCTTGTATGTCCACCCTTCTGACAATGATTTATACGAGGTCAAATCATGTCCTTGGGGCCCTACTGTATGTCCACTGGACCCCTAACACTATGGTATAGAACCTAGGGGGTTTATTTTTGCATCCCAACTAACAAAATTGACCAACAACCTCTTTAAAGACCCACTTAAGGATCCATTTGAGTTTTCACACTTGGATAAGGGTTCCTAATCCCTAACCCCACTTACACCCACATAACACATAATTTGATATCCTTTTAATATCAACCCTTACCACATTAATTTACCAACCTATTAGCTTTATTTATTTCTAAGCCCAAAAAAGGTTCAAATTCATATCCACAATAAGATGTCTTTTTATTTTCTCCCAATGGTTTTCCCTTCTTGTAGTGACACCCTTATTTTACTCTACATTGCCAATGTAATAATAAGAAATAAGCATGTACAACATTAATTTGCAAGATTAATATCCCAAGATTTACCTATGCAACAATTCCATTAAAAAGCCTCTATGGTTTCAGGTCCCTGTAAAACCTGTTTTTTCCTTTTCAAAAACAATTCCATTAAAATTTCAATTTGTATTCCATATTTTATGAGTGCCTAACACCTTCATGGAAGTAACAAAATGGAATGCAAGAATATTGTTACACAATCACACTATTTATCATCTTAATACATCTTACCATCTATTTAAGGAAATATGAAACAAATTAGGGTTTTACTAATTACATGTGAAGAAGGGTCTTACACTAATGTACAAAATGAAAATTTGAACTTAATAAGAAATTTAGAAAATGGAATGCAAAAAATATAAATACCTTATATCAATATTAATTTGGGTGGGCCACTTACACAAATAAAATATTAAAAATCAAAATTTATTACTTTTAGACACATATACTATAGCAATTTAATTCACATTATGCTATGAAATTTTTAGATGAAGCTATAAGAGTCCAAATTTAGAATTTGAACTCGCCAATGGTAAAAAAATTATGTAATAGGGTTCAATTCCAAATGGAAAACAAGATAACACATCCCTATGAAACATATAGATAGCTAGAGTTATCATAGACCAAGATAATACTAATGCGCACACAACTAACTTGTGGAAATTCTTTAGAGAGGCATTTAAATGACCAAAAACAAATGTCCCTATAGTGTGAAAATAAATATATCTATTTATGGATTATAAGAATATCCTACCATAAGTGGGAGTTGTTACAATTTTTTTAAAAAAATTAATAATCCAAAATTTTAGTTTTCTTTTATAAGAATCAACCTCAAGCTTTGAGAAGTAGTGAATAACATATATTGAGAACAACACATGGGTTAAAATAGGAGATGATGTTAGAAAGATTTTTCCAATCCATACCCATTAGATTAAATAATTGAGATGACTTGATGAAGGCAAATGTCCCTATATGTAATGATACATATATATGTACCACATATGAATATGTATTAGATATAAAGAGGTAAGTGTACATGGTATGAGAATATGAAGAACATACATATGTGAGTAATAAAATAATGGGATATGATACATGAGTAGAGCATATATATAATGGATACCTCATAATGTATGATTATATGATGAATATATGTGAAATATATGGAGTTGATGTGTATGAACGGTGTGCAAGTATATGTTTATTTTATTTTTTGTATTATGTATTTTAACACATAATTTTGTAATGAATTACATATATTTTTATTATTTTATATCCATCACACTTGAAAAAAATAGTGTCAAAATCTGGTGGATAAAACCATAGATCTATGCCACACTTTTTGCCAAGAAAATAGTTTCAAGTGAAACCATTTCACCCTAAAAAAATTCAATAAAAATAGTTTTTCCTAAAACCACACAGCATCTATGTGGCACATTTAGCTTTGGTTGAAACATTTTTTCTCAAAACCATTAAAAATATATATTTTTAATTAATAAACTAAATGAGGTTTGATTACATGTAATTTTTTGAGAGAAAATATTTCAATTGAGAGTGTTTCCATCAAAAAAAATTGTTTGAAATTATCTATGTGGTAGCTTAACCCCTCTTTTGAGGCAAATTAGAAAAAAAATCAACTTCATCTCCATATATCTCCAACTGGAGGTCCTTTGATGAAAATATAAAAGTACCCTTTTGTAGAGTTTAGAGTCTATAATCCAACAATATCTATATATTTTATATTTTTATTAGTTTTATATTATATATTTCTAAATTTATTAAAAGTAGGTTTTGTTAAGAAAATATCAGGCTAATTAGAAATTTAAAAAATACATTAAAACATATTTTTAAAAAATTGAAAAATATATATTGCACTAGAGGAGATAATTCTCTCCAAGAGGGTATCATTTTTAAAAATCATAAAAAAAATAAAAAAATTGACGTCCCATAAAGACTATGATGTTTTGATTAAGTTGACTTCTTAATTTAAAAAAAAACTATATTCATCAAAAAATAATTTTTTTCCTTGCATTAAGTTTTCAAGTCATATATAGAGAGAAAAAATTAGAGAAAAATAAAAATCCGCTCCTTTTCCAGTGTCCCATTGACATTTATAAAAATAACAATGAAATTTTTTCTCTTGTATTTTAAAAAACATATGAAACTATATATTTTTTTAAATTATAAATATAATCTACATTAAGAATTCTACATTTCTTTAATTTACATCAGTTGAAAATATAAATATCATTTTTAGATATTTGAAGTTAAAACTTTGTATTTGTGTTAGCCATTTCCTTTATAAAAGTGTGACAGAGTTCTATAATTTTACCCTCATAATCTTGGAGATGCCTATTTAATCCAAAATTTAGTATATTTTAAAAAATAAAAAATCATAGCAAATTATTGATAGAGATGAAGGATAAATAGAAAGATAAATTAAGAAAAACTACTTCTTAGAATATAAGAATAAGTAGCTAGAGATCATAAAGATAAATGTTTAAAAATAAATTAAGATTCAAAAATAAATTTAGAAAATGGAAGAGACCTACAACAAAATAAATATCCTATATCAATATTTGTTGTTGTGGCCTACTTATAAAAAATATTAAAAAATCCAAATTGATAACTAGGGAGCATACATATTATAGGAATCTAATTGATATAATGTAATAGAATATTTGGATGGAGCTAAAAGAGTCCATGTTGAGACTTCACACTTATTTCCACCACTTTTAGGAGGAGAGAAATAAGATCATATCATAAATGAAATAATAAAGGGAAGTGGTGAATCTACAACTAGTCTCAATGAGATAACTTCTAATGGATATAAATTCAAATATTCAATTGATATTTATTCTTTTATTAGGTTAAAATTAAGGAGAGTTAGATGGAGGTCAATGATGAAAACTCGCAAGAGTGCAAAACAATAGAAACAAGAGAACACATCCACATGAAACATAGAGATAATTAGATTATCACAAACTAAGATAACATCATTATAACACACAAGAGCATAATGAGAACACTACTAGTAAGGAGATCCAGGACTATGCGGGTAAGGACAGAAGGATAGAAATTGACTTTGAGAAAATAAAAAATGTTGTGAAGATAATTACTAAATAGAATAATAGAATGGCAAGACATAATGCTATCATTATCAACACAATGACTAAAAATTTGGATAAAGCTCAATAGGGGTCCTTGGTTGTTGATTTGGAAGAGGTTAAAGATAAAAACCAGGAAGAGGACATAGGGATTTTGAAGAGAACCAAGGCTAATCTAAAAAGGAAGGCACCCCCCACGCCACAGATGATTCAAACTTTCAAGAAGGGAGTCCAAGATATGCAGGATCTGAAAGACTAGATAGCTGAAGAATCTGGATTAGTTGCTGCTGGTTTTTTGGTCTGTGCCTCAACTGACTCTTTGGTCCCTAGATTTTTTGGTTAGCTGCTATTTTTTTAGGGTTTTACTTTCATTGCAGCTTGTTTAATTCGGTGGACTTTTTTTTCCTTTTCTATTTTATGTTGTAAACTTTGTGGTTTCAGGTCCCGGTAAAACCCATTTTTTACTTTATCAAAAACATCATTATAACACACAAAAATAACTTTTAGAAAATCCAAAGAGACATAACAATGAAGGGATGTAAATATATACAATTGTGTCCCTATATGTAATGACAAATAAATATGTACCACAAACAAATATGTATTTATATGTAAAATAAATATTGATAGATAAGTAAGACATGATCTGAAAATAAAGAAGAGACTTATATGAGTAGAAAATGAATAGACATAATACATGAGTCAAGCATGAAGATAATTAATATTTGATAATGTATAATGATATGATAAATATATAAGAAATATATGGATTTGATGTGTATGAATGGTGTATAAGTAATTTTTTATTTTATTTTTTGTATTATGCATGCCATCTCATTTTTTTTTATCCATTTCATATATTCTAACTCTCTTTTGTATCCATCACACTAGGATAAAATTATAAAATAACATAGAAATATCACAAATATATAGTCTAATATATCTTGTCAACACAATACATTGATAGAGAGGTAGAGTTAAATATGCTAAAGATAGTTGTGAAGCCATTACCACATGAAACATAATTCATTCCTTATTCATAGAGATAAGTATCCTTATCCATGTTAAGTTTAATTTTTATAATTTAACATTTAATCTCATAATGCATTACCCTATATAATTATAATTCATAATTAGTAGTCAAGGTCGTGTTGTTAATGTAATTTAATTTTGTTGAACAATCTAAGATTAGAGAAATTTTATTTTTCTTTAAATTTATATTATATATAAATTCATATTGAAGTCTTCAAAGTAAAAATGCATTTCATATTCTCAAGTGTTAAAATTTAAGAGGAATGGTTTAAATTAACTTGAATTGATATGTATGAAAATAGTTGAATAGTTAAGTTTATAATATTATTTAACATATAGGAAAAAACAGCATTCCAGGAGGAAAGATTGACAAGGATCGAGTGCAGTATGTCCAAGATAAGCCAAAATATTAGGGCTACTGTGGCGAATAATCACAAAATTGCCAGGCATAACACCATTATCATCAATGCTATGGTGGAAAAGCTCGAAAAGAATCAAAAGGGTTCGCTAGTCGTGGATTTGGATGCAGATAGAGGTTGCAACAGATCTGCTGGTGATGGGATTTCGACTCGCATCCGGGCCAACACGAAGAGGAAGACCCCGTTTTCTTCACATACGGCTCAAGTCCTCAAACAGGGGTTACAGGATATGAAGGATGTTGAAAAGGAGACCGAGGAGTTAATGAAAACCTTGGAGTAGTGCGGTGGTGTTTGTTTCTGGCTTTTTGGGCGGTCCTTTTTTTGGACCCTGTTGTCTCTTTGTGCTGTCGTTTCCTTTTTGGGACAGCAGTTTGTTTGTTTGGACTTATTTTGCTCTATCTTTTGTTGTTTTAACTCTGCGGTTTCAATAGACAAGATTACATGCTGTTAGGGAATAAATTACCCCAATACTTTTTCTACAAATTAGTCCATAACACCCCAAACTTCTTAGCCAAGTTTACGAAAAATATTTTTTACAAATTTCAATATTAAGTATTTAAATGTTCACTTTAAAAAAAAATAATAATGTTTGAAAAGCATAAAATTCTGGTTTTATTAATAATTAATTAACAATTGCAATAATAAGACAAGTACTAAGATGAAAATACAAAAAAACTACTAAATGAGTTATTAACTAGAATATCTTTAAAATATATATTTTTTATTTTTAAATTTAAAAAAAAAAAAAATAAAGTACAAAAAGTAAAAATAAAATTAAGGCTAATTTAACAGACCACCATTAATCGCCTTGATAAAATTAAAATTTCGATATGACTAAACATATGATATTTTAATTGAATTCATATATTTTTGTAGGTTCGTATCATTTTGCAAATAACAGCCAGAAATTTCCAACTTTAGTGATGTCAGCATATGGATGTGTATACGCTCTTCCTACCTATGTAAATGTCTGAAAATCAGGATTATTTTTCTGATAAAGCCCATTTAATTTACAGATTGGATGATGCAGCATTATATTTTAAAGAATTTTTCCTATGGGATTTGATATTGAGAAACATTATGAAGAATAAGGATTCATGAAACCTGTATTGCAAAACTTACCGGCCAGTGATACTACAATCATGTACCACAAACATGTTATGCCATTTTAACTCTAAGAAGTAAATGCTATAGAGAAGTTTATGATAAAAACAATGAAGAATGTGAATATTCAAATGTCCCTATATGTAATGATACATAAATGAATATGTATTAGATATAAAGAGGTAAGTGTACATGGTATGAGAATGAAGAACATACATATGTGAGTAATAAAATAATGGGATATGATACATGAGTAGAGCATATATATAATGGATACCTCATAATGTATGATTATATGATGAATATATGTGAAATATATGGAGTTGATGTGTATGAACGGTGTGCAAGTATAAGTTTATTTTATTTTTTGTATTATGTATTTTAACACATAATTTTGTAATGAATTACATATATTTTTATTATTTTATATCCATCACACTTGAAAAAAATAGTGTCAAAATCTGGTGGATAAAACCATAGATCTATGCCACACTTTTTGCCAAGAAAATAGTTTCAAGTGAAACCATTTCACCCTAAAAAAATTCAATAAAAATAGTTTTTCCTAAAACCACACAGCATCTATGTGGCACATTTAGCTTTGGTTGAAACATTTTTTCTCAAAACCATTAAAAATATATATTTTTAATTAATAAACTAAATGAGGTTTGATTACATGTAATTTTTTGAGAGAAAATATTTCAATTGAGAGTGTTTCCATCAAAAAAAATTGTTTGAAATTATCTATGTGGTAGCTTAACCCCTCTTTTGAGGCAAATTAGAAAAAAAATCAACTTCATCTCCATATATCTCCAACTGGAGGTCTTTGATGAAAATATAAAAGTACCCTTTTGTAGAGTTTAGAGTCTATAATCCAACAATATCTATATATTTTATATTTTTATTAGTTTTATATTATATATTTCTAAATTTATTAAAAGTAGGTTTTGTTAAGAAAATATCAGGCTAATTAGAAATTTAAAAAATACATTAAAACATATTTTTAAAAATTGAAAAATATATATTGCACTAGAGGAGATAATTCTCTCCAAGAGGGTATCATTTTTAAAAATCATAAAAAAAAATAAAAAATTGACGTCCCATAAAGACTATGATGTTTTGATTAAGTTGACTTCTTAATTTAAAAAAAAAACTATATTCATCAAAAAATAATTTTTTTCCTGCATTAAGTTTTCAAGTCATATATAGAGAGAAAAAATTAGAGAAAAATAAAAATCCGCTCCTTTTCCAGTGTCCCATTGACATTTATAAAAATAACAATGAAATTTTTTCTCTGTATTTTAAAAAACATATGAAACTATATATTTTTTTAAATTATAAATATAATCTACATTAAGAATTCTACATTTCTTTAATTTACATCATTTGAAAATATAAATATCATTTTTAGATATTTGAAGTTAAAACTTTGTATTTGTGTTAGCCATTTCCTTTATAAAAGTGTGACAGAGTTCTATAATTTTACCCTCATAATCTTGGAGATGCCTATTTAATCCAAAATTTAGTATATTTTAAAAAATAAAAAATCATAGCAAATTATTGATAGAGATGAAGGATAAATAGAAAGATAAATTAAGAAAAACTACTTCTTAGAATATAAGAATAAGTAGCTAGAGATCATAAAGATAAAATGTTTAAAAATAAATTAAGATTCAAAAATAAATTTAGAAAATGGAAGAGACCTACAACAAAATAAATATCCTATATCAATATTTGTTGTTGTGGCCTACTTATAAAAAATATTAAAAAATCCAAATTGATAACTAGGGAGCATACATATTATAGGAATCTAATTGATATAATGTAATAGAATATTTGGATGGAGCTAAAAGAGTCCATGTTGAGACTTCACACTTATTTCCACCACTTTTAGGAGGAGAGAAATAAGATCATATCATAAATGAAATAATAAAGGGAAGTGGTGAATCTACAACTAGTCTCAATGAGATAACTTCTAATGGATATAAATTCAAATATTCAATTGATATTTATTCTTTTATTAGGTTAAAATTAAGGAGAGTTAGATGGAGGTCAATGATGAAAACTCGCAAGAGTGCAAAACAATAGAAACAAGAGAACACATCCACATGAAACATAGAGATAATTAGATTATCACAAACTAAGATAACATCATTATAACACACAAGAGCATAATGAGAACACTACTAGTAAGGAGATCCAGGACTATGCGGGTAAGGACAGAAGGATAGAAATTGACTTTGAGAAAATAAAAAATGTTGTGAAGATAATTACTAAATAGAATAATAGAATGGCAAGACATAATGCTATCATTATCAACACAATGACTAAAAATTTGGATAAAGCTCAATAGGGGTCCTTGGTTGTTGATTTGGAAGAGGTTAAAGATAAAAACTAGGAAGAGGACATAGGGATTTTGAAGAGAACCAAGGCTAATCTAAAAAGGAAGGCACCCCCCACGCCACAGATGATTCAAACTTTCAAGAAGGGAGTCCAAGATATGCAGGATCTAAAGATAGTGCTAAAGAATCTGGATTAGTTGCTGTGGTTTTTTGGTCTGTGCCTCAACTGACTCTTTGGTGGTCCTTTCTAGATTTTTTGGTTAGCTGCTATTTTTTTAGGGTTTTACTTTCATTGCAGCTTGTTTAATTCGGTGACTTTTTTTTCCTTTTCTATTTTATGTTGTAAACTTTGTGGTTTCAGGTCCCGTAAAACCCATTTTTTACTTTATCAAAAACATCATTATAACACACAAAAATAACTTTTAGAAAATCCAAAGAGACATAACAATGAAGGGATGTAAATATATACAATTGTGTCCCTATATGTAATGACAAATAAATATGTACCACAAACAAATATGTATTTATATGTAAAATAAATATTGATAGATAAGTAAGACATGATCTGAAAATAAAGAAGAGACTTATATGAGTAGAAAATGAATAGACATAATACATGAGTCAAGCATGAAGATAATTAATATTTGATAATGTATAATGATATGATAAATATATAAGAAATATATGGATTTGATGTGTATGAATGGTGTATAAGTAATTTTTTATTTTATTTTTTGTATTATGCATGCCATCTCATTTTTTTTTATCCATTTCATATATTCTAACTCTCTTTTGTATCCATCACACTAGGATAAAATTATAAAATAACATAGAAATATCACAAATATATAGTCTAATATATCTTGTCAACACAATACATTGATAGAGAGGTAGAGTTAAATATGCTAAAGATAGTTGTGAAGCCATTACCACATGAAACATAATTCATTCCTTATTCATAGAGATAAGTATCCTTATCCATGTTAAGTTTAATTTTTATAATTTAACATTTAATCTCATAATGCATTACCCTATATAATTATAATTCATAATTAGTAGTCAAGGTCGTGTTGTTAATGTAATTTAATTTTGTTGAACAATCTAAGATTAGAGAAATTTTATTTTTCTTTAAATTTATATTATATATAAATTCATATTGAAGTCTTCAAAGTAAAAATGCATTTGCATATTCTCAAGTGTTAAAATTTAAGAGGAATGGTTTAAATTAACTTGAATTGATATGTATGAAAATAGTTGAATAGTTAAGTTTATAATATTATTTAACATATAGGAAAAAACAGCATTCGCAGGAGGAAAGATTGACAAGGATCGAGTGCAGTATGTCCAAGATAAGCCAAAATATTAGGGCTACTGTGGCGAATAATCACAAAATTGCCAGGCATAACACCATTATCATCAATGCTATGGTGGAAAAGCTCGAAAAGAATCAAAAGGGTTCGCTAGTCATGGATTTGGATGCAGATAGAGGTTGCAACAGATCTGTTGGTGATGGGATTTCGACTCGCATCTGGGCCAACACGAAGAGGAAGACCCCGTTTTCTTCACATACGGCTCAAGTCCTCAAACAGGGGTAACAGGATATGAAGGATGTTGAAAAGGAGACCGAGGAGTTAATGAAAACCTTGGAGTAGTGCGGTAGTGTTTGTTTCTGGCTTTTTGGGCGGTCCTTTTTTTTGACCCTGTTGTCTCTTTGTGCTGTCGTTTCCTTTTTGGGACAGCAGTTTGTTTGTTTGGACTTATTTTGCTCTATCTTTTGTTGTTTTAACTCTGCGGTTTCAATAGACAAGATTACATGCTGTTAGGGAATAAATTACCCCAATACTTTTTCTACAAATTAGTCCATAACACCCCAAACTTCTTAGCCAAGTTTACGAAAAATATTTTTTACAAATTTCAATATTAAGTATTTAAATGTTCACTTTAAAAAGAAATAATAATGTTTGAAAAGCATAAAATTCTGGTTTTATTAATAATTAATTAACAATTGCAATAATAAGACAAGTACTAAGATGAAAATACAAAAAACTACTAAATGAGTTATTAACTAGAATATCTTTAAAATATATATTTTTTATTTTTAAATTTTTTTTTTTTAAAAATAAAGTACAAAAAGTAAAAATAAAATTAAGGCTAATTTAACAGACCACCATTAATCGCCTTGATAAAATTAAAATTTCGATATGTTGCTGACTAAACATATGATATTTTAATTGACCGTGCTATTCATATATTTTTGTAGGTTCGTATCATTTTGCAATAACAGCCAGAAATTTCCAACTTTAGTGATGTCAGCATATGGATGTGTATACGCTCTTCCTATAGAAGATGATATTTTCCTAAAACACTTATTACTTCAGTAAATGTCTGAAAATCAGGATTATTTTTCTGATAAAGCGTTTGTACCATTTAATTTACAGATTGGATGATGCAGCATTATATTTTAAAGAATTTTTCCTTATGGGATTTGATTCGCCTCAAACATTATGAAGAATCTCTTGAAGGATCCAACTCATGAAACCTGTATTGCAACTGGGAAATAAGCTTACCGGCCAGTGATACTACAATCATGTACCACAAACATGTAAACAGAATATGCAGTTAGTTTATCATTTTAACTCTAAGAAGTGTTTCAATCCCTTCTCCTTGCATGAAAGAAGTATGTCTACACCATAGAAACATATGAATTACAGAATCTTAGTACTGATATTAATCTCGAAATAGGAATAATGCGTAAAAGCTATCAAAAATTGAAGATTGGCAGTTGTATTTCCTGCACATTCAAACGACTCTAGATAAAAGTCTATTGGAATTTCATGGTGGTGAGTTTGTTTCATTTATCAACATCACAAGAAAATGATTGGTACTAAGTGGGTTTATAAGACTAAGTACAATAAAAATGGGAAAGTTGAAAGAATCAAGACACAATTAGTTGTTAAAGGCTTCACACAAAGATATGAGATAGATTATGAAGAAACATTTAAACAAGTAGCAAGATAATGAACTATTAGAATGATGTTTTCATTTATAGTTCAAAAGAAATGGAGCATACATCATATGGATATGCAAAATTATTTCTTGAAAAGTAAGTTTATATCCAACAATCACAAGGTTTTGAAGTTTAAGATAAAGAACACCAAGTCTAAAATTCAAAGAAATTTTTTTATGGCCTCAAGAAATACCAAGAGTATGGAATGGTAGGATTGGCAAATATTTTTAGAAAAATAATAATAGCAAGCCTACTCTTTACTACAAGAAAGAATGTAATGCTATCCTTATTCTAAGTTTGTAAGTTGATGATTTATTGCATAAAGGAAGTAATATTAGGATGAAGAATGGCTTCAAAATTGCTATGATGAAATTTGAAATGAGAGATTTAGGTCTTATCTTATACTTTTCAAGAATGGAGGTTCATCAAAGTAAGGATGTAATTTTTATTTGTCAAAAAATGTATACAAAAGATATGTTAATTATTTTTGGTATGGATGACTGTAAACTAACCTCTGCTCCAACTATTCATGGAGTTCTGTTATGTAGAGAAGATGGTATAGAAATAGTTGATGAGACAACTTATAGAAGTATTAGTGAATGTTTAACTCACGCAAGATTAAATATTATTTATTCAATTTCTCTTGTTACATGGTATGTAATTGAGCCATCTAAAATTCATATGAAGGCAACCAAGAGGATTTTGAGGTATGTAAAATTTACTATAACATTTGGTATTAATTATAATGCATATAAAATATTTGAACTTGTTGGCTTTATTGATTTCAATTGCCGAGGTAGTTTGGATGATTGGTGATCTAGATCTCATAATAATTTTTCACTTGGTTCAAGTTTGATTACTTGGAGCTCCAAGAAGCAAAGTTTAGTTGTTCTTTCCTTTACAAACTAAACTATATTGCAATCACTTTTATAGGTACACAAGCATTATGGCTTTGAAATTTTTTAGAAGAAATTGGAGAAAAGCAATTTTAGTCTACAATATACTTCTGTGATAACATGAGTGCAGTTAAGTTAGCCAAGAATCCTATCCATCATAGAAGGACCAAAAATTCAACTTGAAATATCATTTTAAATTCAAATTTTGGTTTAGAAGAAAGAAGTAGAATTGAAGTATATAAAGATTTAAGAACAACTTATAGATGTCTTTATGAAGGCATTTGCAAATGTTCAATTTTTGACATTTCGAGATTAGATTGTTAATCCCCTCAATATAAAAAAAAAAATACAATGATAAATGATACAAACTCGCCATCAAACTCACCACCATACAATTCACCGCCACATATAATTTACATGAATTTTGATTTTTAAATGCATGTTTTTTATATTAAAGGACACAAATTGACCATGCATGCTAAATGCATGAAAGGATATTTTATTACTTTTCTAGAGTCTGCGACCACTGTAAATAATTTTGTCTTTGTGCTGTTTATACAAGCCAAGCAAGATAAATTCTGTGTGTAAGGAAGAAATTAATACTGATTTTGTTTTGTGCTGATGCTGGCCGGAAGTTATTTGTTCTTTTGGATAATATATGGTGTTAACTGAAATATAATTGGTTTTCATTTGGCTCAAAATATTCATAGCAAATGAGGACTTTGTCCTTGAAAAGCTTAAATACAGCATCAAGGGTGTCCAGACTAGGGGTAAACCTACACCCTTTTTAACACTTTTACATTTTAACTGTAAAAATACACAGTTGATGAAGAATACATGATAGAAAAATAAATAAAATATGCAGAACATAGTTCAGTGATATCCTTAGATCAACGAGAAGGATGGGATTGCGTACTTGGAGACTGTAGTGTAGACCACAAATCATACCTAGGACTTATAAGCTCAGACTGATGTGAGCACAGCTGTGAAAGAGAGTTGTATTCAACAGTAGACTCCGCTGGCTCAAACTCTTCATTGATAAATGACATTAGAAACGAAGGGTGCATGAATGAAGTGGTGTTTCCATAGGCTGTTGCTGCTCTTGGAGTTGCAGGAAGGGAATAAGGAAACCAGTTGCTGTATGTTCCTTGTTTGGGAGTCTCACAACAATTGGAATTTCTCACTTCACTATTTGCAGCAATCTCGCTGGAGGAAGATAAAATGGTGGGTGCGCTCTGTAAACAAGAGATTCCCGGTGTAGCCACTGAAGAGCAAATCTGGTCCTCCTTATGACCTCCTATTATTAAATCTGAATCTTTGTCATGTATTTCTTGATTGGCACTTTCTTGTGTTGTAGGGGATGGGAGAATGTTTTGTTGATTATCGCTGTTTTGAGGGATCCACCATATGTCCTCAGATTCGGTGAGGGGCCTGTGTGTGCGAGGATCAATGCCCTGGCTGATAAGCTTTTTGCTTAGGTGACTGTTCCAGTAGTTTTTTATATCATTATCCGTCCTTCCAGGTATACGTCCCGCGATCAAAGACCATCTGAACCCATATAAAATCCGAAATGATTTCATACTCTTTTGCTTGCAATCTGATTTTATGGTAATTTGTTTCATTTAAAGTTAAGAAAATGAATAATTTTGAATGGAATGAGATTGGACCTGTTTCCCAGAAGTCGATGGAGCCTGAGAATTATATCTTCCTCGTCAGGTAAGATATGTCCTCGTTTGACGTCAGGTTTAAGATAATTTAACCATCTCATTCTACAGCTCTTCCCAGATCGAAGCAGACCTGGAATGAATGTTCACATATGTGAATTAAACATACAAGAAAACCCCTTACCCTAAAATGAAAATGCAATTGTGAGAAGCAAGCATAACCCTAACCCTAATTCTAGGAGCATGATATATGATTGTTAAATACTTATTGAAGAAACAAAACAAAAACCTGCTTTCTTGGAAAGAGATCTCCAGCGGCCTTCGCCATGAGCCTGGATATAACTTGTTAAACGGAGATCCTCTTCTGGTATCCAGGGACCTCTTTTAAGTCCCACTTTTCCACAGGAAGGAGCCCGTCCCATGTAAATCTTTTTTCTTTGTACACAAATCCGCACAAAATAAACCTAGCTTTTCACGGTCGTCAAGCCTCTCAAAGATAGTATAGAGATACAGAAAGCTTTCTAGGCCGAATTCCAGTGGTAGCGAACGCTAAGATTTGTATATAAAGAGTTTCAGTAATATCAAACGTGTTTCCAGCTCACTATCTTTTCTGGAAGGCGGCTGGCGTGGTACATTATCCGCTATGAACAAGTCAAGGCAAACTGGCGGTAAGGTAATTTGACCAGTAGCACTAGAGCGTCCATTTGGACGAGCATGGGCCTTTGTCGGTTGTTTTTATTTTTTAAATATTTTTCTAAAAGACTAAATTTAAACGGATGTGAGGGATTATTTTTTTTGGACTTAATATTAAATTATTTTTAAATAGACTATTGATTTGGTAGATTTGGCAACATGGATAGTGGATATAATAGCATAGAAATAATGTTTAGTTCTTAAATAAAAAAGTGGATTTTTTCGTATAACATTTAATCAATATTTAAATTTTGGATATAAAAGTATAATTTGGAGCATAACACATTATAGATGTTTAATTTTTGGTTATTAATTTATAATTTGTAGTATAATATTTAATTTTATAGTGGTTCTAACTGTCGTTATGGACTCTTGTGTTTACCACCCTTCCTGCTAGCAAACTTTATTAAATGTGTGCCCTCCAAGCTCCCCTGTCGGTTTCTTGCATCCCATCCCTCTCCACCAGGGTGTGATCTGGTGGTTGATCTTACCACTGCGTCAACTTCTAAGACTTTGAGGAGGGGTTGCAGCTGTGTCTCCTATTGTGGGATTTTGTGGGGGATCTCATGTTGAGAACGACCTTGTTTCGGGTTCATTTGTGGATGTTGTGTGGAAAAGAAATGTTGGAGAGGGCTAAGTGCATCCTTTCTTGTGTGCTAGTGCTTCCCCTATGATTTCTCTCGGCCAAGATGTTTCATATTGCTTAGATTTCTTCTCCAAGATTGCCCTCATCTACAGTTTTTGTCGTTTGTGGCCTTCCCTCCCTAATCTGCACCTCTGGATCTCCAGACATTGGTCTCCTATGGTAGAAGGTACAATGAAGATTTATCCCTTTGTTAGAGGATCCTTGGTGGTTGGTTTTGTTCTTCTAAAGATAGACAAACAATTTTAGATCATGGGTCATGGGAATGGGATTGTCACCCCCTATCCATGAGGCCTTGGGTCCATTCCTTTAACCCTTTGATGGAACCTATTGATGTTATGCTTGTTTGGGTGAGATTGTCATATCTTCCTTTATAGTTCTGGTGCCCCTCTACTTATGCTGGCATCGATAATGCTATTGGTAGGTTCTTAAAAGTGGATAATGCCTTCAAGAATTTTACTCATACCTCCTTTACTTGGATTTTAGAGGAGGTAGATTTGAATCAAGCTTTACCTAATGAGGTGGTGCTTCAGGTTAATGGCTAGTCTTAGTCACATCTAGTGGATTATGAAGGTATTCCTTTTCGTTGTAGACATTTTTTTGCTATTGATCACTTGGCTTGTGACTGCCCTGATGACTCTTGTCTTGTTTCCTCCTCCACTTGGTGGAAGAATTCTCTATGAGAACATCTAACTTTGTATCCCGATGTAGAATCTTCTTTTGACAATGAGGTTTCTAGGCCTCCTTCTCCTTCTGCTAAGAAGAATAATCTAGTTGTTGATGGTGTTGCTTCTCTAGTGGTTTTTGCTATGCTGGTTCAGGACAAGGCTGCTTCTAGAACTACTGTGTGTGCTACCTCCCCTAAGGCCCCTCTCTTAACTATGAATCATGTGGCTTTGGTCTTGGTTTCGGTTGCCTCACTTGAAGTTACTTGTTGTTCCTCATGTTAGTTATTCTGATGGGGATTCTTCCCCTCCTAGTCAAACTATTTCTAATCTAGTTTTTGATTCTTCTTGGACAATTATGCAATGTAAGAAGAAATACATACTTCAAAAAAGGTCTCTGTTGACATGCCCATGGGGGAAAAGTTGTGTTCAAGATTTGGAGCTTGAGATGTTCCTCTTTGTTTGTCTGTCTCTATTCTTTCTTTTGTTGATGGATCTATTCTTGCTACTAGTCCATTTGTTGTTGTTGTTCTTGTCCTATTGTTTTTGATTGGTTACTATGTCTGGCCAATCTATTTTTTTGAGCTATTTTTCTTAGTTGTAATCTTTGCATGGGATCAGGGCTCTTCCCTACTTATCTAATAAAACAAATTTAAATATAATTGGACTTTATTTAAATATTTTAGTATTTAAATATAGGAATACAATATATAACATAACACCCAATTATTATTTTTCTTTATTCTAATGCATACTAAATTCCATATAGGTATATCTTTTAACATAACATTAAGGGCATCTATAGAAACCTATCTCTTAGGATTGCTTAAACTATGTTTAAAATCATCAAAAATTTGATATTAAAGTTGACTTATTTAAGAGTAAATTGTAAGCTATATTTATTTCAAAATTCAGACTTTTCTTTAATATAATCTACATAGGATTATATTTAATTATATGTATCCATGCTTACAAATCACACAATCTCCATATGTAGCTAGACATTATTTACAACAAAAATACAAATACATACAATTGGACACTGACATTCTTTCAACACAAATATATATTGTTTTCTTAGAACATGAAAATGATACAAATAGTTGAATAGAAAATAAAAATTATTATATAATTTACATCAAACTAAACACTCCCCTAATGAATCAACAACTCTACAAGAACAAGTCTAAGCACATATGTTATTAATATTTTCTATAAAAGATCATTCCTATATCAAAGGTTAGATGCCAAACATGTTCTTATTTGTACTACACTAATGATCAAGAGAAAAAAAGCAATAACAAAAGAAAGGCTCAATATCCAATCAACTAGGATCATCCACTTTCATTAAAGATGGATTTCTTGTAGAAGATAAAATATCAAAAGTTGATGGTTTTCAACTACACAAAGATGGGTTCACATCTTTCTTTAAAAATAAAAATTGTAACATTTTCAAATAAATTCTATCAGAGCATGCAATATCAAGGAAGAGGTTTAGGCCTAAACAAGAAATGAATTTTAGAACTAGAATACTTTTGCATAGATCCTAGATAAGGTCTTGGATCTTCATTGACCAACAAATCTAATGGTGTTAGTGGTGTTGGTGTCAACCACCTCCTAGGAGCACCATCTGCAACAAAGAACCTTCATGAAAGCGAGAGAAGCACTATACTATTTTACAAAAATGAGTGAATAGATTGAGATGCTAAAAATGCATACTATACAAGCTTTTAAAGCTATGAAAATATAAAACAAGTGAGAAAACTAACCTATGGGAAAAAATCACTCGGAGTTATTTACCCTAAGATAAACTTAATACACGAACACCCCCCTTAAGTGCAAACTTAGGGAGAATTATTATGCAAAAAATGAAGATGCAATATGGGTCCCAACTACACAACCATGTTAGGTACCCATTTACAATGCAAAAAGAAATCTCTCACAACTGAAGAAAAGGAGAAAAACCTTGTGGGAAGAAATCCCTCTCCAAAAGAGAGAAAATAAAACAAAAATGATGCATGGATGGAGGACTCAATCACACCCCCCAAGGACTACATACTTCATGTATTTATAATAAATGATCCCCCCATAGGAAGGAAAAAAGGAGATATTACATCCCCCCATAATGAAGAAGCTCCAAAACTGATGAAATATGCTTGAAAAAAAAAGATGATCCAATGCCTACAAGAAACTCCTATCCCCTTAGGAAGAAACAAGTCCACCAGAAGAAGCCACTCCATATCCAACTGAAAAAAGGAAGGAAGTCTCCAAACAAAATAATCCACCACATAATCATGATAAAAAACAACCAAGAAATGTGACAAATCAAGTGAAGGCTCATCAATATCAATCTCCAAAGACAATCTAGATGTATCAACAACCATGCTGAAACTGTCATCAAATAGGAGAGAGAAATCCCCTCAAGTATGTCTCCCAAATCTGTAAGATGAGACTCCATAAACAAATCTGAGATTCTTGCCAAATACTCATCCAATAAAACAAGATTTGAAAGATCAAAAACATCCTGTTGTGCTGAAGAACCAACCTCTAACGCAACAAAAGATGAATCAACATAGGTCTGAAGAACCCTAAAGTTAAAATGACCAATCTCTCTCGAGGAATTATTGTCAATACTAGCAAGAGGGGTGCAAGACTCATAATCATCAACATCAAAAAACTGAGAGAAGGCATAGAGGTTAGACTCATGATCAACTTTACCAATAGCAATGACTTTTTCAGTATTACCCTCTCGAATGAAAACAAAATCTGTAGTGAACTCTATAGTCTTCAGTACCTCACCATGAGTAATCTAATAGATGGACAGTAGATTTATGCGCAAATCAGGGACACATAATACATCTCTGAAACAACCATCACCTATCTCAACATTGCCTACCCTAGCAACATCCAAAATTTTATTGTCTCCCAATGAAATCTTGAAAGTATTAGTAGGATGGAGACCCAAAAAATGATAGGGAGAAAAACCCATGTGGTGAGATGCTCCTAAATCCAAAAACCATCTATCACAACTAGAATGAACTACAGAAGTCACAAATGCATGTTCTTTACCCATGTAGTGTTTATCTTCTTTACCACTTGCAAATCCTACATTCCCTAACTGTGTAGGTTTGGATGATGATGTAGATGGAGATGTAGATGGATATGGAGAGGTTGTAGAAGGAGTAAAGATGAGGGCAATGGAATATTGTTCTTCTAAAGAAGATGTGAAAGTTCATCAATCTTCTTCGTATAATAATGACCAGTGTTCATCATTTCCTTTCTTCTTGCAATACACACAACTGAATTTCTCCTTCTTAGGCTTGTCCTCCTTTGAAGAGGTGGATGACTCATCAGATTCTATCTTAGGCTTAGGTTTATTCTTCTCTTTACTTTGAGATCCTTGTGTAACTAATGCATGATTCATGGAGACCCCCTCTAACTGGGCAAGTTTAGCTTGCTCCCTCATTAATTGGTCACAAAAAGTCTCAAAAGAAGGCATCCATGGTGGAGTAGAAGGTAGAAGAAAAGACTACAAATAGGCCTCTCAGCTTAGACGTAATAAAAAAAATAGACTCCTTATCAGTTTTACTCTTCCCACATCCCGCCAATTGTGACCTCACATATTTGAACTTGACTATAAAATCATGAATGGAAGGAAATGCATCAAGGGAAAGAGAGGTTAATTCTTCCTCTAGTTGTAAGGCACAAAACTCACTGACCTAAACAAACAAGTTTTGTAATTATCCCATATATCCTTGGGTGTATCACACTCGTCAATATGAAAAAGGAAACTATTAGAAACATTCAGTTTTATCAAACCCATATCTTCATCACACTTCTTTCTAAGAGCAAAAATTCATATTCCCTGCTAAAAGTGGGTTGGTTATCACTCACTGTGGACCAAAAACCCTTAGATTGGAGCAACCTATGCATTTTCATCTTCCAGGTATGGTAGTTATGGGGGGTTAACAATTCAACTGGCTCAAGGGTAGCCATGACAACAAAAGGAAAGAATACACCAAACTAAAACCTGCAAAAATATCAAATGAAACCTCTCAAAATTTATGTTTCCAACATCCAAAAAAAATTACTCTAGAAATTAAAAGGAGTGAATCTGGAAAATTTGAGCACCTTACTATCTATTTGTAGAAAATTTTCACGCCACATGAAAGCCAAATGAATGCAAAAATCTCCACAACTCGACAACCTCTTCACAATCTATGAGACTTGCTCACACTAATCAAATACATTGCAATGCTATTAAAATAGAAAAAAGATACTCCACACTGCCAATGTAGGCTAAATGTTCCCAAAAAACACAACTTCAAAAGAAACTTGGGCCCACATACTTTAGTTGCACAACATGAAACCCTAAATAAATATTTAGGGGAAACATTATAAGATATAAAGTTTCAAAAATTGGCTACAAGATTTAAATCAAGCCTCCAAATAAATCTTTGCTCTGTAAAATTTTCCATTAACTACAAATATATCCATGCCTGCCTTTGAAATCCCATGCTACATAGAAAATTTAGATCACCTCAAACCACATAATGAATTAACCTCTTCAAGGGAAAATTGTCTCTTTTTTGAATTTGTGGGCAACAAAATTGTGGCAGTTGGTAGAACATTCTTCAATTCATAAAAAAGCCTCTTTTAGGTACTTTCCACCACCTCCCAATAGAAAATTGCTTCCTCACAATAGGGATCACACCCAACAACTAAAATTTGGGCCTTCAATACAAATGAATCTTGCCCTGGATGAAGAAAACATGGCTTCACAGTCCAAATCCGCTTCCTCAACAGGAAATCATAGCCTACAAAATGGGCATTGGGCTGTAAAGATTGCTCTTCAATCAAAAAATGCCTCTCCAATGGCTCATTCGACAACCTCCAATATGTGAACGCATCCTCCAATCTGCAAATCATGTGCTTCGAAAATGCTTCTCAGGCCTTCAAACAATTCACAACCAACAAATGGTTGAATACGAAAATGAAATTCTCTTTAGAAAAATTGAAAATGAGGCATCTTTGAAATTTAATAAATTTCAAATGCCAAGAAAATAAATGATCTCAAAACTCTCTGATGAAAACTCTCAAAGGAAGGAGGGTAGAATGGTTGGCTCTGATACCATGTTGGTGTCAACCACCTCCTAGGAGCACCATCTGCAACAAAGAACCTTCATGAAAGCAAGAGAAGCACTATGCTATTTCAAAAAAAATGAGTGAATAGAATGAGATGCTAAAAATACATACTGTATAGGCTTTTAAAGCCATGAAAATATCAAACAGGTGATAAAACTACCCTACAGGAAAAAACCACCAAGAGTTATTTACCCTAAGATAAACTTAATACACTAACAAGTGGTACCTTATTGATATTGGGGAAAACTTAATCAAATGAAAGCATAAAAATAGGGGCCATATGTAGTCCTTACAATAAGTTTGTTGCCAATACTCCTTCCATCCACACCATAAACCATCAAACTAAAATCCTTAAACCCACCAAGTAGAACTAATGCAAACAAAAGTATTACAAAGAAAAAGATCAAAACCAAATGTCAAAATCAATTGAATTCAATAAGAAAAGTTGATACATGAAGTCAAAATGGATCCAAAAATAATGTGGACCAACCAAAGACAGGTATTCAAATCTAATAATCAATCAAAATATGGATCCAAAAGAAAAAATGCCTCTTACATATAAATAGTGTCCACGTCCTTCAAAATGGGAATGGATTCCATCAAACAAGGCATATACAAGTGTTAGTTTCAAACATAATCACAATCCAAATTCTAAACTTGATCATCCACCATCTCAAGTTCTGAAAATAAAAATCTTACATTTTAAATGCCAAATAATCCATCTAGACCTATCATCACCCATCACAATCCAATGTCTCACTTAAGGTTTGAAAATATTAACTCAAAAATCTATTACATACTAGAAATAATTCTTTATCATAATGATTCTCATGACACTCTATCTCAAGGGACATATTCAGATAACACCAACCCTACTATGAACAAGGATCATAATAACATTCATGGGCTATACACAAGTTCCTTGATCCTAATAAGGAAACTGCCTCATACAAGTCACTATTAGAATAGCGTGACACTAGCATCTACATCAATACCATCAAGTTGAAAAAAATAGAATGATGATTTGAAGATCAATTTCATCTAAAAAGTAGTAACATGATAAAAATTTCCCTCTAGTAAAGACCATTTCTATGGATCCTTGGGGTAGTCACCATGATGAGAACCTAGCAAATAATCATGATATCTAACAACCAAAAAAAAGGTAGAAAGAAATTATTTTTTCGATAGTGAAAACCATTCTTATGGATCATTGGATAAGTACCATGATGAAAAATTGACAAATATATAAAATTAATTATCTCTCTATAGCATTACACTTGGGGGGAAGTTGTCTCATCCATTATAGATTTTTTCATGATATTTTCATCCATTCATTTTATATAATTTTGATTTATCTTCCCTACCCACATAAATGTTGATATGGACTAAGGAAAGCTTAAAACATGTTTGAAAAACTCTTGACATGTCCAACATTTGGTCACACACCATTTATTATCATGTCATCTCCTACATAACACTATCCAAACCCGTATCTTGGAATTTTTTTATTCTTATGTGGCATAGTCCTTAGAGATTGCATCCTCATCATCATCCCATACTCTACTTATGAAATTACTTATTGATTTAATTCTCATTACATGACTTGATTCTCCCTTTTCATTAGCTCAATTTTTTTAATCTAGCTATCTTATATCCCTCCAAAATATAGCCAATCCCAAAAGCAATCCATTCATATGCAACAATCATAATCTATGCAATCTAGCACATCATCTAAAACATCCCTTAGTTTTATTCCCAACCTTTCTATAAACCTTGATCCATTTTAGTCACATTATCATCATCAAGATATATCTTTCCCAATCCTCAAATTATTTAAAGAAATTATACCTTTTATCTCTTTGTGATCTAACATATTCTATTTCAATCTTTAATTTATTTTTCTATGATGTACATGTTGTTCTTGATCTAGTTGGGGGTGGGAGAAAACACCAAGTAATGGAGTATATACTGTTTCTTGTACTTGGAAATGCGTGATAATATAAAACTATCAATTTTCTCATTTGCATGTTTTTCTGCATTCTTGTGATCCATTCTAATGCAAAAATTTGGTTTGGTGACAATGGTAATATCCATCCTTGATGATAGAAAATAGATCAATCTCCTCTTCAATATCTAAACATACCTTATAAATTGAGCTCTCTTCATGATTCTCTAAACATAAATTGAAAAGTAACCACAAATATTTTCTATGATGCATTCTCCATCATTAAGAAGATGGTAACCCTATTAAATAATTGAGAATACATATTTAATATATTCTTCACTATATTGAATCTTGTCAGATCTCATCCCTTATAAAATTTAGAAGATCATTAAATAGGAAAATGCAATTACTCTTTGTATCTTCTATAATTATCTCTTGCAAGACTATCTCTTTTCAAGGAGATACAAACCTTTTATTAGTTCTTTGTAACTAATTTTCAATTTCAAGAGTGATCAAGAAATCATCACCATTGGAATATTCCTCATCCCCTTCTTCATTTGACTTGATATTCAACAAGCTCTCTCTATAGCTAAAGATCTTTCACATGCAAAAAACCTCTAAAATGATCCAAGATCAAGAGAGGTCATTGTTGTGTAGGCTTTCAAAATTTTCACATGTGCATGATGCTCATAATTAGCTAAAAGCATTGAATAAATGGTAGAAAATTCTTTAATCTTCTTATGGTCTTTAAATTTGAATTCTAAGGACATTCCCCTTTGATATCAAATTGATAGAAAACTAGATATAGTACTTCTTTTGGATAAAAATTTGCTTAGAAACCATAGGAACTTGAGAATCACAAATTTCAAAGTAAAACATTTTTTTTTAATGAGGAAGGGGTTTACCCATAGTCTAATTACATGTATATTCTTATTTTGGAGACATCTAAGGAATAATATTTAGATTGGTTTTGTACATGACTTAATTTTTTAGCTCATTTAGATTAGGGGAGAAGATTTCTATGAGATTTCTTTATTTTAGCTAGGGTGGTTAGGTAAAGAAATACAATTTTGTATTTGGCCATATAAGGTAGCTTGCAAAGGGACCTATTTACTTGAGAAAATAATTTTAAGGAAAAGGAAGCAGCTTACCAACTTTTATAAGGCTTATTTAAGCTCCAATTACTACATCATATGATTGTGGTAGAGTTTCACCTCCTAGAACTTGTATCATGATGGAAATTTTAAAACATAAAGCTCTAAAAAAATATAGAACTAAAAATTCTAAAGGTGGTCAAACATTGACTAAAAATTTCTTCCATAACTTGTTAATTTGTGTATTGAAATCATACTTTTATTTAATATGATGCCTTTTGATTGCTATGAAAAATTGAAGAGAGCTTATGTCTATATTTTCTCTAAATCAATTGAAAAGGAGATCATCAAGTTAATCCCAACTTGTGATTTAACTAGGTTCAAAGGTTCTATACTAGTTATGTGCTTTTCCTTTAAGAGAAAAAGGAAGAAATTAAACTGCTACATTTTAATTTGTGATATTTTGAATATCGAATAAACTTTTAATATCTTGGATTTGATCTATAGAATTGACAGATTCATGTGCATAGAAATAAGATAATGCCTTCATGTCAATTCATGAACCTAACAACTTTGTTGTTGTAATGGGTCACTTGAATAGCATGTCAAAAATGGTAGATTCCTTATTAGAATATTTAGATGTGTATAGATATTTTGAGCTACCATAGTTTATGGGATCAAAGATCTTAGATATTTTGACCAATAAATTCACTAAACAGAAGATTCATGCCCCAAATGAGTAGATATTTTTGTGATTTATTACCAAAACTACAAATTATAAATCAAATATCAAATGAGACATAGATCAAAGCCTTTGAATCATGACCTAGTGACCATGCCAAAACTATTGATGTTCAAATTTGCATGTGTATTCTACACCTACTTATAAACCCACATCAATATGGGACATTTTGTAAATGTGGGACGTGACTTGCAAAATAACCTCCAAAATTTTTGAAGTTAGATATTTGAATGGTTTTCAATGAATATACTTTGAACTTTTAGGAAAAGAGAGAAGAAAACTAAAATTGTATACTAATTAATAGACAAAATTCCAAATCAATACATTTTATCTACATATGACTAATTTGCATAGGTTTTCAATAATGAAATAAGACAAATACAAAGATAATAATAAAAGGAAAAATGTGCACTATCTTTAACTTGCAATAGATTAATTAGTTTCATATTCATAGATGAAGATTGCATACACAAGATAAGAAGGCATATAAATCTATTTACACAATGAATAGAGTGTAGTAAAGTAACCATTCATTTCATTTATGAAAAGGTTACTAAAACCCATTAAAGGTCATAGGCACTTATAGAACTCTTATGGAGCTCCATGATTACAAAGTATTTGTCATAAGGGCTTGATTTTCAAAGCAAGAGAGATTTTCCAATAAAAGATATCTCTTTGTATGTTTGAATGAATGCACAATTTATGGAAGAAAAGAAGAAGATTTGAGAAGAATAGAAAATCTTGAAACAATAAATCATTTTTTTCTTTTTGAATCTCCTCTATAGTTAATTGAAATCTTCTTTCCTTTTTCCACCTTCTATGAGTTTATCTATTAACTCTTTTCTTTTTGTGCATTCAATGTATGATGAACATAAACATTTCACTTTTATTTTATTTGCATGTTCTAATCTTAGCTTTATTTCATTTTTCCATGGCACTTTATCCCATTTCATGTCTTATCTTTTAACTTTTAATAAAAATATTTAAAAAAATGAAATAAAATCATGTTAGATCTAAGTATTGTCTATCTAAACATCAAAATGTTTTCCACTTTCTATGAGCTTACCTATTAACTCTTTTCTTTTATGCATTCAATGCATGAGAGAGATAAACATTTCACTTTTATTTTATTTGCATGTTTTAATCTTAGCTTTATTTACATTTTCCATGGCACCTTATCTCATGCCCTATCTTATCTTTTAAATTTTTTTAATAAAAATATTTAAAAAGATCAAATAAAATCATGCTAGATCTAAGTGTGGTCTATCTAAACATCAAGATTTTTTCCACTTCCTATGAGTTTACCTATTAAGTATTTTCTTTTATGCATTCAATGCATGGGAAGGATAAAGATTTCACTTTTATTTTGTTTGCATGTTCTAACCTTAGCTTTATTTACTTTTTCAATGGCACCTTATCTCATGTCCTCTCTTATCTTTTAAATTTTTTAATAAAAATATATAAAAAGATTAAATAAAATCATGTTAGATCTAAGTATTGCCTATCTAAACATCAAAATATTTTCCACTTTCTATGAGTTTACCTATTAACTCTTTTCTTTTTTTATGCATCAAATGCATGAGAAAGATAAACGTTTCACCTTTATTTTATTTGCATGTTCTAACCTTAGCTTTATTTCCTTTTCCCATGACACCTTATCTCATGCCCTATCATATCTTTTAATTTTTTTTAATAAGAATATTTAAAAGGATCTAAGTATAGTCTATCCAAACATCAAGATGTATATTTGACCATATATATTAATTAGTTAATGTAAGTATTGTCTATCCAAACATCAAGATGTATATTTGACTGTATATATTAATTACTTGATCTAAGTATTGTCTCTCCCAACGTCAAGATATATATTTGACCTCTATATTAATTAATTGAAAGTCAGAATACAACATTGTTTATTATTTTCAAATGTACAATTTGATGTCAGCATAAATATTGCCAGTTATAACTTAAAGCATTTCTTTAGGGGCCTTCGTGACCAATGGCGGAATGGCTTGGACAAGTATCTCTCACATAACATGGTGCGCCGTTGGTTAGTGTATTGCTGAGCTGGATGACAATGGCCAATGGCGCACCAGATAAAACTGTCACTCCTAACATACTCCTGTGCGTTGCGCTGGCCGTTGGATCTAGTTCATCATCGAATGGTTTTGAATGAGGAAGCCTAGGCATTAAAAGATAAACCTTGCTGCATATTGCCTGGTCGTCCCTCATACCCGCGTTCAAATTTATTGATTCATCGCTGCGCAATAGCTGCGCTGTTCTTTTCATGGCTTTGGCATTTGAAAGTTTTAAATCACCTTCCCAATCTTAGCAGCTCTCTCTAAGCTCTTATCTTGTCTCTACCTTATATTGACTGCTATGCGGTTTTTGATGAAATTTCTTGGCACGCACTTCTGCTCATTCTCAACTGTGGCTCATTGATTAGCGGCAACAGTGGAACTCTCACTCTAGAGCTACAAATGGGCATTTCAAAACATCCATACAAATCAATTAGAGTGCAGAAAAAAGGCACTACAATGAGTATTTAAGGAGATTTGGTCATCAATCATGTGTCAATAAAATAAATTTGTACATTGTCATTGAAAAAAGATTATTTCTTACAACCCTCCCTTCCTACGCAAGTTCAACGGTCAGTCGGGTCGCCGAAAGGACAGATAATCCTACCATTCCATGCCAAATTTCCACGTTACCAGTAGCTTTACATGCCCGCTGCCTACCACACCAAACCCATGGACTCAATTTTTTATGTGTAAGGTGAGTATTATAGCTTCAGAAATATCAGTTTATTTTGAAACCCATTTATGTTTCGTACTTAAATCTCTTTTTCCTCCAAGCTGACGGTCAAATTCTTCTCTCATATTCGTCCAGGACATATATGAAAACATGTGAATGAATCAACACGGATTGACTTCAACAGCTTTTTGCTTTTAGTTTTAACGCATAATAAACTGCTGTTTGTGCAGTATTCTCAGTTTGCTTTATTAGCATGTTCGGCAACTTTGTTTAGCTTTCTTTAAGCTTTGTTTTTTATAACTTTCTCTAGCTGTTTTTTTTTCATCGCTGGTCTCTTTTTACAGCCTATTCGCTGTATTCTCAAAACTCTTTATATATGGAGTTATTGTAATACATTCGACTGTTGAATAGAATACAGGAATTTCATTATTTTCTGCGCTGCTGTTATTAAGTTTTTCTCATTGATTAATATTGTTGAATAATTGTTTCAAATCACTTTTCAATATTGTTTAAATGCTTTAAAGTTTTCAATCTTTCAATTGATATCAGAGCAGGTTGCAGAGGAATTTTTTGTTGCAGGCAGCAGTGTAACATATTTTTCCAAACAAAATCAGAATGGCAAATGGTGACAATTTTCCATTCCACCTCCCCTATTTACCGGAGACAACTATGAATACTAGAGTATTATAAAGATGAAAACCCTACTATTATCTCAAGATCTCTGGGTATTAGTAGAAGTGGGATACATAGATCAGAATTCTTTGAATGCCTTAACAAAAAATCAACGAACACAGCTGAAAGAAGACAAGAAGAAGGACAATTGAGCTCTATTCATCATTCAATCTGAATTGGATATGCCAATTTCCCCTCGTATAGCTTGTATGTCAAAGTCAAAGGATGTAGAGGAGGCTCTACAAACTGCATACCAAGGATCTAACAAAGTAAGATTGGTAGGACTTCAAACCCTTTGAAGAGATTTTGAAAATCTAAGGATGAAAGAAGCTAAGTCTATTCAAGAATTTATTACTAGGACTCAAAGTTTTGTGAATCATCTGAAAAAGTCAAGGGGAAAGTGTTTCAAAGAAAAAACTTGTAGATAAAATTTTGAGATCCCTTCCTTCAAAATTTGATCTAGTGGTCATAGCCATTGAAGAAAGTAAAGATCTAACCACATTCAAAGTTGTAGAGTTGATAGATTCTTTGCAATCTCATGAGGAGCGTATCCAACGTTCTATAGAGAACCTAGTGCAAAGCTTCCAGACTACTATAAGAATTGAAGAAAAGTCTACAACTCCTCCATCTCACACAAGTAAATCTCAAGGTGAGTCTTCTTCTAGTAACAGAGGACGAGGTTGAGGAAGATGAAGAGGAAGAATATCAATTGATTGTACAAGCATCCAATGTAGATATTGTGAAAGGTATGGGCACTATGAATTTGAATATAGAAAGAAAAAATCTAATTTGAATAAGTCAAGAGCCAACTATACTAATGAATCTTTTGAAGATGCTATACTAATGAATCTTTTGAAGATGCAAAGCATTCCACATTCTTTATATGCAATTTGGCAAAAGAAAATCACAAAGATGTGTGCTTCTTAGATAGCGGATGCTTAAATCATATGACATGTAAATCTACTCTCTTTGTCAAATTAGATGCATCTATGAGAAGTCAAGTAAAATTTGATAATGATAAAGAGGTTGAAGTAATGGGAAAAGGTACCCTTGCAGTCAAAGCTAAGCAAGGAGAAACTGCATTTATTCATGACACTTTGTATGTGCCTAAATTACAACATAATCTCTTAAGTATTGGCCAATTTGTAGCAAAAAAATATAAGGTTGTGTTTGAAGATAACTGCTGCAAAATATTTTATGTGATTATTTTTTTAGCTGGGAGGACATATTTTTGTTGATGATTAAGCCTTGGCATTCTGATTTCAACTCTTCTTTAGAAACATTCAATAAGATCCCAATTTGGGTTCTGTTGCCTAATCTCCCCCTCTATTTATGGACTGATCCTCTTTTAGAAGAAGTGGGTGAAGCCCTTGGAGATATTCTATTGGTGGATGATGAATCCTCTGATATTTTCCATTCCACTTTTGCCCGCATATTGGTTCAAATGGATGTTTCTGTGAGCACCTTCTAAATCTACACAAAGCTTAAACTCCATACTATGGATTAGTTCATGCAAACTCACTAATTACTCCTATGAAATAATGCATCATGCCTTCATAAACAATATGACAATACAAACTAATTGAGAGCATAAAAACAAGATACATATCTATCCCATAGTGGATTGGTGCTTCTTTGATGTGGAAAGAATCCCTTTCCCAATCCTTGATAAGCTTGGTGATGAGCATGCAATGGAAAAAATTAGCTCTCAATTGAAGAGAGTAACTTTGCATAAGATTGTAGTTGATTTGATGAAGGATGAAGCTTTCATTTATAGATTTTCTTGATGAGAGATTGGCCAAATGGATGAATGTGGGACAAATATTGGACCAATGAAAGGAGGACACTTGTCAAGTTGTGAGTGGTTGATGCATGTGCAAGATTTGGGAAATGTGTCCAAGAGAGGGAGTTTCAAATTCAAATTGTGAAATAAATGCTGAGTTTGACTTATGCAAGGGACATGTAAGAGACATTAATTGCTTTGTTGGATGTACATGTCCACTTGATTTTGAATTCAAAATTGAGAGAATATTCCCTATAAATGCCATGTTGAGTGAAAATGATGATTTTAATAAATCAATAAATTGATTTATTTGTGCAAGTGGGATTATCTAGAGAATCCAGGTGATTAGGATTAGCATTTAATCATGGTTAGACTAGCTTAATGATGATTAGGTGAGTTTGACCTCTTTGACTTGGATATTTGATTTATTTAAATCAGAAAAGGAGAAATATGAATTGGGTTTCAATTAAATAAAGTCTTGATTTATTTAATCAAAGAGGGAATGATAGGCTTAAATTAAATAAAGTTAATTTATTCAATTTAAGTGGATAATCCTTAGAGATTGAATTAAAGACTTGATTTACTTGGTGAATGGATGAGTTTGATTAATTTAATGAGCGGATGCATAATGTTAATTTTGCATGTCTACATTTTGCCCCTCTTTGAAGCAATGTACTTGTTGCGTTGGTTCAAAGAATAAACTTACCACAATCAAAATTCATTTTTTTAAAAAAATTTCAGATGCCCTAGCGGAAAGAAGTACATTGGTACATTGCCCCCTCGAGAGATCGAGTGAAAAGATTCGATTTGAGGGTCGATCTCACGATAAAGAGGTTCAAAATGGATGGTTATGGATGATGATGCAAATGGGATGATTTTAAAATGCTTAGAATAACAAATCTATATTATCTTAAACAACTTAAATGATGATTTGATGTATGAGATGGATGATGTGATATGTTGTGATTATGCAATCGATGATTTATGAGATGCTTAGACTATCTGATGTATATTATGATGATGATGCAAATGCAATGCATGTGAAATGATTGATGTTTCCTATTATGTATGATATGAATGATATGTCGACTGCTGATGGTTTGTGGATGCAAGATGTATGTATGATGGATGCATTGGTGATGATGATGTTAGTGCGGAAATGAGATGATGACAAGAGGATCCCACAAGTCCATGATCTGACGAGACTTTATTAGAGATGATGATGATGATAGATAATGATTTGCTTATTAAGGATTGGGATTTTAAAAGGGCTACTTACCTTATGTTTGATAACACACGTAGGTACGATGCATCAAGGTATAAAGAACCAAGATGGTGTTGCACCTAGTGAGATGGACTTTCTCTTGACAAACAGATAGGAGTATTCTTGTTCACACTTGACATATGGAAACCTTGCTAGGACGTACCTAACAAAGCAAGTATTTACCAAGTTATTTTACAAGAACGTCCAACAAGCACAACAGACAAAAGGATAATGATAGTTTCCCCATTCCTATCTTTCTAAATCCTTCGTTCAGATATCATCGAGAGGTCCTTGGAATGAGCACAATAAGATAAATCAAAAGAAGAGATCAAGTACGCAAACAAGCCAATGTTCTTCATACCTTCAGCCAAAGGGATTTGTTTTGATAGGATAATAATCCAAGGTGATATCCAAAACAATGCCCATTGTCGAGACGATATATCCTAGGACATGCATTGTATAGGATGATGATGGTTTGATAAGTTGATTGATAGGCTATTGATATAAGCTTGATTGACATGTTTGAGAATGATCAAGAGTTTGATTTTGTTTTAAATGTTTGTTCTTTGCTTCGATTTTTATTTTACGATTGAAGCTTGCTTTTACTGACTGCTATGATTGTTTCTATTTGTGTTGCCAAAGGATGAAGGTGACGATCAGTTTATTATGGATGATTGATTATTGTGGGTGCAAGCGAGATGAGACAGATGGATTTTTTCAAATATTTGGATGTTTTTTACGTTTTGAAATGTTTTGAGGCTATTTTTGGCGTTTTTGAGATTTTTACAAATGTTTTGATTTTTTTATTTTTCAAATGTTTTTTGGATTTTGTGAGATTTGAATGTTTTTGTGATTTTGATGTTTTTTGAATGTTTTTGAATGTTTTTGGATTTTGATGTTTTTCGAATGTTTTTGTGATTTTGATGTTTTTCAAATGTTTTTTGTGATTTTGATGTCTCGGGGGCTGATCAAAGATTAGCCTTGCCTATGTTTAAGCTCAGAGACGACGTAGTTTGGATTCCAATGTTTTTGATGTTTTCTGTTTTCGACTTGTTTTTGGATTTTATGATGGTTTGGATGTTTTTGGATTTTGATGTTTTTTCGAATGTTTTTGGATTTTGATGTCTCGAGGGCTGATCAAAGATTAGCCTTGCCTACGTTTAAGCTGAGAGATGACGTAGTTCGGATTCTAATGTTTTTGATGTTTTCTGTTTTCGACTTGTTTTTGTATTTTATGATGTTTTGGATGTTTTTGGATTTTGATGTTTTTTCGAATGTTTTTGCATTTTGATGTCTCGGGGGTTGATCAAAGATTAGCCTTGCCTATGTTTAAGCTCAGAGACGACATAGTTCGGATGCCATGTTTTTGTTATTTTATGTTTTATGGATGTTTTTGGATTTTTCAATGTTTTGGATGTTTTTGGATTTTTCGCACGATTTTGACAATTTGGATATGGACATGTGTGATGATATTAGTGCTCTGTTTGGGATTTTGTTAAAAATCAAGCTAAGGTTGATTGATTGGATCGATGGATTGATGATGATGATAACGTTGTTAAGGATACACAACAATGCAATGATAGTGTTATACAACACAAGGATTGTGATGTTGATGGGATTGATGATGATAACATTGTTGAGGATGCACAACAATGCAAGGATAGTGTTAAGCAACACAATGATATCCTGAGATGATGATTTTTTGATTGGATTTGATTGATCATGTTTGATGAAGCTTGATTTGAAACAAAACTTGTTCGAATGATTTGACGTGATGTTTGAAGGGTGCATTAGATGCGACTGATATTGATTATTTGGATTGATGTTTGATGAAAGATGAAGACTGACCTGGAATGTCTTCTCGTCAAAAAAATGTGCCACAGGCTAGTGATTTGGATTTTTTCTCACAGGTGGTTTGACCAATTTGGTTTCACATTTGTCAATGTTCAGATCACCATATAAGTGGGAGGATATAGATCAAGATTTATTCTTGAAGTAAGATGTAAATATCTGCCCCCAATGTCTAGCAATGTATGGAATGTCATGGATGGATGATCAGATAGGTGTATGGATGGATGGATACACAAAGGATGCCAAGGATTATCTTGCAATAAGATAAGGTGTTCAGATAAAGAATGCTCATTTGGATAATGCTGCATAAGATAGGATCAATGAAAGCGGCTCATGTTAAGATGTTTACCGTAAGCAAGCGTAAAGAGTGCCCCAAACTTTCATCAAGATCTTGGATGATGGATGCGGATGGATGAAAATGGATTGGATAACTGGTTCATTGATAGATGGATTTATTATGGATGAGATGGATGGAATGTTGGATTTATTATGGATTGGATGAGATGCTTCCTCCTGAACTAGCGCACATAGATGCTCAATTCTACACATGACACCTGTTTGCCAGGTTTTCATCATGGTACCTGCCCAAAGCGCCACCGTAGTGGTTTCCACTAGAGGATGATTTTTCTCTTTACTATTTTCAATCCTTTTTCTAATTTTTTTTTGGATTTTCATTTTTTATTTTTTTTTTGGGTTTTTTTTGAAAGATCTTAAACTCATGTTGAATCACAAGGTGTTGTTGATGTAGATGCCCCTGTCATAATGTGTCATCGATATCCTGCTTGAAGAAGATGCTTTGCTAGGATACGTGCACTTGAATGCAACTTTTGGGATTCTTGACCTACTTTGTCGATACCGGGGTTAACTTTGTCTCTGTGTGCACATCGCGATAGAGTGACTTCAACCCATATGATGAAGGGTTGTTGTC
This sequence comes from Sequoia sempervirens, assembly GCA_007258455.2. Lineage (NCBI taxonomy): Eukaryota > Viridiplantae > Streptophyta > Pinopsida > Cupressales > Cupressaceae > Sequoia > Sequoia sempervirens. Next base: position 113,972,118 of record VDFB02256132.1, on the reverse strand, counting down.
AATACATGGTCAATGTGAGAATTGGATATCATGCGTGGAGGCATTTTAGGGATAGGAGATGGATTGGTTGATAGTTTGGAACCTTTGACTCTCCAAACTTGGGAAGATGAGCAATGATGGGTGGATACGAAAGTGTGTGTGGAATTAGGACCAACTGCTTGATATACTTTATACGTCACTTGAAAATACTGCTTTTGCTTTTGTGGACATCTTTGATGGATACTTTTCCCTTTTTTATTTTTCCCCACGGTTTCTTTGACTGATGGAGTTTGATAGGGATGATCTTTCTTTGGTATCCATTTGTATTTGATTTGTCTGATATGCTTCTTAGCTTCTCTTGCTTTGATAACGTTCATTGTGCTTTGATTCAAATCTTTCATTTGATGTTAGTCCCAATTCGTGGATGGGGTGATGGATGGATGAAGATTCATGATGTGGCTAGTTGTAGTATTGACATCGGTTTCATCATAAGGATTCTTCGTGCTTCCTATGTTGACATTTGCTTGAGACATAGTTTCCCCCAATATTGTGATAGTAGTACCTTCATGCTTTGATTCTGCTTTTTCTGAGATGTTGATGACATTGTTTCAATTTGCTGCTCTACTAACTCTGAAGTATCTTGTTCTATTTGACTTGTTTCCTTGAGCGAATAATGTTGGATATCTTCATACATGATGTCTTCAATCTAACTTTTGGATATATCTGATCCTGATGTTGACAACTTTGTTTGACTATAGGAATCAATAACCTGCTCTTTTTGTGTGACAAAATCTTGTTCTAGATGAAGATCATCTACGTGTCCATCTATAGAAAGCATCTCATGGGTAGATGGAGGAGTATGTGCTACATGGATATGATCATCTTGCATAGATAGGAGAGTGTCCATTAGATTGTTGTAGTATCTTGAAGATACAAATTCTTGATCTTGAATGATTTCAGAGTTGCTTTTGACATGCTTTAGATCAAGTTCCTAACATGGATCAGTTTTGAAGGATGGATTACTTATAAATGGTTCTTGGATTTTGTTATTAGACATGGGGAATAGCTCAATATCCTCTTGATCTTTGAGTGAATTTGGATCAAGTGTTGAGTTCAGGGTTCCTTCAGTATCTATAACCATGAGGTCAAAGGGGGTCAACATGTCTTGGAAGGGACCATTGCTAGACCTTGGTAAAAGATTTTGATCATGCTTTTGAATAAATTTTTGAGATATGTCCTCTAACTCATAAGATGATGTAGAGATATTTTCAACATGATCATAGGTGAACGGATCGTGCATTATGTCAATAGGATCAAATAATCCTAACACTCCTTGAAAGAGATCACTAAAAAGTGGCTCTTGATGTATGGTGAGTTGATCATCGGATGGGGTGGAAACATCTTCAAGGTGCTCATCGATGGAGAGACCTTGATCATTGTTTTCAACAATTGTGGTGGAGGGATTTTCAATTCCTCCAATCATAGGGTCAAGTGATGTTGTCATTTCTTGAATTGGATCATTGTTGGGTATTGTTGGTGGATCTTGATCATGATTGAAAAGTGACTCTTTATGTGTGTTGATTTGATCTTCGAGTGAGATAGAAACATCTTCAATGTGCCTTTTGATGAATAGATCTTGATCATTGTTTTCAACAATTGTGGTGGGGAGATTGTCAATGCTATCACCAATGGTTGAATGTTCATCGTCATCACCAAAAGTTATCACTTTTTCATGTTTGTGCTTGTGTTTGTTGGGTAGCTTGAGAGGCTTGGGCAGCTTGGGAGGCTTGTTGCACTTGAGAGGCTCGTGTTGCTTGTTGTGTGGCTAGATATTGTTGGATGGCCTTTTGGTAGGCTTGGTGAGCTCTTAGCGCAATGTTATATTATCTTGCTACATTCGGTTTTGGTGGTAGTGGTGGCGGATTCAGAATCATGTTGGATGTAGTGACAAGTGTTTGAGATATGCTCAGAGCGATCATGGTAGTGAGGGGTGGAGATATGATGGGTGTGATAGGGTTGGATGGAGTGATCGAGGTGATAGGAATGGTTGGAATGACCGAGGTGATAGGTCCTTGGGAGACCATATTTTGATTTGGGATCAACATTGTTGTTTGATTAGATACCATCCATTGGTGTGATGTCGATGGTATATTCAAAGGTTTCGATGTGATGGCTTGATTGGTGTTAGGTGGATTGATTTGGATGGAGTGATTGGTGCTAGGTAAGGGGGGAAGCCCTAAACCAAGGAATGATGTTGATATGGGTAATGGTGGTGGAGATGTCTCTTGGCGCAATGACTCAACTATTTTGGTAAGTATAGCAATTTGATCTAGCCAAATGTTTTCTTGATTTCGATCTTGAATCCCTTGATATAGTTGATTTGGCTTGTGTTTAAGCAGATTTGGAGTGTGTACTTGTGTTTGATTTTGGACAATGTTTTGATTTGGGATGACACTCAGATTTGGCATGATAGGTTGAAATTGACCATTGTTCATGTTTGGAATATTCGTATGATTTTCAAATGTATCCATCCCAAAGTTTGCCAGATTCATGTTTCGAAAACTTGTGCTTGGTACATTCTCATTTGGCTTGTAGGGATTTGGTGGGATGACGTTGGTCGTTTGAAGGCTCATGCATTGATTGTTCGGCTGATAGACTTGTAGGTTTGGACTTGGATTTAAACCTATCATCGGGAAAGGTGTTCCAAACCTCAATTTGCATACTCACATTTGGTGTACTATTGACATTTGTCAAAGGTAATGATCCCATGTACGGTTCGTATAGATGTGAGTGTTGAGAATCAATTGACGTTGTAAGGGTTTTATAACTTAGTTGACTTGGGTTACTCATGATGTATGGTCTAGTCTATATTCCATGTTCCTCTTGTTTTTTGACCTTGTTACAAAAGTGACCTCTAAGGTTCTTAGGACCAATGATGAGATGACAGATGGGTGAATGATATGAGTGTTGAACGTTTAGGGATTTTGGATCAATGCTAGACTTAGGGCCTGATTTTGATTGTTTGATTTGGATAGTGAACTTGAAAACCCTAAGATTTTAGATGTGATCTTAGGATGAATTTTCTCAAAGGATTGCTAATTCAATTAAATGTATGAGAAAGGATGCCTTCCCCTACACCTAACTAAACAAGGTGATTTTTGGTTTGATGATTTACCCAAGTCTAGACTGACGTTTCCAAAGTTCTAAGGTTGTTTGGTGGGATGAATTTTGATAAATGTTTGAGATGGATGAAGTGTTTGAGTTGCTCCTAAATGAACCTAGGAAGGACTTGTTTACTAGGCCAAGATAGTGAAGAACATGCCTTTCTCTAAGAGTAATTCAAAATCAAAAGACCAATGTTTGCATGAAAACCATATGACCAAAAGATGTCAAGCACATGTGTGGGGTCCAATTGATTTAATCTTTGCTTAATGGATTCTTTTTACCACAAACACACTCTTGATTAGCTTTCAAACTGAATGTCCAATGTCTCAACTTTGTCTAATTTCACAAGGTATATTATGTGAAACTTTGATGAATTTAAGGCAAGGGTTACCTATTGTTTAACTTTAGTGAGAAAATTGAGAAGTAAATTCAAGTGCTTAGAAACCTCTAAGGATGTAATCCCAAGGGCAAGCAATAACACAAGAATTTGGTCAATGATATTTTCCTCCTAAAGAGTTTGAAATTTTGAGGATCATGTTGAATGTTTGTTTGCAAATTTTTTTGAATAAAGCATTGTGTTTTGAAACTAAGAACAAGTACAAACCCTATGGATGTGTAAGACAATATTTGTTGGATTCCCACTTGGACAAGTCCAGCTATGCTTATCTTTAGTGAATGGTTAGATGGTTGACCCCACTGGCTCCCCTCCATGACACTCACTTATACGGGGCAGCCAAGCATCAACACCCATGACACTGCCATGGCATGTTTTCCATTTCTACTAAAGACCGTAAAAGTGTGGGGAAGCTTCAGAACGACCGTTTTTGCACCAACAAATAGATTAAGGATTTTGGAAAATTCTAGCACATGGGTTCCAGTAAGGACTTTCCATTTGTGGAGATTGACCCATACGGCAAGAGTCCCCTTTCGGATCCATCTTGTCGGAATCAACTGCATGATATTGGCATTTCTTCCAATATCCACATTTATATCCCGGCTAGAAATACTCTTGGCTTTAGAGTGTTACCGGTTGAGTCGTTCGCTTGGGTGAGTACTTTTTCCCCAAGGCAGGCCCTCTAGGATAAACAAAAGCAAGCAAAGACAAAATCCGTAACTTGATCAATCTTTGATGACTCAAAGAAAGAGAATATATGCGATGATGCTCTACTCACACTCGCACAAGATGTTCAATTTTAAACCCAAATCGAAGTGTGTATGGGCAATTATTTACGCAACTTAATGTCACCAAAAGCCTTTTGATTCTCAAGATTGCCGTGAGGTACGAGAGAAGCACATACATCTTTTGGTGATATTACTTTGTGTAAATAATTACAAAACAATAAAGGCACACATTCATTTTATCCTTCAAAGCAATGATTTGATTTGTTTTAAGCACCAAAGGAAAGATGAAGATTTCCTTGTTCAATTTTAGTCCAAATTGAAATCTAGTAGGTGTCTAAGTTTCAATTTTATCTGTTTGCAACGAAAAATTGAAGCATTCTTTTTAAGAGCCCAAAAAAGATGTGACTTGATTTAGAACAGAAAACTAAAATAGTAAATGGAGGCTCTAGGCTATTATAATAAGCATTAAAAGAATGCTTTTTCAAGTTAAAATGTCTAATGCTTGAACTGAATCTGCTTGTGACCTTTGGATTTTTTGGCTTGCTACTTCGTCGTTTTCAAGAAATATTCAAAGAAAACAACAATGTTATTCAATCGTCTATCAAACTTTTTGATTCTCATTTTTCTTTTTGCAAAATCTCCAAATTGTTAGCATTCAAATCATATAAAACCATATTAATGTAGAAAAACATTAAATTTTTGAGTTTGAATAGCAATAACAAATGCTCTAATGATATTCAAAATGACAACCAAAATCAAATGATCTTACCCCAAAATCACATCCAAAGTGAAATTACAAAAATAGATCTGATAGAACAATCAATATCAATTTCTTCTTTTTGATGTACCTGCGTAGCCATTCATTATGTCCAAATATGAAGCATACTTTCCAACAATGCCAACCTTCTGTGTTCATTTTTTCCAATAGAATCTGCTACATAAAAGATGATCTGAATTCCAATTTCAATGCTGCTCGCCTACAAACGTTATTTTAAGAGCCTGAGGAGAAAATTAGAAAAGTTCGCTTGGCCAACTAATGGCTGAGAATCTTTTACTTCTCCAATTTTTTGAGTAGCTACTAGCATATATGTCTTCTCAGCTGCAACTTTCTAAGCAATAGCTTGATAGTAAAGTTTCCACGAGGGAATTAAAGAATAAAAAAATTATGGCCAAGATCACAATACTAAGAACATCTCGTATGCTACAAACAATGAGCTTTTGACAAAGATATATTTTATGATTAAAGCTACAATAGCATAGGCTTTGGGTTTTGTGATCAGTAAATGCTCATTCGTAGGTAATGGTAGCATTCCCTATTCACATTTAGCAGGAAATGGATAGAGCATTTTCTAAGAAGCTACGAGTGGCAGAGTGGAGAAACCATCCTTCACTTGGCAGGCTTGAGTGGTAGTTATATTGCATGCTCAGAATGCCAAGAAGATCAAAATGTAGCTTGGTAAGCCTTATCATTCATTTACCAATCATCATTGTTATTTTCTACAGACAACATATAGCGCAAGAACATGAAAACTTAGTGAGTTGGAAACCTTTGGAAGGCCGCAGGAAGGAGCATAACAACCCTCTGCTGAGAGTCTTCGATAGACTGTGTTGAAAAGAATAAAGTGACATCTCCCAGGTAAGAATCGAAGTCTGCAAAGACTTATATTACACTAACTGTGAGAAATAATAAATCACCATCTTTCACTAGATCCTAAAAAGTTTCAAGTGGATGCCTTTCTCTGATCACCTAGATATGTTTCCATTAAATTCTATTTAGAAGAGTACGCTTCCCATCAGATAGCCATCCTCATAGCCATGATAGCGTACAAAACACTCGTACTCCCTATTGCTAGGTAAGAGTTAAGTGAATGGGCAGCGACAGTCAAGCTATGATGAAGATTCATCTACCAAATCCACTGCCCATATCACTCTTCGCTTTGGTGGAAACTTCTAAATCTTATCAGACAGGGGATATCAATCTTTATCAATATTTGCAGGTAGAACATTCAATGCCTATTTACGTCACCTGTAGTCAATAACTTAAACATTTTTGCACTATACTTGTTATCTAATTTTTGTGCTCTCTTATAACAGTATTGCCCATTAGTCGCATGTAGTCAATAACTTAAACATCTTTGTAATGATTAAATACTTCACAAATGAGAGACGCGATTGCTTTATTCAGATAGAATAGCAAGAGAAACATTTTAACTGTTTAAAAGATAATAAAATAGCTTCAACAACAATTTTATTTTGACTTTATCAACCACCAGTCCCTATGTGGGCAGATTGACCTATGGGTGCCACTCCTGGGAATACTACTACTGCTAGGACAAAGTAGAGAGAGAGGAAGAAAAAAGCAATATGCCCACAAAGTTAGAATAAGTTACAGAGAAGGCGACGTAATGGTTTCTAAAGCTCAATGATAATAAACACATTGAATAAGTATTGAGTAGCAGCACAGGAACCTGTCATGAATCTAATATCATTATGCAGAATATCTCACTAGAATGCATTTTTTCTGGTCATAAATGAAGTTACTGACATGTAAAACCAGAAAAATTATAGATTATCTTACGGACTTGGTATTGTTATCTACTTACAGAAGTAAAAGACTTTATATTTTAATAGCATGGATCAATAAATATTCTCAAATTTTAATGCTTTTAAGAAAAGCCAAAGACTTTATATTCCCATTGATATGCCCAGAAATAAAAGATATATAAATTGATGCTTGAGCATAAACAAAGACTGAATATTTCTATTTAATGCATACAAAATCTGGAAACATAAGCAATATGTTAGACAATGAGCCCCTTTTTTTTTTTTTGAAACATGCCCCCTCCCTCTAGCACTTGGTGTTAAGCACTGAAGCCTCTTGCCATACATCACATGCAAACTCATAAAGATACTATGGATATCATCATGCCTTCATGCCCAGATGAGAGCATAAACAACAAGATACAATATCTATCCCAGAGGTGATTGGTGCTTGAGTGGATTGAATGTGGAAAGAATCCCTTTCCCAATCCTTGATAAGCTTGGTGATGAGGATGCAATGGAAAAAATTAGCTCTCAATTGAAGAGAGTAACTTTGCATAAGATTGTATTTGATTTGATGAAGGATGAAGCTTTCATTTATATATTTTCTTGATGAGAGATTTTCCAAATGGATGAATGTGGGACAAATATTGGACCAATGAAAGGAGGACACTTGTCAAGTTGTGAGTGGTTGATGCATGTGCAAGATTTGGGAAATGTGTCCAAGAGAGGGAGTTTCAAATTCAAATTGTGAAATAAATGCTGAGTTTGACTTGTGCAAGGGACATGTAAGAGACATTAATTGCTTTGTTGGATGTACATGTCCACTTGATTTTGAATTCAAAATTGAGGGAATATTCCCCATAAATGCCATGTTGAGTGAAAATGATGATTTTAATAAATCAATAAATTGATTTATTTGTGCAAGTGGGATTATCTAGAGAATCCAGGTGATTAGGATTAGCATTTAATCATGGTTAGACTAGCTTAATGATGATTAGGTGAGTTTGACCTCTTTGACTTAGATATTTGATTTATTTAAATCATAAAAGGAGAAATATGAATTGGGTTTCAATTAAATAAAGTCCCGATTTATTTAATCAAAGAGGGAATGATAGGCTTAAATTAAATAAAGTTAATTTATTCAATTTAAGTGGATAATCCTTAGAGATTGAATTAAAGACCTGATTTACCTGGTGAATGGATGAGTTTGATTAATTTAATGAGTGAATGCATAATGTTAATTTTGCATGTCTACAGTTTCAAAAGGGTTGCCTGTCGAGATCTTACTCAAATCTTCTAAGGGTTCTTGGGTCCAATCTTTGGACTATGAAGGGATTCCCTTCTGATGTAGAAGATGTTTTAAAATAGGTCATGCTACTGGACAATGTGGATTTGAGAAAACATCAATGATGACTACATGGTGGAAAGGCACCTCTCTACAACATTAAACGGTTAAGAAAAAATATGAACAACATAGGAGATTTTCTGAGGTGGTTGCGTCGGAATCACAGGGTCTTGGGACATCATCTCCAGATGTCTCAAAAGATGGGGTTGCTGATGTTGAGAAAGATTATCATGTTGAAACCCTTAAAGAATGAGAGAATGGGTCTCAGGCTTCCTTTTTTTGTGATAGCGCCTCGACTATCATTTTTGGTGGATTTTCTGATAAGTCTATGTCTGCAGAAAGGAATATTGATGAAATCTCTGCAACAGTTTCTATAGGCACTCTTCCTTAGGATTTTAGTGTGCTGGCTTGGCATGCTAAGGTAGCGCATGTGGAAGAAGGTTGGATTACTATAAAGGGAAAGAAAGAAAAATTCTCTAAGCCTTCTTTTGACATGACTCTCTCTTCCCACAAGAGTAGTTCTAAATGTAAATCTTGAAGGGTCTTGTTTGGGGGTTGGTTTTTGGCTAGCTGTAGGCTGCTCTTTTTGCAACTTTGTTTCTGGTTGTAAAGGGTTTTGGGTCCCTTCAAAACCTACTTTTACCTTAATCAAAAACTGCTGCAAAATATTTGATAAGTTAGCTAACAATAATTTTGTAGCAAAGGGTTGTATGATAGAGAATAGATTATTTCCTCTCACATTGGTTTCTAAAAGGATGCACGCCCTCAAAGCAACCATAGATGATTCATGGTTATGGCACCAATGTTATGGTCATTTAAATTTTTAAGGATTAAGTTTCCTTCATAAGAAGAACTTGGTGAGAGGAATTTCTACAATTTAAGAAAAATCAAAAGTATGTTCAGGGTGTGCACTTGGCAAGTAGCATTGAGACAGTTTTCCAGTGAACAAATCATTGAGGGAAAAATATCCTCTAGAGCTTGTGCATGCATATATTTATGGTGACATGCAAGAGGAATCATTAGGTAAGAAGACACTTCGAGCCCACTTTGTATGTCCAATGTATTGGTAATGATTGTAATAACGAAAAAAGTATCCATTTTCCTTACTTAATTTGGGAATAATTCTCATTGAATTAACCTAGTTTTTCCTAGGTCTAATGTTGTAATGTGTTGTACACATTCACATTGATCTAGGGCCTCTTTTAATAAAATGTACTTAATTTGTACCCTAATTTAGGTGTTGTAAAGTGTTGTAACACACTTTCACATTTATCTAGGGTATCCTTAATTAATTGTGGTTAATTAGAGTTAATTAGCCCCTTTAATTCAAATTTAAGCTTTATTTGTGACACCTGCTAAGGATCCATCCCGACACCCAATATTCAAATTGTAAAACATTTAATTGGGAAAAATCAAGGTCCTAGAAAATGGTGCTAGGACTCATTCACCATAGGTGGAAAATGAGTCCTCTCTCTATAGGACCCCCCTTTTTTTGCACATTTGACCTGGGTTTTTGATGTTATTTCAACCCTTAAAGGTAAGGTCCTAGAAACTTGTGCCAATACCCATTCATCCTAGGTGGCAAATGGGCCTCCCTTAATAAGGACCCCCTTTTTTATTTAATTCTGGTGGGAATTTAATAATATTCACTTCTAGATTTGGTGTCATCTTGAATTGTTTGAATTTCTAGGTTAATCTCTAGATTTAGTATAAATAAGAGGTTAATTCACATTGATTCTCCTAGCAAGCTTACAAGACATCCTAGCAACTTTCAAAGAGCATTATAGAGCACTTCAAGGGAATTCTAAGGTAGATTATCAAGAGTTTATTACAACAATTCAAGATCATTTCATCATCTCTAAGGCATAATTCATTCATGCATGTTGTTGAGGTAAGATAGTGGATGTAGCATTGAAGATTTACTTGCAAGCATTGTTTCACATCTTATTCAAGATCAAGATCTACATTCTTCATGGAAACTTCATGTTAGATTGTAGATTTACACTCCAAGATGACTTCCAATGTATCATCAATTACATATTTCATACTCATGCTTCAATTTCCTTATTTCCTTATTTGTTTTAATTACCTACAAGGTGTTTGACTTAGGCAAACCCCCATTCACCAACAATCAACAAGTTTTTTTCCTTCTTGAGTGTCTGTTTGCAGATTTACAGTCTGAAGATCAAGTGGAGAAGAAATTTAGAACAAAATTGTCAAAGTTGTCAAGTTGTAAGATTGACCTTTATAGTGCAAGAACAAAGAAAGGAAGCTACAAAATTTATTATAGATTTTTGGGAGTTGACAACCAGGGATCTGAGAGTGCATACATCAAGGAAAATAACCTAGATATGAATTTCAAAAACCCTAACAAGGACCCATTCAACCACTAAAGGAGAATGAGTCCTTTGTGCTCTAAAAACAAGCTTCTTGCAACTAGGTACACATCATTTTGAGCTCTAACAACTTCCCTCTTAGTTTCTATAACAGTTAGGGTTAGTTTTTTATTGTTTTTGAAAGAGGAAAAAATGGGTTTTACAGGGACCCAAAACCACAAAGTTTACAAACAAAATATAAAATCATCAAAGACCCCATTAACAGAGAGGCTATAAAGAAAAAAACAAAATGACAAAGCCACAACCACCAAAAAAGCCAACAAGGGCCATAGAAAAGACCCAAAAAGACCAGACAAAATGCGAGCAACAACTAAACTTTAGACTTTAATGTATCCGCAGTGTCAACTTCCAAATTGTTCATTTATTGAACCCCACTCTTTAAGATCTGGACCATCTAGGTAGTAGGAGGCGCTTTCCTCTTAAGGTTGGCATGGATCCTTTTCAATATACCTTGGTCCTCGTTCTTACTTTTATCCTTGTCCTCTTCCAGATCAACAACCAGCAAGCCCTGTTGTGACTTTTCCAACTTTTCAAACATTGCATTGATGATAATGGCATTGTGCCTAGCCATTTTATGGTTTTGTTCCACAACAATTTTCGTGTTATTTTTTATTTGAACAATTTTAGCTTCTAGAGTCTTATTCTTGTCCTCAATGTCATCTTCTCCCGTTCCAGTATTGTTCTTTTTCCATTTTCCTTCTTCATTGCTAAGATCAGACAACTTCAATTCTAGTTCCTCCAACTTGCTATTTAGAACCCTATTTCTGAGATTAAGATCATTAATTTCTTGATAGGCCTATTTCATAACCCTGGAAATTTCACCAACACCACTTCTAACAGAGGGAAGAATATCACCAGATTGATCTTAGTCTAAAATGAGGTTAAAATCATTCGGATTAGGGGAGCTGGGAAATCTGGTACCATCATCTTTGAAAGAGGTAGGAGGGGTAGACACAGAGTTTCTGCTAGCTTCAGGGTTCTCAATTTTGTCCTCTAGAGAGTCCGCAGAGTAGGAAACCAACTTATTGGCAGGGGAACCCTTGAGAGTGAGATTCTTTAAGGGAACTGGGCAGTCGGGGTAGATCTCAGGGTTAGCTTTAGCAAGCTGGGGCTTACTAAGCTGGGTTTTCTTACCAGATAGAACAGGGGACGGGTGGGCTTCAACAATTCTCTCCTGGTTAGGCTGATTCTCTGAACCACCACTATCTGTTTCATAGTCCTCAGACACCGTGGACACAACCGGTTTGGATAAAGCCGACAGGCTTTGATAGTGTTCATATATTAACCTAATAAGACCAGGATGAAGAATAGGGTATCTCCTGGGATTTTTCTTGTGGTCCTCAAGGCTATTGCTCAACGAACAAAACAAATAATGGGGCAGAGAAATCCATACCCTATGGCCGAAGTGGTTAAGGATAGCAAAATGATGACCATAAACTCTAGTGAATCTCTCATCCAAGGTAATATACTCCATTATGACATGAAACACCTTTCTCCAAAGCACCTTGATGGTGTCTATTTCAAAATAGTTGTTGGAAATTTTGACCAGTTTCATTTTCTCCTTTTCTTTCTTAGGGAATTTGATTACCACCTCATCTGAAAACCTTCTGTTGCGATAAAAGTTCACACCCTCAGTGGAAATTCCAATCACCTCTCCTATAATTTTCTCATCCAGTTTCACCTTCCTCCCAAAGAGGATTATTTCTCCATTGTTCCAGTTCTTCTCAAAATAGTCTGTAGCCATAGTACAGGCCCATGAAGTTTTTCCAGGAATGGAACCAAACCACCTCTCACAACCTATTTCTAGACCTTAGCATTCCTCATGTGCACTTCATAGCTTTTTGGCTCGACTCTTTTCCTGTCCCCCCCAATTTTCGTATGCACCTCACTACAGGCACTATATCACACACAAAATCACATAATATTGAGTGAAAAGCATAGTGGTTATATCTTACATTCATTTGCATCTGATTTGCATTGAATTAGATCTCATTTAAGGTTTCTTGCTTTGCATTTAAAGATTGCATTTCATTTAGGGTTTAAATTTTAATTATTTTACATCTCTCTAAATCTGAAAAATACAAAAAACAAATAAGTCATTGTACATATCATTTAGATCTCATAAAATTGCATTTGAAAATCAAAACAAATTTGCATTTCAAATTAGGTCAAGTTACATATATTATTTCATTGCATTTCACATTGCATTTTTGGAAAATCTAAAATTGAAACTTACTATCTCAGACCTAGAATTGAAAGACATTATTGAAAGCTTGCAAATCATCCAAAAATAGTTAAAAAGAACCTAACCAGTACCCATTCACCTTTACTAGTGAATGAGTCCCTGATCAGGTCAATCCATAACCTTTTGGCATATGAAAAGGCATTAAAAATCACTCTAAAACTAAAAAAAAAAATATCTCAAAAATACCTAGCCAGGACCCATTTTCCCTTACTGGTGAATTAGTCCTTGTTAGCTACTGATTTGCATTTTCTAGAAATTAAAATCTCAGTTTTAGGCTTTTGTTTGCTATTGTTACTTTCCTATTTCAGTTTTTCGATTTGTTGCTTCATCAAATTCATTCAATATAGCTTAAATTTCTTCATTTAGTGCATTGTCAAAATTCAAAATTCACATTTACAACATTTCATTTTCACTTTATTGCATTACATTACCATGTTTAGATCTAAAATTTTATAAATGGATACATTTTTAAGCAACGTGTTGAAGTCCTTGTTCTCTTTGGCTGATGTTTCAAGTTGTGTTTTTGGAAATGACCCTAATGAAATTGAACTCACTCATGCTCACACAACTTCCAATGCTTGTCCTCTTCATGATGTTTACATCATTGAAGAAGATGATGTGAGCATGAACAACTTCATAAATGATTGTCTTAACAACCTTGAGTCTAATGCATCCTTTTATCCTTCTATGAGACAACCAACACCCCCTACCATCCCATCACTTGAGGAGTTTCACCTTTTACATCATGAATCTAAGATACAAGCTAAGCCTAAGTCCCATACAATAGGTGAACTCAATTCCTCTACTCAAGCAAACATCTAACCATCCTATGTGAATAAAGTAATGAAAACATCAATTAACCTTGAGCAAACATATGGGAAATGAATCACGATCTTAAGAAAACAAGGATGTGACACAAGAAGTGAACAAAAAATTCATCAACTCAAAGAAAATGCCAACTAACGATACTAAAGGGTTAGGATATCAAGATCCTCATCCTAACACAAGTGTTCTCCTTCCTAAAGAACAACTAGTGCCTTATAATGATGATAGAATTGTCTTAGATCTTTCTCTTGACATAAGTGTTCCACTTCCTCAAGAGCAACCAATGCCTCATAATAATGATAAAGAGGACAAGATCATCTACGGTCCTCCTACTCTATATCCACCTAGGGAAATAGGTGAATCTAATAGGCACATAAGGCCTTACAAACTAAAGAAACTACAATTCCCTTATCCACCAACTACAATTGAAAGGAATTTATAGATACTTGTATACCATGGACTTATAACATTACCACCCATGCGAGAAACACCACAACTATATCCTAAAGATGAAAATATTCCACATTGTCAATATTATAGAACTCTTGGACATAGTACCAGTCGATGATTGTCATGATTTACAATGAATATTTAAACAACTTGATATCATAGAAATAGTACCTTAAAGCATGCATTCCACTCCTTGCCATGTAATAGTTGTAAAATCTTAAACATTCTTACTATTACATGTTAAAAATTCTGTAAATCATTTTCTCTAATGCAAGGAGCTCATTCTCATTACCTACCTTGGCTCATTGTTGTCTTGCACTAAGTGGCGGCAAGAATTTGATAACCTTCCCTAGTTTGGCACTTGCTCTTGTCCCTTTGGCTAGTTTTCCACCTTCTGTCGACATTGACTAAGATTAGGATGCAGACGACTTGGTTTAGGTTGACTCACATGTTCCTTACTAGTAGTGTGCATTTTCAAGTTCTCTTTATGTGATTGCATGTGCGTAATGTGATCGCCTATGATGTTTTGTTTGATATATCTCTCTTTGTGTGCATTCCTCTATATGCACCTTTCATTATTCTATATGTTGTAATCATTTCATTTTTCTTATGTTTTCCTTTTAGGGATGACACCAAGCATCAAGACATTTATCTCTCTTCCATGTTGAGCCGAAAGGAATTTTCTTTGTTTTCGCTCTCTTTGTGTCATTCTTCCAATTCTATGAGTATTTGGGGAATGATGACAGTTCCATGCTCTATGGAAACAATGTAGCAAAGACATACTAACCCTGCATCCATATATCCCTAATGTATTTTTGGGGGAAACCCTTCTTTCCTATTTCATGACATAGCTTATTTCAGAAACATATGACTTGGCATAGGGTTTTTTGAGGAAAGCTCTCATGTCTTAGGAAAAAATTGGCTACTTTAAAGAAATTGCTCACAGTAATGGTGTAGCAACTACTTTAAAGTGGGGGAAAACATTGATGATATCTTTTGGCATATTTCATGGTGTGATTTTCTTTTTCTTGTGATGTGTCCTTTTCTTGGTGGTGTCATTGGGTTTGATGTCCTCCAAGAGTATGATATATCTAAGCATACGATCTCCCTTCATGGCATGATGTGAGCGAGGTATCCCATAAGTGGTGATTTGATATCCTTGACTTGTCCTGTCTTGGAGATATTAGGCACAATGTTCCCTAAGAAGAAGACCTTACATGAACAAAGCAAAATCCCCTTTAACAAAAACTTACATACATGACATTCAAAAGCATTTACAAAATTCATTACATTGTGGCGCCTTATCAAAGTTGTTAGGATGATAACTTCGGTATGGTATGAGAGGCTAATATAATTCTCATTTGCCACCTCATTGGGACAACTCACCTAGTGGACAGACTAAGGTTCCACTACCCTAAAGTGAGCATACATGTTGGGATAACTCACCTAGTGGATAGATAGAGGTTCCACTACCCCAAAGTGAGTAGTGTATGTTATGGAAAGATAGCCCCATTCCACATCGCATTGGAATGGTTGTGCTTTATCCTTTTGTGTATTTAATTTTTCTTGGCCTTTGATAGGGTATGATTATGTATCTTTGTTATTGTTGCATACTTAAGTGTCCTGAATGTCTACTTTAGTGTGTCTTTGACATGGGGTCGTCCTCTCACTAAAGTGGGGGAAAATGTAGTAACGGAAAAAGTATACCTTTTCCTTAATTTGGGAATAATTATCATTGAATTAACCTAATTTACCTAGGTCTAATGTTGTAATGTGTTGTACACATTCACATTGATCTTGGGCCCATTTTAATAAAATGTACTTAATTTGTACCCTATTTTAGGTGCTATAAAGTGTTGTAACACACTTTCACATTTATCTAGGCTATCCTTAATTAATTGTGGTTAATTAGAGTTAATTAGCCCCTTTAATTCAAATTTAAGTCTTATTTGCGACACCTTCAGAGGATCCATCCTGACAACTAATATTCAAATTCTAAAACATTTAATTGGGAAAAATCAAGGTCCTAGAAAATGGTGCTAGGGCCCATTCACCCTAGGTGGAAAATTGGTCCTCCCTCTATAGGAACCCCCTTTCTTTGCACATTTGACATGGGTTTTTAATGTTATTTCACCCCTCAAAGGAAAGGTCCTGGAAACTTGTGCCAGGACCCATTCGACCTAGGTGGAAAATGGGTCCTCCCTTAATAAGGACCCCCTTTTTGAATTTAATATAAAAAAGATTTTAATAATATTCACCTCTAGATCTAGTGCCGGCTTGAATTGCTTGAATTTTTGGGTTAATCTCTAGATTTAGTATAAATAAGGGGTTAATTCACATTGATTCTCCTAGCAAGCTTACAAGACAACCTAACAACTTTGAGAGAGAATTATAGAGCATTTCAAGAGCACTTCAAGGGAATTCTAAGGTAGATTATCAAGAGTTTATTGCAGCAATTCAAGATCATTTCATATGAATGTCTAAGGCATAGTCCATTCATGCATGTTATTGAGCTAAGATAATGGATGTAGCATTGAAGATTTACTTGCAAGAATTGTTTCGCATCTTATTCAAGATAAAGATCTACATTCTTCATGGCCACTTCGTGTTAGATTGTAGATTTATACTCCAAGACAACTTCCAAGGTATCATCAATTACATATTTTATGTTCATGCTTCAATTTCCTTATTTCATCATTTGGTTTAATTATCTACAAGGGGTTTGACTTAGGAAAACCCCCATTCACTAACAGTCAACAAGTTTTTTCCCTCTAGAGTGTGTGTTTGCAGATTTACAGGTTGAAGATCAAGTGGAGAAGAAGTTTAGAACAAAATTTTCAAAAATGTCAAGTTGCAAGATTGACCTTTATAGTGCAAGAAGAAATAAAGGAAGTTACAAAATTTATTACAGGTTTTTGAGAGCTCACAACCGGGGATCTAAGAGTGAAGAAATCAAGGAAAATAACCAATATCTCAGTTTTAGAAAACCTAACAAGGACCCATTTGCCACTAAAGGCGAATGAGTCCTTTCTTCCCTAAAAACAAGCTTCTTGCAACTAGGTACACATCATTTTGAGCTCTAAAAACTTCCCTCATAGTTGCTATAACAGTTAGGTTTAGTTTCTAATATTTGTAATATATCACACACAAAATCACATAATATTAGGGTGAAAAGTATAGTAGTTTATTATCTTGATCAATTCATTTTGGTAAACCCTATTTTGCACCTAATCAATGATATTCTCATAGTTTGAATTTATGTTGATGATCTTATTTATACAGGTAAGAGTCCAACTCTCATGAAGAAATTTCAAGTAGAAATGAAACAAGAATTTGAAATATCAGATCCAAGACTCGGGTATGTGCAGGATCATCATGGAAAAAACAGGCCCTTAAGTGGCAAAAAATTTAGAAAAATCAGAGTTAGGAAACTTGATGTAAAAATTTGAATAAGTTAGCTATATTATTTCAAAAACATGTAAGAATAGAATCTGTAGAAAATTGAATATAGTTTCTAAAATACTAGGTTTGTTTAAAATAAAAATAAATCTATTTGGTGAAAATTTGAAATTTCAATGTAGTAGTACTTAAATTTCAAGGAAAAAATAAGAAGTAGGTGTCTCTCTGACCACCCTAACCACAATAAAATGATAATATTTTTATATAATATTTTAGATATAAGTAGAGGACTCATGTCCCGATGTGATGCATATTTTTTTGTAATTTTTTTCCAAGTAAATAATTAATTATGAATTTTTTATTACTTTTAAAAAATATAAAAAACTCGTATGTCTGACCACCTTAACTTGGTCAAAACTTCATGAAATTCATTTTTTTCTTTTTTTTAATCCTATAGTATGCAAAACATAGAATGTGACACATGTTTTGGATTCAAAATATGTGATACCGTTTGAAATCTATAGATTTCTTTTCACTCAGCCTATCAATCTAGACTTTAGTCGTAATTCGAATAGAAAATGAATAATAATTACTTATTAAATTCAAAGTAAAGCATAATTTATATTGGTGGAAAGCTAATAATCTCCTTTAAAAACCCTTTTCATTTCATCAATTTTGGGTAAAAATAAAGTCGTCAGCCACATGCCCATCATATTGCCACTTTTTGGTCCATCATGATCCTGCACATACCCACTCATGCATTATTTTCTTAGAGTGGAGATGCAACAACAATTTGAAGGTAAATTTATTTCTCAAACCAAGGACGTGGCTGATTTATTGAAGAACTTTAGAATGGTTTCATGCACTATAGTTGCCACCCGTATAGCTCTTGGTGAGAAATTAACCAAGGAAGATGCAAGTTCCAAAGTGGATGCTACATTTTACAAAAGTTTGGTTGGAAGCCTCATGTACCTCACTACAACTAGACCCGACATTATGTATGTTGTGAGCCTCATCTCTCGGTTCATGCAAGATTCACATGAGTCTCATTGGCATGCTGCAAAAAGTTTTTACTTTTAGTTTTAACACATAATAAAATGTTGTTTGTGAATTATTCTTAATTTGGTTTATTAGCATGTTTAGAAACTTTCTTTATCTTTCTTTAAGCTTTTTTTTTGTAGCTTTCTCTAGCTATTTTTTCATTATTAATCTCTTTTTACAACCTATTTTTTGTATCCTCAAAACTCTTTATATATAGAGTTAATTTTAATAGATTTGATAGTTGAATAGGATACAAAATTTTCATTATTTTCTGCATTACTGTTATTAAGTTTTTCTCATTGATTAATATTGTTGAATAATTGTTTCAATTCACTTTTCAATAATGTGTAAGTCCTTTAATTTTTTCAATCGTTTAATATAATTGGTGAATATCTACTTAGTTCTAGTAAAAGTTAAATATTATCATACAAAGGTGTTCGACGAGTTTCTATCGACATGTTGTGGGAAACTCATTATTTATGAATTATAAAGCACTTATATTCTAAGTTGTATCATGTATACACTGAATTGTAATTTTGGGACTCGATATGATGAAAGATCAAGGATTTTCCACAAGGTTATGTAGATTTTTTCTAGGTTTGATTTATTGTATGATTTTTGATCAAGTTATTTTGGATAACTAACTATTTATGAACTATAAAGCAGTTATGCTTCCAATTGTATTATGCATACATTGAATCGTGTTAAGGGATTGAACACGATGAAAGCTTAGAATTTTCCACAAGTTTGTTCATGTTGAGTTAGTTCTTAATTTTGTTTAATCAAAGGTTTGCGTAGATTTTTTTAAATTTTCCACAAGTTAATTTATATAGAATTACTTTTGGTTTTGTTTAATTAAGTATTCCTGTAGAATTGCTCTTGATTTTTCATAAGTAAATTTATGTAAGTTTATTTTTGGTTTGTTCTTGATTTAAATGTTGGAGTTGTAGACATTAAAATTATACATTATCTATTTATCACATTAGTCTATCATTTAATACTATTAGTTAATTATTAATTGGACCATAGATTTTAGGGTTAGGGATTCTATGTCTCTTTTGCTCAATTAGGGTCTTTCACCTAATGAAAAGAGATAGATCCCACATCTAAAATCTAGGTGGATCACTCAAATAAGGGAATGCATGATGAAGTTAAGACTAAATGAAATGATCTAAATGCAACTAGATGATGAAATTGTTTGATTAAGTATGCAAAACCTCATAAATGTAACTTGTTTGAAAACACATTGTGTAATGAAAAAAACTTAGAAATGTGAACAAAATTGAATAGAAATGGATGAGACTAAAAGTGTGCACTTGGAATATGGATGGAGACTGGACATGGATTCTCAAATGTTGCTGATGCTGACTTTTATGCTTGGTGGGACTCATTCACCATTCTAGGAAAATTAGTCCCAGTTTTGTAAAACTATTCCGGAACCTGTTTCAGACAAAAGGGTATCTAAAAATGTAGAAAACCAAAAAATGACCTGGTAGTGGGACTCAATCTCCACCCATGGTGAATGAGTCCACTTTTGAATTTCTAGATATTCAAAGGTGGAATTCAAAGATTTTGGTCTACTCTTTCTGCTTCTCTAGGTGTTTGGTTCTGAAACTGTCAGATTCAGGCTTGAAAGTCACTTTTTGTTGATATTTTGACTTGGACAATGAGAAGAATTAAAAAAATTTGCAACTTGATTCTTAATAACTTCCAAGCCTTCAAGATGCCTAAATTTGCAAACATGCTAGACAAGAAAGAGAATTGTTGGATGTTAGGGCATGGGGGTTTGCCTTGGTCAAACCAGTTTTAGGTAATTAAACCAAAATAGAGAAAGAAAGTAAAGAAACATGCAAAAATGGAGTTGATTACCTTGCTATGATGATTAACCTTGAATTTTTGGAGCAAAACATGAATAATGAAGAATGGATAATGAATGAGTTAAGAGATTGAATGGGGGATGAAATGACAAGAAAGAAACTTATTTATACACAATTGTTCCTTAGTAACCCAATAATACCTCATCACAAGCCGAAATAAGGTAATTTTGAATAAAAACCCGAAAGAAAATTTGAAATATTTTGAATTTGGAGCCAAGAGGGGCTCATTTTCCCACCCATGGAGAATGGGTCCCACCTTGGACTTGTAATTGGGTGTCGGGAATTAAGTCATATTAATGTTATTTGTCTAGCTTACATTAAAAAATACACTTAATTAAGCATTATGAGTGCATAAAGGGGTCAAATAAAGTAAAGAAAGGTGTAAATAGTGAAATTAAGCCTAGAAAAGTGTGAAATATTGTTACAAGACTTTAAAACACTTCAAAATAGGACTTGATAAGTGATGAAAAGGTTATTTTTAGATGAATTATAATGAAAAGAGTATAGAAAAGTGTAGAAATGTGTTACAACACTTGACAACACCTTCACAAGACAGATCAATAAATGTATTTTAAAGGGTCCAAGACCTAGTGTGGATGTGAAAAACACCTCACAACACTAAATCAATGCCTCATTAAGTCCAATTTATCATGAATTATTCCCATGTCAAGCAAGAAATACTTTTTTCTACGGTACATTTAGCCCCCACTTTAGTGAGAGGATGAACTTGCTTCAAACTCACACTAAAGTAGACATTCAAGAGAGGTCCAAGTGTACTGATGTAGATGAAAAGAATGACAAAGATCAAAGGAGGTGGCCAAGCCCTCAAGATTGAAGATCCTAAGTCAAACTATCAAGATACATAATCATGCAATGGCAAGGATGAGAAAGAAGAGAAAGATGAAAATGAAAAGGGTGGATCAAGCTTCGATCATTTGTCCAACTAGTTGTGGATTAGATCTAGGCTATTTTTTTGAAAAAGAAAATGTGTACTCACTCTGGGGTGACATAACTCATGGTTGTCCATCGGGTGAGAAGGCCCAAAAGGTGAAATACATGCGCTAGTTGGTATGCACTCACAAACACATAGGTGGCTATGGGGAAAGTCATGTTGCATGGGCTTCCTGATCAACCATATAAAATTTATACCTGATGATAATAAGTGCCACAAAGGAAAATGATTTTTGAGCTCTATGAGGTAAGCAAAACTTCGTATGCTTGACACTCATAGACATTGTTAATGCAAAATAGTGTAAAGAATGTTCAACTTGGGATTTTTATTTTTTTGTGAAATGTCTCATCTTAGGGAACATTGTGCTTAACGTTTCCAAGAGAGGATGTGCCAAAAGAAGTATCACACTCTTGGAGAGAATCAAGCCCAATGCATCCACCAAGAAAAGGATGCATCACAAGAAGAAAGAAATCACACAATGAAATGTGAGTGGTGATGTATGCCCCCACTTTAAAGTGGTTACGAACACCAATACTGTGAGCAATTGCTTTAAAGTAGAAGAAGAGGATATGAGTGCCAAGTCATATGTTTTCCAGAAGCTATGTCATGAAAAAGAGAAGCATGTCATATGCGAGCCAACTTAAGGCATGTCATCCACATCCCAAGCTTGCTCTTATGTATTCATGAAAGGTTAACAACTAGCCAAAGGAGGAAACCATAAGTGAAATATGAGGATAAGGCTACATAACCCCTTGCCCCCACTGAATGTAGGACAAGGGTGAGCCGAAATGATTAATGAAATGCATGATAAAGTGAACATTTATATCAATTAGTGGAATTAGGTGCCCCCATATAGGGTAGCATACCGAACTCTTGAAAAATGATGGATTTTATGACTCAAAGCCTTACATTCATTAGTGGAAAGACCATGAACTCTATGATATGCACAAAATGAAGTCTTGTAATAACATTTCTTTCAAATTCATGGAGGAGTGTTGACAAGATACCCTCTTGATCAAGAGGAGAATTAGTTGATGTTGTTGGTGGCAAAGAGATGTCTTGCTTAGTACATGATGTTATACCTATGCAAGGTTCTTTATATTGCAAGAGTTTGTTCTCACTCTTGCAAGAGGAGGGAAAATCTATCGAATGTAAATCATTGGTGTCTTGTGAGATGACATTGACATTAAGCGAAGGTGTATTTAGTTGTTGGATGATCTGTAAAGGAGAATAATAATGACCACTAGTGTCTATTAGTTCAGGATGCTTTATAGTTAAGGTTGGCTTAGAAGAATGTTGTGTGAGAGTGTTGATGTTGAGGGAAGGCTTGGTGATTTCTATCACAGGACAATAGCCAAGACCATGAGTTGTTTGTTGTGTGATAGGATTGATAGGGTTGCAGATACCTTGCTCATTAGTACCACAACCTTTCCACTAAATCCAAGTTGTTTCATTAGTTCATAACCTCATCCATAAAGCTTTTTCATAGCTTTTGAAGTCGGTGGTTGTTCTTGATTAAGTTCTTCAATGTTTGTTGTGTAATTTGCTTTGTTGTCTAAAATGGTTGAGGTGGATGCTTTTGAAAGGTCATCCGAAGTTGGTGTTGACATTATTGTTGTTTCTTTGTGGATGATTGTGTACTCATCCATGAAGTCATATTCGAAATCCAAGGAACCCCAATCATCTTTTGATAGCATCGTGACTTGTTCAATATGTTGTTGTTTGTCTTTTTGTTGTGCGGGTTCCACTTGTGTTGTTGGTGTTAATGTGTTCAAGGGGTTCTCTGTGGTTTTCTCAAGTTGCAAGACATTATAAGGCTCATGATTAGCATCAAGGGTGTACACTTTGTTGCTGTAGATGTATTTCATTTTTTGATGAAGAGTGGAAGACACACCATTCATTGCATGAATTCACGACCTACCTAGAAGAAGGTTATATGAAAGATCATGAGGCATAACATGGATTGTTGTGTTCAATGTGGCTTCTCCAATTGTAATAGGTGAAGTGATCACCCCAAGCGGTGTCCTTTTGATATTGTCAAAGCCCTTAATAGATAAAGATTTGGGTTGAAGTTTTGATTTATCCACATGAAGCCTATCCAAAAGGTTTACACTACACACATTAAGGGCTAAGCCATTATCAATATGGGTTCAATTTATCCCTATCTGATTGTATTGAGAAATGATCATGAAAGCTTTGTTTTGTTTTTTCACTTCCAAAGGGGGAGCTCACTTTGGTGGAAAACAATGTGAGCATTTATGGATTTAATCATGGCTGTGATATTATGTGGTTGTGTATCAGAAGGGACAAGAAATTGTTGTAAGGTTGTTTGAAGCATAGTGTGATAGGTACGTGAAGTTTGAAGAAGGTCCCAAAGGGAGATCTTTGCAGGAGTACTTTTAAGTTGTTCAACAAGATCATACTCCCTTAAGCGAGGGGCACTAGGTAGTATAGAATTTTGAAAAGGTAAAGAAGTTGTGTCTGGTTGTGGTAGTGATGGATTTTTTTGAGTGTTATATGTATGAGCAATGGTATTATGACTCAGTTGCTACAACATATTATTCATAGGTGGGTAGAGGGTGAATTCAGGTTTGTGTTGAGTTTGTTTGTGTGAAGGGGGATAAAGGATGAGTTGAGGTTGAATAATATTAACATCCCTTGGTGAATGAAAATTTGCATTGTCTTTGAAGGGCATAATATCATTATTTTCAATGTTATCTTTGCCTTTTATGATGATATTCTCCCTAGAAGGAGAGTTTTTAGGAGAACAACAAACCTCATTTTTTTATAATTAAGGCTTGGTTCATTCAAACTAACTTCATCACAACTAGGGGAGTTATGAATGGTGGAATGTGTTTGATTATTGATAATGGGGAGATTAGGGGGAGAATCTATTCAATCATTCATTGTTTGTAAGGTCTTATTCTTTTGTTCCATATTATCTACCCCTACTAGGAGGGCTTGTAATATGTTCATCTAGGGGTGAAATTTGCAAAGTAGCTTCATCAGAAGTGGGAGAGGCATCAAGAGAAGGACCATTATGATTTTAAAATAGATCTTCCCATAGGATAGAGACATTACGAAAGGTAGGGGAAATGTTCTCATGATCTTGAATAGGTATATCTTCTAACACCAACCTATCATCTTTGCATCGAGGAGGGATATTAGGAGAAGAACAAGTTTGATTATCATGATTATGGAGACTAGGTAGGGTACTGTCTAGAAATGTGTCTATGATCTCATCTTCATGTTGTGTTGTGTGATCATCATGATTACTTAGTGTGATTTCCTCTTCTTTAGTAATGTTATGTCTAATAGGAGAGGTAAGAGGAGAGAAACAACTTAGATTGTCAAAACTTTGATCAATTGGCTCTTCTAGCACTAAAATATCCGCTTCACAAGTGTGAGAGATAATAGGAGAAGAATGAATGTGATTGTTATGATTATCCAAGGTTTCTTTCACTAGACTAACCTCTTCCACAAATAAGGAACTAGGAGAGGGATCTATGAAAAACAAAAAGAGAGGGGAAAGGACCTCATATTCATATGCATTTAACAAAATTCTCTTACAACATGCAATAAGATCTAAAAAGAGAACATGCAAGATGATAACTATAGAAATTTGTAATGAAAACATGATGGAATGATTATTCTACAAACTTGAAATGTACCTATGCTAAAGCAAAGATGCAAAAGAGGAATGCAATTTTTCAGATTTTAAAGATGACAATTGACTGATTATGATACGTGACAAGATGGAAATGCAAAAACTTTCAAATTTAAAGTATGCATGAAATGAGCTAATTTAGGCTAAATGTAATGAAATGCATGTTATAGAAATGTAGCCAATTGATATAGCTAGGAAATGACACCAAATAGAAGCCCGAAAACAGGGTTTTCAGCTCTGTAAAAGGTAGTTTTAGGGATCAAAAGGACCGATTCGCCCAGGGTGGCGAATGAGTCCCCGTATGAATTTTTTTCAGAAATTTGAGAATTTTTTGAGGGATTTTTATGTTTTCTGAGTGCGATGATGCAAAACTAAGTTAAAAATGCAGAATTTCAGAAAATTGAAATGAATTTAGATGCCAACAATTCAACCTAAATGTACTTTTTATGAATGCAAAATTTGAAACCTCCCATGCAAATTAATCCATGCAAATCCTAATGCAAGGTCAATGCAAGCCTAGATCTATGATGAAGGACTCCAAAATTAGACAAGAAAGTGTTCAAAAATTAGGTTCACCAAAATGAACCATAGATTTTAGGGTTAGGGATGCTATGTCTCTTTTGCTCAATTAGGGTCTTTCACCTAATGAAAAGAGATAGATCCCACATCTAAAATCAAGGTGGTTCACTCAAATAAGGGAATTTCTGATGAAGTTAAGACTAAATGCAATGATATAAATGCAACTAGATGATGAAATTGATTGATTAAGTATGCAAAACCTAAGAAATGTAACTTGTTTGAAAACACGTTGTGTAATGCAAAAAACACTTAGAAATGTGAACAAAACTGAATAGAAGTGGATGAGACTGAAAGTGTGCACCTGGAATATGGATGGAGACTATACATGGCTTTTGGAATGTTGTTGATGCTAACTTTTAGGCCTAGTGGGACTCATTCGCCATTCTGGGCGAATTAGTCCCAGTTAAGTAAAACTGTTCCGGAACTTGTTTCAAACAAAAGGGTATCTAAAAATGCAGAAAACAAAAAACTGACCTGGTAGTGGGACTCATTCACCACCCATGGAGAAATACTCCACTTTTGAATTTCTGGATATTCATAGGTGGAATCTGGAGCTTTCGTTCTACACTTTTCGCTTCTCTAGGGGTCAGGTTCTGAAACTGTCGAATTTAGGCCTGAAAGTCACTTTTTGTTGATATTTTGACTTGGACAATGAGGAGAAGACTTGAACAACTTTTCAACTTGATTCTTAATAACTTCCAAGCCTTCAAGATTCCTAAATCTACAAACACACAAGATAAGAAAGAAAAATATTGGATGTTAGGGCATGGGGGTTTGCCTTGGTCAAACCCCTTTAAGGTAATTAAACCAAAATGGAGAAATAATGTAATGAAACATGCAACAATGGAGTTGATTACATTGCTATGATGATTAACCTTGAATGTATGCAACAAAACATGAAAAATATTCCCTTGAATGTCTTAGGAAGCTAACTTGATTACTTGCAATGATGAAACCCTAACTTGCTTGACTTGAGATGGAAGAATGATGGATGAATAATGAATAATGGTTAAGGAATGAGTTAAGAGATTGAATGGGGGTTGAAATGAAAAGAAAAAAACTTATTTATACACAATTGTGCCTTAGTAACCCAATAATACCTCATCACAGGCTGACATAAGGGAATTTTGAATAAAAATACGAAAGAAAATTTGAAATGTTTTGAATTTGGAGCCAAGAGGGACTCATTCGCCACCCATGGCGAATGGGTCCCACCTTGGACTTGTAAGTGGGTGTTAGGAATTAAGTCATATTTAATGTTATTTGTCAGGCTTACATTCAAAAGTACACTTAATTAAGTGTTATGAGTGCATAAAGGGGTCAAATAAACCATAAGAAAGGTGTAAATAGTGAAATTAAGACTAGAAAAGCGTGAAATCTTATTACAAGACTTTACAACACTTTAAAATAGGACTTGATAAGTGATGAAAAGGTGATTTTTAGATGAATTATAATGAAAAGAGTCTAGAAAAGTGTATAAATGTGTTGCAACACTTAACAACACCCTGACAAGACATCAATAAATGTATTTTAAAGGGTCCAAGACCTAGTGTGGATGTGTAAAATAGCTCACAACACTAAATCAAGGCCTCATTAAGTCCAATTTATCATGAATTATTCCCATGTCAAGCAAGAAATACTTTTTTCTACAATACATTAATTCACAATATGTATCATTTATTATCATTTATCATATTTATTATTCATGACATTATTAATCATTTTCTAATTATATATTACTATTTACTATTTCTATATTTTATATATTTAATTAAATAATACTTTATTATTTAATAAAATGAGAGCTAATCATCCATTTCAATAAATAAAATTTTCATTTTAACTTCACCAATCAACTAATTTGCAACAACATAGAGCACAATTAAAAGCTATAGAAGAGATGTTATTTTCATCATTTGGCTATTCTTCATGTGGGTCAAATAGTTTTGTAATGTCCATAATATCTGACAATTCATCAAATATTTCCTCATTATCAACGAGCAATATTGCTAATCCATGATCCATATGTGTATCATGATGCCTAATCTGGTCATTCAATATTGAACCCTCCCTTTTACCAGTGTGCACACCATTCTCTCCCTATGCAACTAATCTTTCAACCTTTAATTCATGCAAACAACCATGAGCAACTGAGGAACCAACACATTCTTCAAATCCTTCATCATTTCCAGCATTATATTTAGGATAAGCACCTAGAACAACGACACTATTGCCTTCACATTCTTCCTCATTCACTCCAGTAGCATACTCCATTGATTGCAAACTCAAACCACATTCCTAGTATCTTTCTAATGAATTTTTTCCATCCACTTGCAAGTAATTAGTACTATGGATGCTTGAATCATTGCATCCCTAAAGTAATTGAAGTATTTCTGGATCATCCCCATAGAGAAATCATATTTAGAAACTCCCATCTCATCATGATCTTTAATCCTACTTACAACATCGGTCCCGAATGTGAAAGACTGATAAGAATTTCTTTCAAAAGATTTATTAGTGTACCACTCTGTTTTCTCATGGCCATATCCTAACCAGGCATCAACTACTTCATCAGAATCCTCAAAAAGTGGATTATCTCTGCACCAATAAGGATCATTACTTCTATTAGTTGGTGGGGATGGGAGCTCATAAAATAAAGGATTATACATCATCTTCATTGTTGTCATGGTAACTTTTGTTTCCTTACCATGAAGATCTAAGTCTTGCAGATCATCATCGCATTCAAAATCATTGTAATCACTTGAAGAATATATAGATCCATCTTCAAAATTTCCCACCTCATTTTTAGTTAAAATTATTGATTCACATTATGAGAACTCTTCACATGAAGAAAAATGTTCACTCCCAAGCAAACAAACATTCCCATTGTTATCATCATAATTTCTTGAAGTAAAGGATTCAATCTCCTTTTCATAAGAATAATCATACTCAACAGAGGGATGATACAAATCAATGCCATCACAACTACCACAACATGAAAACCCACCAATAGTGAGACTGCACTCAGGTTCATTAGACTGGATATGTAAACTTTCATTTTCCATACCTTGATCATTGCTTTGTGACAAAGCATCATCAACATTAGCACCATTTCTATTGATCAAATTATGATATGGGATAATCTCTTGTATTTCTTCCATTATTCACCGTCCAAGTCATCTCAAGGATGTAAATTAGGCATACCCTTTGTATCATCATTTTATATATCTTTATCTCTATCACTATTGTAATGGTCTATAGATGTGTCATTTGTGAATTGATTACAATCATTATATTCTCCCATGCAACAAAATGGTTGTTCACATCCTGATGCACCTTTGCATCTCTTTGCATTGTTTCCTGATATTTTTCAGTAGGATAATGAACATTAACATCTAGGGGTGTCACATGTGCAAGAACATTCTTAATTCCCTCTACAATCTTTATCCCATCAATTACTTGGCTTATACTATGAGGTTTCAATTCCTTTGGTAGGGTACTTTATCTTGATTGGTACATTTCACACAATAGATCAATGCACCTTGAATCTTCTAGTATGACAATTTTGGGTACCTCTAACAAGGCATCAACAAATCTGGAGAAGAAATCATCAGGTGATTCTCCTTTGTGCCTCTTCATTTCATACAATATTCTAACAAAAGACATCTGATCAACTTGGCTTTGATCTTGTGAATAATCCACTTAGAAATTACTATGATCTTCATATTGCAGTGATGGAGAAATTGGAATAGTAGGAGCCTTATCATTTTGACATAAATCTGTACTCATTGCTCCACTGTTGTATTTTCATGCAATGTACTAGGATGATCAATATTGGTGGTTGGGTATCCTTTCATCATTGAGTATTTCAAGTTATTTTCAATATCTATAGCAATTTGATATGCTTGATGCAGTGCTATGGGTCCTTTGTCTCTTAAAAGATAACCCATGTTTTTATCAAATGCACCCAAGTACATGACCAAACATTCTACATCATTTGGTCTT
The DNA here is from genome assembly GCA_007258455.2 of Sequoia sempervirens. NCBI lineage: Eukaryota > Viridiplantae > Streptophyta > Pinopsida > Cupressales > Cupressaceae > Sequoia > Sequoia sempervirens. The sequence continues at coordinate 113,942,527 of VDFB02256132.1, read as the reverse complement.
ATGCTTTATAGGATTTATCTTATTATCTTTGAAAAAATGAGATTAAAAGCAAGAACTAGCTCATTATTCCCTTTCTCCATACTCATGATTTTTTGTCTTATTAAGATTGGATCAATCCTTTCACCAAAATGTTCCATGAACACTACTTTGAATTTATCCAATGAATGTATGGAAGATGTTGGTAGATATGAGAACCAATCTCTTGCATCTCCTTTTAGAGACTGAACAAATAATTTCATGACATCTTCAAAGTCCAGTTCATAATCTTCCATCACATCAACAAACTCTTGCAGATGTTTGCTAGCTGATTTAGACTTTCATCCATTAAATTTTGGTACCCTATACCTGATATTAGGTGGTACAACATTTGGGTAACCAAAAATGTTACTGTTGCCTAAATTTTTACCCTCTGGCTCAATAGGCAAGACAAATTGTGTTTAACAGGTTCAAGAAGGACAAATCGAGCATTCTGCCTAGGGAAAAGGTCGTTAATCTGATGCTAGGTCACAGGGAGCTCAGTTGGGAAGCATGCCTTGTTCAGATTCAACATGAAAATCTTTTAAGGGCATAGTCACTGAGACCCCAGGAGTGTCACGGTGAGTGGGGTTAGCATATGGTCCCTGTCGGCAAGATATCAGATGGAATTTTGGCGACAACGAGTTTCAGTTCGGCAGAGGTTGTTTTGTTTGACAAAAGGTCTCGGCAAATGCATCGTGTCTCGCGGAAGTCAAAAGATCTCGGCAAAGCAAGCGAGCTTCGCTAGGAAGTCTCGCTGAGGTCACAGGGTCTCCCTAATAATCAAAAGAAGCAAGTCTCGGGACAGGTATGGCCGACAAAGTCTCCCCAGCATAAAGTGAAGAGCGCCTTTGGTATGACTAGGTGATATCACTGAGATGTCTCAGCGATTTCACAATGTCTCCCTGAACCGAATGAAGCTCAGAAAAAGTCAAGGGCTTGTTATAGAGTCTCGGCGAGTGCAAAAGTCTTGTCGATCAGAAGGAGGCCCCAACAGAACTCAGGAGGTCTCGCCAATAGTTGAGGATGTCGCCTGGAGGTTCTGCCGATAATGGAAAGTCCTGGTGACATACAAGGTGTTATCGGCAGGAGTCTCATCGAGTAGTGGAGCCTCCAAGAAGGAAAGAAAAAGCAGTTTCGGCCAAAGGAAAGGTCCTCGGTGAAATGTCTTGCCGAGATGGGAGTGTCACCCTGACTCAAAGAGCCTTCGGTGTAATGAAACTTTCATCGAGATGTTTCGGTGATAAGGAGGGGTCTCACTGACAACGAAGAGCTTTCGACATAGCACAAGGGGCTCGAGAAGACTTCTTCCCGACCGATGGGAGTTAGGCCGAAAGCAAGGAAGTCAGCCAAGGGTTCATTCCTCCGCGGGAGTCTTGTCGAAGTGAAACAAGATGTGTACTTGCCAAAGTTGAAGTGCCTTCAGCACAACCTCTTCCCGACCGACGGGAGTCTCAGCGAAGGAAAAGAAGAGCTCAAACAGAATGAAGATGGGGTTGGCAGGATGTCTTGCCGATCAAGCAGGAGCTCTCTGAACTTGAAGTGAACTTTCGGCAAACAGGGAGACTTCGATATGGAGTCTCAGCGATGGAGTGTGTCTCGGCAACAAAGGCAGATGTCGATATAACAAAAGAGGACTCGGTATGACTGTGGGGCTTTCGACAAGATGTCTCACCGATATCACATGGTGTCAGCGACAGGAGGGGATCTCCGCCTGACTCATTAACCCACTGATCTCTTGGCGATGAACGGTGTCTTGCCGATTGCTCCAGTAGCGTCGATATGATGTTTTGGCCTCACTGGGAGCTCTTAGCGATGGCTCCATGTGTTGCTGATGCTTGCGAAGGGGTTTGATCACCTCGGTGAGACACTTCTAGTGTCTCACCAATATGCGATTCAATTGAGGAATTTGACCGCCGCGAGTCTGCGTGTAGTTCACTCAGCCAATTAGAGAGGTCTAAGGGCCAGACGTGGTAGTCTAAGGGGTGTCAAAAGGATGAAGGGCGATGTGTATCTGTTGTAGGATCAGAGCATTCAAGGTGCAGCTGAGGTAGCTCAATCTAACACGACGATAGGATCAGAATGAATGTAGTAGCTGAAGATATCTAAAGAAGGCTTCTTCGGAGATGACTCTTCACCGTCATGGACACGCAGGCGCTTTAGCATTAATTTTGATCAAAAGATCTGAGATAGATCTTTTTCTGAATGAGGATATTTTTGTAAGCCCTAATGGGCCGATATCAGTCTATATATAAGGCATTTTTTTCCTTTTTTGAAGAGAGTTCTGATTACACACCCTGAAGAGTTAGTGATTTTCCATCAATCCTTTCTCAGTCAATGTATGTTTTCTGTAACTCAACTGGAATCCTGAATACAACATAGAGTTTACCTTGAAAGTTCATGTTCATATTGGTATTGATTCTTATTTTTGAATCTTTCTTTTGCACATGCAAGTCTATAACTGTGTTTTCACATTTCTGCATTTGTATCTTAAGGTCGTGAAATTGATCTTTCCTTCCCAAGGTGTATGTGTGGGCCAAACCTATTAGGACTAAAGCATTAAGTCTGAGAGAAGTTGATCTGAGAATAGAAATTAGGCTTTCAAGTGTATGTTCTTCCTGTGTTCATTTCATGATTTCTCATTAATACGGTGTATGACCATAGGTTTAGTTTTTTCCATTTTATGCATCTCTTCCTTTTTTTCTGTCGAAGAATCAATAGTCTAAGTGATACCCAAAGGAAGTCGGCCTTCTCCAGAGGTTCACTTCAACCATAGGTGACCCATAGCCTTGGAGTGATCCCATGTTGCTCTAGAATGCTCAGTTTCTTGTAAACTTTGCACAGGGTGTAATTCTAGGTGACAACAATTTCTGGCACGCCCAGTGGGACAACAATTTGTTTTAACTGTTGGTTTAGTATGCGACCAGTGAATTTTAGAATTTATAGAAGTCCTTTGGCATACTTGGCGACTCCACAATGAGGAAGAACTCCAGAAATCCACGCCTTCTATAGTTTATAAGAAAAGTTCAGACTAGAGGCAGTTCAGGTTCATTTGAATATTTGCAGCTGTCACCACCAAGAAGGAAAGGTAGAGAAGTAGAGAAGAGAGGAGCAACAACTATCAATTCTAGAAGAACCCAGTCCACTCCTCCACTTGTAAGGTCTCGGTTTGTTGCACCAAAAAATCCACATCAGATACCTTCAATGGCCGCTCCAAGGAATCAACCTTTTGTTGCTTTCAATGGAGGGAGTCCTTTAAACTTGGCGCAACATAATGATATTCCAATGGCAACCTTGAAGAGTCTTCCAATTTTCACGGGAGAAGATCAAACCACTCCCATTGAGCACATAAGAGATGTGGCTTCGTTATGCGGAGTCCACCACATAACGCAAGAGGACGTTGCAGTGAGATTGCTAGCTGCTTCACTGAAAGGAAGAGTCGTGCAATGGTACAGAAGCATACCAGTCAGTTCAATTGCAACATGGGACGACTTTGGAGAAAAATTGCACAAGCAATTCCAAGACAGGTCTGACAACTTGTCTCTGTTGGAGCAACTAACTACAATTAAGAGGGCTTCACAAGAGCAGATGAATGACTTCAACTTTAGATTTCAAAGAACTTGGGATAGAATCCCTGCAACGGTGAGGCTGCCCCTCTAGTATGCATTCCTATACTTTCTAAGAGCCTTGAACAATGATATAGCTGTCATGATATAGTCAATGGGGGGAGTGTCTTTACTAGATGCCTTTGAAATAGCTATTAGAGCTTAAAATAGCTTAATACAAGCTGGTAAACTTGCTCCCAAGCCACCAATGCCAATATTTCCAGAAATTCACGCAAACATCCCTTTGCAAATACCTCCTTTCACACCTCTACCAGCTCTACCAACGCTACCAACTGTTGTTCCAACCATTGACAAGAAAGAAAGCATTGCTTCAAGCTCATCAAATGAATTACAAGAGATCAAAACTCTTTTACAGACTTTTGGCAACAAGTTGGTGAACTTGGAAAAGTAACAGACCTATTCCAGGCCTTATCAATAGCAAAATAAGGCCTCAAGTCAGCCTTTTCAAGGCCAGCAACAGCAATTCCAAGGGAATAGATAGTAGTATTAGGGAAATTATTAGGGCCCAAGATAGAGTGTGAACACAAGGCCTTTTCAGGCCTATGCTCCAACACCTATTAGTGCAGCCAGGGACCTGGTTCCCACTCAAAACAACTTAGCAGCTGATTATGAATGGTGCTACCATTGTAACTAGCCTCATAATCAAGCCACTTGTTCAAATGGACTCATCAATCAAGCATTGATGGTACAAAACACTTTAGGTTCGCAGTAGAGTGCACGCAATGATGCATCTTCACAACATCAGGAACAATTCAACAATGATACAACCTTGTTTAATTGGCAAGGTCAAGAATTCTATGGGTTGAATGAGGATAGCTCTCCAGTTGCAACCAATACTAGAGCAAAGAAGAGAGCATTTGAGCTTGATCAAGTAGCTGACAAAGGAAGGGCGACAGCTGGGGAACCATCTACCTCTCGAGTGACTAGTGGCTGGCAAAAAGATCAGTAACTCCCAGATAAGGAGCAGCCACGCTTACAAGCTAATCATACTAGCATAAAGGTACACAATAAAAATCCAATTGCACCTTTTAACATTCTTGATAGCATGAGAAGGAAAAATGTAACCATGTCTATGTGGGATTCTTTAGTCATCCTCGGTCAAAAGGATATGTTACAATCAGCCCTATCAATTTTGAAAATATTTGATGAATCTGAGCCCTCAATAGGTCAAGTTAGAGTCGTGTTAACAAATGGTTCTCAGGGAAATGATCAGTAGCCTAGCATAGAGAATGAAAAAAGAGTTAAGCCACCTCCCTTCTACGTGTCAGTAATTATTGGTGATAAATTAGTCCATAACTGTATGGTAGATAGTGGAGCTAGTAGCTCCGTCATGCCAAAACAGATTGCTGACAAACTTGGACTAAAATACCAGCCTTTAGAGAAGGGAGTGATTCAATTAGTTGGCACTTCGGTTAACACTTTGGGTATTATCAAAGATTTAAACCTTACTCTCCATGCTTGTCCAAATTTTTTAGTCCCTCAAGACATATGTGTCATAGACCTTCCAACTTTCTTTTTTTTGTGTTTATCTAGAGACTTTACAGCCAAGATAGGCGGTTATGTGTTAGCTGTTTGGTCACATATGCTATTTAGAACGAGATATGGGACTAAAGTTACCATCAAGTCTGAAAGATTGGCCAAAGACCATATTGAGACATATAACCCAAGCCCCGTCAATGCTGCTTCTTCTGCTGCAAATGCAAATTGTGTTGTTTTTACTGACAATGAACTAGCTGCTACTCAAGAACTCCAATCAGAAGTTGTTCCTGACGTGCTGTTGCATGAATGGGCGGTCGAAAATGTATTGGACAGTCCTGTAGAACTCATTCAAGATGCTGGTATGGGCAACTATGTCATTCTTGAGCCTAATACAAAGATTCCAAACTTGGAGAAAGATGCGGATCAGTTGTTGCAACCACTAAATGGACTATGGGAAATGTATTTTGATGGTTCAAGAAGCAAAAATGGCGCTGGAGGAGGGGCAATGCTGGTATCTTCGCAAGGTGATAAGTACTATGTTGCTTTTCATTTTGCTTTCGCATGCTCTAACAACATTGCTGAATATGAGGGCCTAGTTCAAGGTTTAGAATGGGCAAGAAAAAGAGGAATAACCCGCTTGAAAGTGCATGGAGACAGTGAATTATTTGTTAATCAAGTGAGGGGCCTAAATGCGGCTAAAAATGACACACTGAAGTCTTATAAAAATAGAGTGTGGAACATGCTCGAAGATTTCGATGCCTTTAACTTAGTGTCCATCCCAAGAAATCAGAACAAGCATGCTGACAGGCTCGCAGCCATTGGAGCACAGTTTGATATTCCAAATGACATCAAAAAAGAGAAGGTGCAGCAGTATGTGAAGGTTGTAGTCAGACCCTCAATCCCTGACAACAACATCCACTGGCAAGTCTTTGACAGTGATGAGCAGATCCTTTCTTTCCTGCTTGAGGAAGATCAATTCTCCATGGTGAATCAAGCAAAACTCAAGCAGCAGTATGGTGATCAGGTCATACAGCTGAAGAAAAACAAATTGCCCAAAGGCCTGGTTACCTTAGAATCGATTTTCAGTACTGATGATCAGCTCAAAAGGGGTAAAGTTGGCTTACAAATCAAACAGGAGCACTATGAAGAGCTAGAGATTTTCAAGGTAAGCTCCTTAAGATAGGAAAAATCTGTTCACCTGAAGATAAACAAGTTTTTGTTGCTTTGTGCCAAGAGTTTCATGCGGTCTTTGCTTGGGAGTATTCAGATTTGAAAGGATTTGACCCCCATATTGCTCAGCATATGATTGAATTAGAACCTAACGCCAAGCCAGTAAGGCCAAAATAAAGGCCCTTGAATCCTAAACTTGAACCCCTAATGATTAAGGAGCTGACTAAACTAGTTGAGGGGGGTATTGTCTTCCCTATCAAGCACACTTCATGGGTTTCTAATCTGGTACCGGTTAGAAAGAAAAGTGGTGAGATAAGGCTCTGTGTAGACTTCAGGGATCTTAACTGATCCTCTCTAAAAGACCACTACCCACTGTCCTCCATGGAATGAATCTTACAAGAGGTTGCTGGTTCTGAAAGGTTCTCCTTACTAGATGGTTTTTCGGGATATAATCAGGTGCTGGTCAAAGAGGAAGATCAGTTTAAGACTGCTTTTACAACTAAATGGGGTACCATGGCATACAAAAGGATGTCTTTTGGTTTTTCCAATGCTGGTGGCACATTTCAGAGAGCGATGGACATGGCATTTCAAAGTTTGATCAACAAGATTATATTGATTTACCTAGATGATATCACAGTATATTCCAAGAATGTTGATGAACATGTGTCACATCTTAGGCAAGTTTTTGAAAAATGCAGAGAGTTTGGTATCTCTCTCAATCCAAAGAAGAGTATCTTTGCTGTTCATGAAGGGAAATTATTAGGACACATAGTGTCAAAGCAAGGAATTACTATTGATCCGGAGAGACTTAAAGCCATACTTGAGTTGCCACTACCTAATTACAAGAAGGGTCTGCAAAGCTTTCTGGGACAGATCAACTTTCTGAGAGGGTTCATTCCAGACGTGGCGAACCTGCTACAACCTATAACAACCATGTTAAATAAAAATATAGTCTTCAGTTGGACAAGGGATGCCAAGAATAGTTTTGAAAAGGTCAAGGAGGCCTTAGCAGCAGCTCCCATGCTGGTAAATCCCAAAATTTCCAAAGATTTTTATTTGTATGCTTATGGTAGCATGAGTAACATTTCTGCAATATTGGTTCAAAAAAATTAAGAGAATCTAGAGCAACCAATAGCCTTTTTCAGTCAAGGTTTGATCGACTATGAACAAAAATACTCCTTTGTGGAGAGGCACATTCTTGCTGTGATCAGGAGCCTTAAGAAATTCAAGCCTTTGGTTTCTCATAATAGAATTCATATCATGGTGGCACACTCAAGTGTGAAAGAATTCTTATTGAATAAGGATCTGAATGAAAAAAGAGCAGGGTGGATCACTGAGGTCATGGAGTATGATGTAGATATCAGCGTCACCAAACTAGTTAGAGGCAGAGGCCTTTGTGAACAGCTTGCTTCAGGGTCGAGTAGTAAAAGTGAACTAGAAAAGGATGCTGTGCTTGCCAATTCAAATGAGCCTTAGAATGCTCAGGATGATGTGCCCATAGGGATAACTAATTGGATCCAAGATATGACCCAATTTTTACAAACTGGTCAATGCCCATTAGGTCTGAACAGAGCCAAAAGAAGATACTATAGACTACAGTCCATACCATATGTGTTGATGGGCAATGTTCTTTTTAAAAAGGATCTGAATGGTGTCTTGTTAAGATGCATTCATAGTGACCAAATTGAAAAGGTACTTCATGAGTTTCATGATGGAGCTGCAGGAGGTCACTTTGCTCCCAGAACTACTGCCTGGAAAATCATGAGAGCTGGTTACTATTGGCCCAGCTTGTTCAAGGATGCTTACTCTTGGGCAAAGAAGTGTATCAAATGTGCTCTGTTTTCAAGAAAGGAAAAGTTGCCTGCTATGCCCCTGCATCCAATTCAAGAGGAGCAACCCTTCATGAGATGGGGCATCAATTTTATTGGACCAATAAATCCACCTTCCAGTGCTGGTCACAAATGGGTAATTATAGCCACTGACTATTTTACGAGGTGGACAGAAGCAGTTGCATTGAAGGAAGCAAAGGAATCCTTAGTGTTGAACTTCTATGAAGATATAGTCACTAGGTTTAGAGTACTTGACTCCATCATATCCGATAATGCCCTTGCATTCACGGGTCTAAGGGTAACCGACTGGGCCATCAAGCATGGAATTCATTTGAACACATCTTCAAATTATTACCCTCAAGGTAATGGCCTAGCTGAGAGCATGAATAAAAACCTCATCAGAATTATTAAAAGAACCATAGAGGACAATCAAAGGACCTGGCCCAATAGTTTAAAGAATGCACTTTGGGCAGACAGAGTGACCCCTAAGAGGTCTGTTGGTAACTCACCATATATGTTGGTCTATGGTAAAGAGGCAAAATTGTCACTATCTGTGGAGCTTCTGGCTCTTGATATTGTCCGCCAGTTGGAGATGTTTGAGGAGCAGGATCCAATGTCAGTAAGGTATGTAGAGCTCATGGAGCTCGAAGAATCAAGGGACAGAGCAATGAAATCTTTAGAATATCATCAGCTCCAAACAAAGAATACATTCGACAAAAGGGCTACAGCAAAGTATTTTAAGGAGGGAGACCTCGTGCTCAAGTGGGATGTTCTGAAAAGTAGACCAGGCCATCACACCAAGTTCGATAATATGTGGACTGGTCCATTTATTATCACAGGCTGTAAGGAGTGCAACGCATATCAACTAGCTACAACAGAAGGTGAAATGCTTCCTATCCCAGTCAATGGGATACACCTTAAGCCCTATTTTAAAGCATGATAAGTGCCTCTATTGTACATAATAGTTTAGGCTTTATGTTTTCCATAAGTGTTGTTTCAGTACAGTGTGTTTTTCTCTTTTGTTTCCTATGTCTTGCCATTTTGGGAAACCTGTTGTGTCCTACAAATCTCATGAGGTTGTAGCCATGTGCAAGACTGTTATTTTGTTTATTTTTTGAGCCTTCTAACGACTCCATGCCCAATGGATACGCCTAGTCACTGGTTCTCATGTTTAGCAGGAAAACATCCAGCAAAGGTTGCCATAATTGTTGCCTAAATTTTCACCCTCTAGCTCAATAGGCAAGACAAATTATGTTTAACAGGTTCGAGAAGGCCAAATCAAGCATTCTGCCTAGGGAAAAGGTTGTCAATCTGATGCTAGGTCACAAGGAGCTCAGTTGCGAAGCATGCCTTGTTTAGATTCAACATGAAAATCTTTTAAGGGCATAGTCGTCGAGACCCCAGGAGTGTCACGGTGAGTGGGGTTAGCATATGGTCCCTATCGGCAAGACATCAGATGGAGTTTCGGTGACAATGAGTTTCAGTTCGATGGAGGTTGTTTTTTTTAACAAAAGGTCTCGGCGAACGCATCGTGTCTCGCCGAAGTCAAAAGATCTTGGCAAAGCAAGCGAGCTTCGCTAGGAAGCCTCGCCGAGGTCACAGGGTCCCCCCGATAATCAAAAGAAGCAAGTCTCGGGACAGGTTTGGCCGAAAAAGTATCCCCGACATAAACTGAAGAGCGCCTTCGGTATGACTAGGTGATATAGCTGAGATGTCTCAGCGATTTCACAATGTCTCCCCGAACCAAATGAAGCTTGGCAAAATTCAAGGGCTCGTTATAGAGTTTTGGCAAGTGAAGAAGTCTTGCCGATTAGAAGGAGGCCCCACCAGAACTCAGGAGGTCTCACCAACAGTTGAGGATGTCACCCGGAGGACCTACCGACAACGGAAAGTCCTGGCGACATACAAGGTGTTATTGGTAGGAGTCTCACCAAGTAGTGGAGCCTCCAAGAAGGAAAGAAAAAGCGGTTTCGGCCAAAGGAAAGGTCCTCGATGAAATGTCTTGCCGAGACGGGAGTGTCACCCTGACTCAAAGAGCCTTCGGTTATACGAAACTTTCACCAAGATGTTCCGGCGATAAGGAGGGGTCTCACTGACAACGGAGAGCTTTTGGCGTACCACAAGGGGCTCGGGAAGACTTCTTCCCAACCAGTGGGAGTCAGACTGAAAGCAAGGAAGTCAACCGAGGGTTCATTCCTTAGTGGGATTCTTGCCAAAGTGAAACGAGGCGTGTACTTGCCAAAGCTGAAGTGCCTTCGGCACAACCTCTTCCTGACTAGTGGGAGTCTCAGTAAAGGAAAAGAAGAGCTCGAACAGAATGAAGATGGGGTCAACATGACATCTTGTTGACCAAGCAGGAGCTCTCTGAACTTGAAGTGAACTTTCAGCAAACAGGGAGACTTTGATATGGAGTCTCAGCAATGGAGTGTGTCTCGGCGATAAAGGCAGATGCTGATATAACAAAAGAGGACTCGGTATGACTGTGGGGCTTTCGACAGGATGTCTTACCAATATGATGTGGTCTCAGCGATAGCAGGGGATCTCCGCCTGACTCATTAACCCACTGATCTCTTGGCAATGAATGGTGTCTTGCCGATGGCTCCAGTAGTGTCGATATAATTTTTTGGCCTCGCTGGGAGCTTTTAGTGATGGCTCCATTTGTTGCCGATGCTTGCGAAGGGGTTTGATCGCCTCGGTGAGACACTTCTAGTGTCTCGCCGAGATGCAATTCAACTGAGGAATTTGACCGCCGAGAGTTCGCGTGTAGTTCACTTAGCCAATCAAAGAAGTCTGAGGGCCAGACGTGGCAGTCTGAGGGGCATCAAAAGGATGAAGGGTGACATGTATCTGTTGCAGGCTCAGAGCATTCAAGGTGTAGCCGAGGTAGCTCAATCGAACATGACGACAGGATCAGAATGAATGCAGTAGCTAAAGATATTTGAAGAAGGCTTCCTCGGAGATGACTCTTCACCGTCATGGACACGCAGGGGCTTCAACATTAATTTCAATCAAAAGATTTGAGATAGATCTTTTTCTGAACGAGGATATTTTTGTAAGCCCTAATGGGCCGATATCAGTCTGTATATAAGGCATTTTTAGCCTTTTTTGAAGAGAGTTTTGATTACACACCCTGAAGAGTTAGTGATTTTCCATCAATCCTTTCTCAGTCAATGTATGTTTTCTATAACTCAACTGGAATCCTGAATACAACACAGAGTTTACCTTGAAATTTCATGTTCATATTGGTATTGATTCTTATTTTTGTATCTTTCTTTTGCACATGCAAGTCTATAACTGTGTTTTTGCATTTCTACATTTGTATCTTAAGGTCGTGAAATTGATCTTTCCTTCCTAAGGTGTATGTGTGGGCCAAACCTGTTAGGACTAAAGCATTAAGTCTGAGAGAAGTTGATATGAGAATAGCAATTAGGCTTTCAAGTGTATGTTCTTCTTGTGTTCATTTCATGATTTCTCATTAATACGGTGTATCACCATAGGTTTAGTTTTTTCCATTTTATGCATCTCTTCCCCTTTTTCTGTCGAAGAATCAATAGTTTAGGTGATACCCAAAGGAAGCCGGCCTTCTCCGGAGGTTCACTCAACCATAGGTGACCCACATCCTTGGAGTGATTCCATGTTGCTCTAGAATGCTCAGTTTCTTGTAAACTTTGCACAGGGTGCAATTCTAGGTGACAACAGTTACTATAATTTATAGCTATGTACCTTTCGGTACTGAAATTTCCTTGATGTCATAAGGGTTTCCCATTATACATTTTTATATTTGGTTCCCTATTAGGATGGATAGATTGATAATGCATTTTCTCACATCATTACAAACCTTTTCAAATATATTTTAGAATTACAAAGGGAAATTCAAAATCCCTTTGTAATTATAATCTTAAGCTTTTGACAATGTAACCTTCTATCTATTTTGCTTGAGATCATAAAATATAACATGCTTTCTCCATCATAATACATGAATTTCAAGTTACATTTTAGAAACATGTAAAATTACCATTAGCATTCCCTCACTTAGTGCTACTTCACCTAATTGGGAATCATTTACATTTTAAGTCTTGAAGATTTCTCATAATTTTCTTGCAAATATAATAATATCTTCTTTAGATTTATGAGAATACCTAGAAATTTGTAGCAGCTACTAAACATTCTTCTTCAACTACAAATTTTGAAGATTTGGAATGTTTCTACATTCTTTATTAGGTTCTTTAGACAAAGTCGCCCTGGTGCCTCTCTTTAGAGGATTCAAATTCAAACAATATGAATTCCTTTCAAAAGTAAATCTCACTCAGGGTCTTCTCCATCAATGGAGTCACACTTAGATTCTTTGAAATTTGTAGTAACCAAAACACTTCTAGGTCTAGGAGCTTCTCAACATCTGAACCAAAGTTCAAATTCACCAAATATTTGACTCTGAAATACAATAGTTTGCAATTGGAGAATGAAAATTTTCTCCAACAGAGTTTCCATTCTATTGGTGTTTTCTTCCAGTAGAACCTTGAAATTCTCTAAAGGTTAGCCAACCCTTATGGTCAAGAATCTTCAAGGCTAGTGGCCAACACAACGAGTAAAGGATTTTGGGGTCTTTACTCCTACATTTTAGGCTCTATGGGACCTAGGAGGGTGTTCCTTACTATGTTCAAGTGAGGTATGTCTAGTTGAGAACACATTTATACATAGATTGATTCATATTAACTATAAATAAACGTAATTCACTAAAGATTTGCTAGGAGTTTGGGTAAATGATTATCTATTTGCTAGGAATTAGGGGTACTTCAAACTCATACTTCATAATTGAAAGATTTTAAAATGAATGTTATTCTCATTTCAAATCCATAGCTAGGAATGCTAATAGCTCATTTACATGCAAAAATTATCTAACAAATAGACCAGTGCTTCATCAATTGGGACGATGGAGTCAAATATGCAAGAACTAGTAATACATAAGCAATTTTATTCAAAAATTGCTGGACTATTTCCATAGTGCTTTGCAGTATGAAAACTCACAATGCCTAAAATGTAACTTCTTATCAAATCCTATGCAATTTCTTACAAATCTACGACCCTCTTCAAGCATTTAATCAACTCTTTGAGTTAGAGAAAAAATAGAGCCATATATTCAATTGAACAACTGAAGATAAAAAAGAACAGTGCCATTGATATAACTTGCAAAAAAGATACATAGGAGATTATTTGTTTCAGAACTAAGATTTTTTTATTATATATGTAGCTTCTATAAAACTAATTTAAGACTATTACATACATGACTCATACCCAAGACAATATACTATTCTATTCATTCATATTCTCTACAATATGCTCCTTCTTGAGCTTAGCTTCTACCTAGACTATTTACCAGACTCAAAATTCAAACCCCTTGCAATGAACCATGAAATGATCCCTTTTATAGTACAAGGGAGCAACAAGCATCTGACTCAAATGCAATAACATTTCACATGCATTTCAAAATTAATTGCATCTTAATTAGGGCCACTTCCTAGACCGTTATTTTAATCATTTCTTACCACAACAAGGAAAAATACCAAAGAGAAACACGTAATTGGTCGGAGAAGAACTAGGTAGCCTTCCAAAATGTGTCGTTATCATTGCATGAAAACTAGCATGTTCACACCAAAAATAGGGAAGTCACCATCAATACCAATAGCATAGATTAATGAACCAGTCACAGGAAAATTGAGTCAGCACGAAAGCCCAAAAACCAAGCACCAATTTAGAGGAGGAAACAGGGTGCTACCATGTCTTTTTAGTAGCCAAGTAAGCACACCTACCTAGTCTTTTGACTGAAATTGGAGTAGCTATTATCACTTCTTCATCAGAATCACCATAGGGTACCAAGGAAATGGGACAATGGCTAGAGTTAGGGTTCGTTCCTTCTCCATCACTAGAAGAACTATCAAAAACTTCAATGGGAACATTGTGCCTCCCCAAACAAACCTTAGGACCCTTACTCTACTTCTTCAATTCCTTCCAAGGCTAGACAAGCCTTTTCCCTCTAACCTTGACCAATTCTTTTGAAATGGTCTTGTTCCTTATATTATAAGTACTCTAGAAAATATTTTTCTCACCCTTCTTACAAACACTTCTCTTACCCTTTAGAACAATTGGGATTTCCATTGTACCGGGCTTAACCTCAGACACATAAACAAGAGGTTCTTGCATGCTTAACCTACTAGACCTCCTAACTGGTGTGACTGGCTTGCTTGGTTCTCCCATCTTACCCAAAATACCACACTGACCAACAACTCACGTTACAAAAAATACACCAACTAAAACCCATAGAGTGCCCTTTGTATGAATGACAAATCAAACCAATATAGCATACAACAACATAGAGCACAATTACAAGCTATAGAAGAAATACCACCCTAGAAAAAAAGAAAATGATAGTTGAACTACACATACACACACTTATAGACCCAGGAAGACCACACTACTACCTCTAATGATTTTCTTAGTGTTCACATGCTATTCCTTCAATATTTATAGAAATTATTTCAACACCTTGATAATTGTAGATGATGAGACAAACTACAAGAGATCCTCATTAAATAGAGGAATTAGAGCATATAACATTTAATGACCACCCTGGCTCACTCGAGTGAACATAAAATACATCACTCCATGCTTAATCCTGGTTGTCGATCATTTTGGATTTAAAACTTAATCAATGAAGCCCATTAAGGATTGCCACTTTCCTTTTCATTTTGTACTTGGCAATAGCGATGATATGTTGAAAATATTCCATGTAGCCATCCACATCTTAGCCACATTTTTTGCAACTTTCCAATTCTCACAGAAGTTTCCTTACATTGCTTTCAATCTTAAACGACGAGCAGTAATTCTCATTCAAAGGGAATATTCCTAGATAAAAACCCCATCGCTAGTCACAGTAAATGGTTGAACCTTCCTGAGCATTTCAGAAAAAAATACCTTCCAAAGATATCTATACATAACCTAGGCCATTGCATGTCATAGTAATATTGAACCCGAAGCTAGAAACATCTTCGGCAATGGGAAAACGTAGTGATGAAATAAAAATTTGACACGCAACTACCACACTACTTCCATTCATCTCCATCGCTTGTTGCTAAAATTCAGAGAGGAGTGTGAGACATTTCGGTGATGACGCAATGGAACACAACACATGCTCATCGCATGTCTTTGAAGTGGGACTAGAGGTCCAAAAGGTTTTAGTGATGAGCGATTCCAAAGTAAACCAAGGTCCATTGACCATGGCTAAAACAAAATCACTAGGGGAAAACCTTTCAACGTTTTCCATGTATAGAAAGGATATTTTAAAGAAGGGCCACGAATAGGATGATGAGACTCGACCCTTGGGAGAATGACTTAAACATAAGTCCTTCGCTATAAAATATTTCTCCCGACTTTGGGAGAGTTTGAAACAATAATAAAACGTTGGGAAAGCATCGAACCTAGGAAAAACAGGCCAGTGATAACATGCATTGAATGACTCATGTGGTGACTTAAGTGACAAACAACTGGTTGTAGCAGGCTAACATAGAATTATTATGCGTAAAGGTTTATTACGCCGAGAGGCGTTCTACAGTGGTATAGGCCTCCAAAGACCCGTGTACATAAAAAAGAATCCAAACGTAACTGATGGAAGTGTATGCGAGTAGTGGGCAATCGAAGAGTCACCGTACGATAGTGGAGGAGCGGAAGAGGAAGAGTAACCGATGGAAGTGGATGCGAGTAGTGGGCATTCGAAGAGTCATTGTATGATAGTGGAGGAGCGGAAGAGGAAGAGTAACCGATGGACATCCAAGGGTCTGCCAATGGTACAATAAAGGTAGCATCTAAATGCTGACATTTCATACTGGAAACATATGCTCGCTGAGTATTCGATAAAACATATGCTCGCTGAGTAAGGATGATCTTGGTATCTGCAGTAATACATTGCCAATATAGGTGCCTGAAGATCTGAAGTGGGAGAGAAGTGGACGAAGATTAGACGAAGGTTGGAAGAATCAATCAGGTATGCCCTGTGTACGAAACTTCTATATACATTTCATACTGGAAATACATTTTCTGTGAGTATTCGATAAAACATATGGTCGCTGAGTAAGGATGATCTTGGTATCTGCAGTAATACATTGCCAATATAGGTGCCTGAAGATCTGAAGTGGGAGAGAAGTGGACGAAGATTAGACGAAGGTTGGAAGAATCAATCAGGTATGCCCTGTGTACGAAACTTCTATATACATTTCATACTGGAAATACATTTTTTGTGAGTATTCGATAAAACATATGCTCGCTGAGTAAGGATGATATTGGTATCTGCAGTAATACATTGCCAATATAGGTGCCTGAAGATCTGAAGTGGGAGAGAAGTGGACGAAGATTAGACGAAGGTTGGAAGAATCAATCAGGTATGCCCTGTGTACGAAACTTCTATATACATTTCATACTGGAAATACATTTTCTGTGAGTATTCGATAAAACATATGGTCGCTGAGTAAGGATGATCTTGGTATCTGCAGTAATACATTGCCAATATAGGTGCCTGAAGATCTGAAGTGGGAGAGAAGTGGACGAAGATTAGACGAAGGTTGGAAGAGTCAATCAGGTATGCCCTATGTACGAAACTTCTATATATTAATTTAGAATCCTTTATTTTAGTCTGGCTTCTCTTCCTTTGTTATTTCTATTTAGCTGTTTATACAACGCTTTTAAAGACCAATCAAAACTTTTAATCTGATCTGTTGAAGAACATTTTTCGTAATTCAGTAGGACGGCCTTTGTCCTTTGAAATAAGTTTCAGATGTTCTCAATTCTTAACATCATATGTGTGGCGTGGAACATCACCATTTCTCTATTTCCAGGATTACCAAATCTGAAGTCCCGAGACTCTTTAGCTTCATTTTGTACATTGAATTGTTCCTTATAATTTCGTAAATCAAAAAATTTGAACAAATTTCTATTTTCAATATATATCATACACAAACAATTGGGCACGTCCAAATCCACCCATTGAACTGCATGCTCTGTCTCAATTAGGTTTTGCCATGCACCTTGATTCGTAATTCAGTAGGACGGCCTTTGTCCTTTGAAATAAGTTTCAGATGTTCTCAATTCTTAACATCATATGTGTGGCGTGGAACATCACCATTTCTCTATTTCCAGGATTACCAAATCTGAAGTCCCGATACTCTTTAGCTTCATTTTCTACATTAAATTGTTCCTTATAATTTCGTAAATCAAAAAATTTGAACAAATTTCTATTTTCAATAAATATCATACACAAACAATTAGGCACGTCCAAATCCACCCATTGAACTGCATGCTCTGTCTCAATTAGGTTTTGCCATGCACCTTGAATTCTATGTCGGATATGTTCAACCTTCCTGGTTTGCATGCTTACTTCTCCATTTTTTCCTTTCGTGACTATAAAAGAATCTGTGTGTATATTATATATTATCTCCTCAATTTCATCAAGCTCACATAGAATTTCTGCTTTGGCACCAACAGTAAATACGAGGCAGATCCCATTATACCAGAGAACAATCAACAATTCTGTGAAAATCGCTTTAACATGCGATTCCTTTACTTCGTTGAAAAGTTCCTTATTGACAAGTTCCTCGTAAAAAAAAGGATGAGCTTTCAAAAGAAGAGATTTGGTTTCTCTTTCATATCTCAATAGATTATTAGATTATTTTATTACGGGCCTTTTTAGCATCTTTGGGAATGAAATCTGACAGAATACAATGAATAGAATATCGAATCTGTCATGAGAAAAAGTAGTTTATTATGGCGTTTGAAAATCTAAAACAATAATTAGTAGTTTTCAGTTGTAACAAATTATGAAACTACTGTTACAAATCTGAAAGAGTAGTGAGGCGTATCAAATGCTAAAACTGTCTCTTTTGCATGTAAGTGAGCAATTAAACTACTGTAAAATGGTGCTTCATTATTCCCGTGATGATTGTTTTTAAAATTGTTTTATATTTGCTGCTTATAAAGAAAATTTAAGTTAGAGAAAATTGTTGTTTTAAAAATTAGGAATGATTAATTCCCTGGATTAAAGTCATAATCTCCAAAGTTTTGTTCTTAAAAACCATTACACAACAAAGTGTAAAGTGTTCTTTTAATTTCAAAAGTATTTATGATGTTTTGATCAAATTTTGTGCTCTTTATTTACTTTTCTTAACTTCTTCCAAGTAAAAGAGTTATAACCACATAAATATATTCTTATTACGCCGAGAGGCGTTCTACAGTGGTATAAGGCTCCAAAAACCCGTGTACATAAAAAAGAATGTTGAACAGTTACAAAAATAGTGGGGGCAGTCGAAAAGGGAAGAGTAACCGATGGAAGTGGAAGGGTCTGTCCATGGGAGTGGAAAAGACACGATGGAAGAAATTATTAAGAAGCTTAGTGGAAGAGAGAATGGCGGAAGAAAGAATTGCAGAAGCAGGTGCGAAACTTGGTTGAGGCCTCCTTGAATATAGTGAATCATATTGAGGACATTCTATTGCTAAGCTCATTATCGTCGAAGCACACAGCTTGAGGATCTGCCGAGCCATGGCAAGCTGCCGGTATTGACTAGATTTGGAGTGGGCGTCATCTCATTCACAGTAAGTTGGTCTCCCTTTTCAAAGCCCAAAAAGCTCGATCCCTTTATATGAGACCTCTGTGCGTACTTGAAGGATCTGCGAAGATTGCATTTGCATCGAAATAATATGTTTAAGACTCTGACATCTTCAAAATTTCAAATACGATTGTGATAGGTGCCTGCGTACATAGCAGAAATAGATCCCAAGCACCTGCGTAGTGCGTGGTGTCCTTGGAGCAGGAAATCAGGTGATTTTTCAGACTTTTATTTCTTTTACCAATTTGGTCCAAAGTTGAAGCTAGATTGATTTACGATTACTTTATGCATCGATGGATCGAATATTACTGCATCAAATCTAGGTTCAAAACTTATTCTCCAAGTGATCGGAGTATCGCAGCTCTTCGACGATCCAATAAAAGGGATTTTGCGAGCATAGGAGTATCGCAGCTCTTCCACAATCCAGTAAGTTGATTTCATAATCCTACATATTTTCTTCTGGCAATTCTTAGGTATTCTTACAGCTTTCATGGGTAACTTATAACTGTTGTAAATCGCAACAAGCCTGGACTGAAATGTTATTGCCCATTTCTGTTATAATCTTAAAATATTTTTTGTTCATTTCAATATAGCTTTACTTGTTTTTGGAGGTGCAACATAAAGCTATGATGATTTCATGGCATCCCTCCTAGAAAATGACTGTAGATATGCTGTCTTCGATTTCAATTTTGTAATTGTTGACAACTACCAGAAGAGTAAAGCAAGATATTCTTCAATGCCTGATCAGTCCATTTGCATTTCATTCATTTTGTTTCTGTGGAATACAATTCATATATGAATATTGTGTGTAGGTTGAAATATGAAACTATAAATCAAAATCCTGGTACGAAGATTGTATATGTACACAAATCCTGACTACTCTGTTTATTCTAACCAAATACTCTTCTTTGTTTTTTGTAGCATGAGGCATAGAGGACACTTGGGTGGCTATAAAAGTGGGTTTTTGGTCGCCAGGCATAATGGCCAGCATATTTCCCCCTTTCTCT
The DNA here is from genome assembly GCA_007258455.2 of Sequoia sempervirens. Lineage (NCBI taxonomy): Eukaryota > Viridiplantae > Streptophyta > Pinopsida > Cupressales > Cupressaceae > Sequoia > Sequoia sempervirens. The sequence continues at coordinate 113,922,755 of VDFB02256132.1, read as the reverse complement.
GTATTTACCTCTTGTAACTTCTTTTGGCATTTGATGAGGAAATAAACCGTGAAGGCACAAAGAGCATCCAGGCGAGGAAATTCATTCTCCCTGGAAAGGATCCGACTAATAGACCAAACATGAATAATTTTATTGTAAGATTGATGAGTATTTTAAAATAGCTGTAGGTTTCCTGTTTTCTATTTCTTTTTATCAAGAATCTTTTCGTCTCATCCTTGAAATTAATGCGCCTGTGAAAATTAAGGTTTGGGGATGTAAATTGTTGAAGATTTAAAGCCCTTTTCCTTGATAATATGTGCTTTCATTTCTTTAATGTTTTTAATTTTTATTTTAATAATAGATTTGAAATGTGATTTGAAAATATTGATTAAAAATTAATATACAAATTATATATAAGTTTTTATTTTAATTTTTCATAAATTTTTAAAAAATTGTCAAAATTATTTGTTATGTTTTGAACTCATCAAAATGAAATCTTTTTTTTGTATAACTATAGAATTTGGGAATTTTTTTAAGATTATAATGAAATTTTATTCTTCATCGTTTGATCAATTCAAAAACATTAAATTATGCAATAAAAATTTGAGGTGAATAAATTAATTTTGCAATAAAAATTGAAAGTGAATAAACAAGGCATGATTACATTTTGAATCCTATCTACAAATAGTAAAAGGCTCTAAAAATAATACCATTAAATTTTTCTATTTGTATGATAGAAAATAATTTATGATTTTTTATTATATTAACTTTTGAAAGATAGAACATATTGATTTTGTCAGCATGAGGAAAATAAAAATAATAATAGAAAGATAAAAAATCATATTCTAATATTGTGAGACTTTGAATCACATCTTCAATCAAATTAGTCTTAATTTAAAATGCATAATCAAATATAAATGTTTGAGAATTGAAATATTTAAAAGTGTATATTTGAAATAGAAATATTGAGTATTATGATTTAATCCAAAAAAATATATTAAATATAATCTCTACAACTATACAATGCCCATTCTCAAATTACACAATTCAACTTTTAAATATTAAAGTTGAGTATAAAAGAAATATTCTAAATTTACTATTGCATATAAAAAGATAAGTTTCTAAATTAATATAAGCTAGAGTTTCTAAATTTTAAAAACTTAAGTATAAAAGAAATATTCTAGATTCACTGTAAATTGATACTTAAAACTAAAAATATTTAAAAAACTTTAATGTCATTGCAAAATATTTTTAATAATAGAATATAAATAAAATTATAAAAGGATGAGAGAAAATTGTATTTTTAAAAAATTCTAAATATTTATGCATTTAAAATTGAAAAATTTAAAACTAAATAAAAATGAAATATTGTAAATTTACTATTACACAAAACATATTTAATATTTCAAGAAAAAAATAAAAACATTTCAAAAAGGAAAAATCATTTATATTGTAAATATATTGTAAAGTTATATTAAAAATAATAATTAAGGTAAGACTCAATAAACATTCAATTAGGGTTAGGGTTCAATTAGAGCTAGGGTTGAGATTAGAGTTTCGTTAATGCTAGAATTAGGGTTATAATTATGGTTCAATTAGGTTTGGGTTAGGGTTTAATTAGCATTCAATTGGGGTTAGGGTAAGTGCTAAGGTTCATTTATAGTTAGGATTAGGGTTCAATTAGGGCTACAAGATAAATCTTTAGGTTAGTGGTACAATTGGGGTTAAATAAGCATTAGGTTTTAATTCGGTTTAGTGTTAGGGTTTGGGTTAAGTTTGAATTAGGATTAGGGTTAGGGTTAGGGTGAGAATTAGGGTTAGGATTAGGGTTACAGTTTAATTAAGATTAGGGTTAGGGTTAGGTTTATTAATTTTGTTTAGGGTTAGGGTTAGTATTAGGGTTAGGGTTAGGATTAGGATTAGGGTTTAATTAGGGTTAGGGTTAGGATTATGCTTAGGGTTACGATTAGGGTTTAATTAGGGTTAGGGTTAGGGTTAGGGTTAGGGTTATGTTAAGTTTTGAAATTTTTTGTAGGGTTAGGGTTAAATTAGGTTACGATTAGGATTTGGGTTAGGGTTAGGGTATGATTAGGGTTAGGGTTAGCGTTAGGATTGGGTTAGGATTTAGGGTTTAGTATTTAGGGTAAGGATTAGGGTTAGGGTTAGGGTTAGGGTTAGGATTAGAATCAGGATGAGGGTTAGGTTTAAGATTAGGGTGAGAGTTAGGGTTAGGGCTATGGTTAGAATTAGGATTAGGATTAGGGTTAGGATTAGGACTATGATTAGGGTTAGGTTTATGGTTAGGGTTTAATTACGTTAGGATAAGGATTAGGGTTAAGGTAAGGTTTCAATTAGGGTTAGGGTTAGGATTAGGATTAGGGTGAGGGTTTTGGTTAGGGTTAGGATTAGGGTTAGGGTTAGGATTACGGTTAAGATTTAATTAGGGTTAGGATTATGGTTAGGGTTAGGGTTAGAATTAAGATTAGGGTTGGGTTAGGGTTAGGTTTATTAAGGTTAGGGTTAGGTTTAAGATTAGGATTAGGGTTTAATTAGGGTTAGGGTTAGGTTTAGGGTTTAATTAGGGTTTAGGGTTAGGATTAGGATTAGGGTTTAATTAGGGTTAGGGTTAAGATTACGGTTAGGGTTAGGTTTAGGGTTGGGATAAGGGTTAGGGTTATAGTTAGGGTTTAATTAGGGTGAGGGTTAGGGTTAGGGTTAGGATTGGAATTAGGGTGAGGGTTAGGGTTAGGATTAGGGTGAGGGTTAGGGTTAGGGTTATGGTTAGTATTAGGATTAGGGTTAGGGTTAGGATTAGGACTACGATTAGGGTTAGGTTTATGGTTAGGGTTTAATTAGGTTAGGATAAGGATTAGGGTTAAGGTAAGGGTTTAATTAGGGTTAGGGTTAGGGTTAGGATTAGGCTGAGGGTTAGGGTTAGGGTGAAGGTTATGATTAGGGTTAGGGTTAGGATTAGAGTGAGGATTAGGGTTAGGATTAGGGTTATAGTTAGGGTGAGGGTTAGGATTAGGGTAAGGGTAGGATTATGGTTAGGTTAGGGTTAGAATTAGGATTAGGGTTAGGGTTAGCATTAGGTTTATTAATTTTTTTAGGGTTAGTGTTATTATTAGGGTTAGAGTTAGGGTTAGGGTTAGGGTTCAAGTGAGGGTTAGAATTAGGATTAGGGTTAGGGTTAGGGTTAGGGTGAGGGTTATAATTAGGATTAGGATTAGGGTTAGGGTTAGGTTTATTAATTTTGTTAGGGTTAGGGTTAGGGTGAGGGTGAGGGTTAAGATTATGATTAGGGTTAGGGTTAGGTTTAGGGTTAGGATTAGGGTTAAGGTTAAAATTAGAATTATGAGTAGAGTGAGAATTATGGTCAGGATTCAAATTACAATTAGGGTTATAGTTAGGGTTAGGGTTAGAATTAAGATAAAGTTTAGGGTTAGAATTCAATTAGGGTCAGGTTTAGATTTGGGGATTGAATAGTGTTAGGGTTAAGATTTAATTATTGTTAGGGTTAAACTAATGTTTAATTAGGGTTAAGGTTCTAACTTAAATTTTGGGGTTAGGGTTAGGGTTGGGGTTACAAATACACTAGGATTAGTGTTACAACTATAATTATAATAAGGCTTAACACTTAATTAGGGTTAAAAATAAATTAGAATCAGGGTTAGGATTAGAGTTCAATTAGGGTTGCAATTAGGATTAAGATTAAGGTTCAATTAGATATAGGGTTAGGCTTAAGTTTAGATATAGAATTAGGATTGGGGTTAAGGTTCAATTATGATTATGATTAGGGTTAGGGTTAGGATTGAGGTTAGGGTTAAGATTCAATTAGGGTTAGGGTGAGGGTTCAATTAGGTTTGGGGTACGTATTAACATTAGGGTCCAATTAGGGTTACAATTATAGTTAGGGATAGAGTTAGGGTTAGGATTATAGTTAGGGTTACAATTATAGGTTAGGGTGAGGGTTCAATTAGGTTAGGCTTACAACCCTAACTATAATCCTAACCCTAACTATAATCGTAACCCTAACCCTAATCCTAACCCTAACTATAATCCTAACCCTAACCCAAATCCTAATCCTAACCCTAGCCCTATCCCTAATCCTAACCCTAACCCTAAACCTAATGCTAATCCTAACCCTAACACTTTTCCTAATCCTAATCTTAACTCTAACCTAATTAAACCCCAACCCTAATCCTAATCCTAACCTTGATCCTAACCCTAACCCTAAACAAAATTAATAAACCTAACCATAAATCTAACCCTAACCCTAACCCTAAAAAAATCAATAAACCTAATCCTAATCATAATCCTAATCGTAATCCTAACCCTAACCCTAATCCTAATCCTAACCCTCATAATATCCCTAGCCCTAATGCTAATGCTAACCCTACACCTAATCCTAACCGTAACCTAATTAAAACTTAACCCTAATCCTAACCCTAACCCTAAATAAAATTAATAAAACTAACCCTAAACCTAACCCTAACCCTAACCATAATTCATAATTCTAATCGTAACCATAACTCTAACCCTAACCTTAATACTAACCCTAACCCCAATCCCTATATGTGATGATAACCCTAATCTAAATTCATCATGATTAACCTATTCATGATGATAAACCTAACCCTAACCTTAACCATTACCCTTAACCTAACCCTAAATCTAACCCTAACCCTAATCCTATTCACAGTGATAAACCTATTCATGATGATACCCTCATCCTAATCCTAACCTAATAAAACCCTAACCCTAACCCTAATAAAATCCTAATCCTAACCCTCATCATACCCCTAGCCCTAATGCTAATGCTAACCCTAAACCTAATCCTAACCGTAACCTAATTAAACCTTAACCCTAATCCTAACCCTAACCCTAAATAAAATTAATAAACCTACTCATGATGATACCCTCATCCTAATCCTAACCTAATAAAACCCTAACACTAACCCTAATAAAATCCTAATCCTAACCCTCATCATATCCCTATCCCTAATGCTAATGCTAAGCCTAAACCTAATCCTAACCATAACCTAATTAAACCTTAACCCTAATCCTAACCCTAACCCTAACCCTAAATAAAATTAATAAACCTAACCCTAAACCTAACCCTAACCCTAACCATAATTCATAATTCTAACCCTAACCATAACTCTAACCCTAACCTTAATACTAACCCTAACCCCAATCCCTATCCGTGATGATAACCCTAATCTAAATTCATCATGATAAACCTATTCATGATGATAAACCTAACCCTAACCTTAACCATTACCCTTAACCTAACCCTAAACCTAACCCTAACCCTAATCCTATTCACGGTGATAAACCTATTCGTGATGATACCCTCATCCTAATCCTAACCTAATAAAACCCTAACCCTAACCCTAATCCTAATGCTAACTCCAACTCTAACCTAAACCCTAGCCCTAGCCCTAACCCTAATCCCAATCTTAACCCTAACACTAACCCCAATCCTAACCCTAAATAAAATTAAAAAACCTAACGCTAATCCTAACCGTAAACCTAACCCTAACCTTAACCATAACCCTAACCCTAACCCTAATCCCATTCATCATGATAAACCTATTTGTGATGATAAACCTAACCCTAACCCTAGAATCCTAACCTAATTAAACCCTAACCCTAATCCTATTCCTAATTCTAACCTTAACCCTAATCCTAAACCTAACCCTAACCCTAACCCTAACCATAAACAAAATTAATAAACCTAACCCTAATCCTAACCCTAATCCTAATCCTAACCCTAACCCTAACCCTAACCCTAATCCCAACACTAACTCTAACACTAACCCTAACCCAAACCCTAACCCTAACCCTAATTATAACCTAACTCTAACCCTAATACTAACCCTAACCCTAAACCTAATCCTAACCCCAATTATAACCGTAACCTTATAATCATATTAACTATCATATAATATGTTAATTATTATAATAACTTTATAATAAAATATATAAATATATAATTATAAAAAATAATTTATTTAAGATACTACATGTTGCGTCGCGGCTGCTACTAACATATATATATATATATATTTTTTAATAATAATATATATATAATCCGAGAGATATCCTTCTCGAGGCACCTATTTTTAATCAAATTTTTATAGGAAGGATATCTCTTTTTATATATATTATTAAAATAATATATATATGCTAGTTTTACGTTAACCATATAAAAACAATGCAAAGTTACATGATCTTTAATTAAGAAGCATGCATGTTGAAAAGAGATTAATTACATTTTAAATGTAACTTATATTGGAAATTGAATTCAATAAATAACATGACATTCTTAAATTTATATAAGAATTTTTATCATTTATTTTTAATCAATAGAAATTACAAAAGCAAAAAGAACACATATATTAAATCCATTGAAGCAAAACTCTTGAATAGACATTGTGAATGCATGTATAATAGTATATATAATATTAGCGATTATTTTTGTGGCAAAAAAGAACACATGTATGAAATCCATTGAAGAAAATTTCCACAAAAAGTATATTACATCAATTATCTTCTAAAAATTTGAGTCTGCCTTCTTCAGCCTTGCGCTTGGCAAGTTGTCTACCCTTTTTCATCTTTTCATAACGGTCATATGTGAATGGTGGCATAATTCTTAGGCCATCTAGAGACTTTACACGAGATATGCCAACAAATGTCAATCCTGTTCTTTCTCTTGGTCCAATATCAACGGTGGCTTTTGAAAGAGTCAAACCTTGTGATTTATGAATTGTCAATGCCCAAGCCAATCTTAATGGCATTTGGATTGTCCTCCCCCTTTGTATTGTTGTAATTGGAATTGCATTTGGATTGCGATCATCAAATGGTATTCCTGAGTAGCTGTCAAACTCGACCATTACATATGTGGGTGGTTCTGGTGGACCACTTCCTGGTTTGTATACAATCTTTCTAATATATCCTAAAGCTCCATTCACAAGACCTGCTTGTATCCAAAGGTTTGAGGTCAACATTACCCTGGCATCCTTACAGATCAATAATTCTAGATCAAGTTCATCATTTGAGCATCCTTCTGCTGCATTAATACTTCCTGATTTTGTTGCAACACAACGTGCAATAGGATGCTTCAATGAGTATAACATTTTTTTGTTATGGTTATGAACATGTTCATTTGTGGAGAACAAATGAATAGCATTGTCAAACTCCTCATTGCTTGTTGCATCCATGGAAATACTGGTTCTTGTCATGAGCAAATTCCAATCATCGATTGTTGGGTTTGCATCTCTCAGATTTGTCAAAAGTTGACGAAATCTTTGTTGATGGATGTTTTCTCCATCTTGCCTGAATATTTTATCTAGAGTAACCACCGTTTTGAATTCTTCCCATAGTAACTTAGCTCTCCGGTTGCTATCATATGTTGGTTTATCATTAACTGGAGGCAACTGGCCCAAGTCTCCAACCAAAATCATAGATATACCTGAAAGATAATCAATGGCAATTATTATCAATACTATTTACATTTATATCTACAAAATTTATATATTAGTTATACTACAATATAAAGTACTTATTTTTGTTAATGATAATCATTTGTGTACCTGCAAAGTTAATGCTTGCATTTTGTGGGAATGCTTGTTGAAGTCGAGAATCTATGTTCTCTAGCAAGCTTTGACCGATGAAGCTCATTTCATCAATCAAAATGTATTTGATGTGTGCTATTTCTTCTTGAAAACTTGTTAGTCTTGCTCCTTCAAGTTGAGAAAAATCTCTTATTGGAATTCTCAGTTTTGAATGAATTGTTGATGCTCCTATGTTGAATGCTGCAACTCCAGTTGGTGCAAGTAATAGAAGTGGAGAACGGCCTGTAATTGTTGCATTTTCAAGAGATTGACTAATAGCACCAATTAGATATGACTTTCCTGTTCCTGCTGTTCCTTGAATTATCATTAGCAATGGTGACGGATTCTGATTATTATGGTAGTGTTCCATAATAATGTTGAGTGCCTTTCTTTGTTTATCACTAAGGTTTGTATAGTCGATACACTGTGGTATCTCATCATGTATGAGACACCCATGATCTCTCATGGTGCTTATAAAATTTACTGCTTGATTTGTGTACACTTCACCTTGGTATTCACTACACTAGTTTGCTTGTCTATCAACATCTCTTCTACCCAACATATCTATTTCAGAAACTTGAATATGTTGACCATTATGTAGTCTTGATATTATTTCCCATTCATGCTCTGTAATATTTTGTTCAATACCTTCATTGTCTTCAATTTCAGAATCACTATTGTTTTCAACATTTTCTTCATTTACTCGACGCTCCACATGCCAAGGGTTATATTGAAATGATTCCCAGTTTGCTATTATGGAGTCATTATTGTGACCAATATCTCTTTCTAGGTCACGAAATGGTTTGTACAATAGTAACTCTGATAAGCAAAAATCAATCCATTTTTCTGACTCACGTGGAGGAATGGACAAGAACCTAGGAAATACTCTGACAATAGCAGCTGTTTGTCTTGGCTCCCATTTGTTATCTCTTCTTCTTTTGGGATTATATATCCATGATTTTGCTGCATCAATGAGTGTGACAGCTTCCATACAAAAAGGCCTTGTTTTATATCCATCAATGAAACTTTTTGACTGTTCTTCATTGTTCTCTTCACCATTTACACTTACAGGTTTGAACACATCACGTGATACATTTAGATTGACAAATCTTCTGCTACTCTCTACCAATGGAAGTTCTAATAGCATGTGGCATGTTTCTTGAGCTCCAATGTCTCTTTCTATCACAGTCTCTGTCAAAAGCCTCCTATATGCTCTTGCAGCTAAATCATCAGCATTTTCTAAGTTTGCAAGACGCATCAACATCTGGTGATATGTTTCAGAGCTTTTCTCTGCTTTTGCTGCATACTTTGCAATATATTTAATCACAGCATGTTTCGAAAGAACAGGTTTCCAATCTATATTTGCTCTCCACAATTGCAATATGTAGCGATTGTGTGAGTTTACTCTATCATCATTTCTGGCTGGCTCAAAAAAAATTTCACCAGTTTCTATGTTTTCATATAATTTGGATCCCTCCAAATTCAATGGCCAAGGAGCATTATACCTATGATGAATATAAATGTTATCAATTTTAGTACTTTCCAATTATATTATATTTCAATTTGATATAAATATTCTAATTTGTTGAAATAGTTACCTGCAAACCATTGTTCCTCTCTTTTTTCGTAGGCATGCACCTTCCCTACACATTGTGTGTCGCTCCACAGAGTTTAGGACCTCTTCATAGTCATGATCAACATCTATTTCTGCAAGTTGTCTTGTATTTCTAAGACATGGATGTTGAGAAATTTTTTGGAATGCCTACAGTTCAAAATAAAAATATATTAGTTATATCATAGACTACAAATAGTTTATGTAATATATTGCATGTATACCACCGATTTTTTAAACGTACTGTATGTTTCGTTGATGCGGATCTTCTCTAGGATTCCATGCATGCACAATACAATGAAAATATCTTTCCGCACTTTTTCGTTGTTCTTCATTTGACCAATCAATGTTGTCCATATTTGGTGCTCCATGTATCCATATGAATCCATGCACATGTAGTGAACCCCTATGCTGCCACTCATATCTACACCAGTAATCTTTAACATTCATTCCTTTTTCCAGTATTTCTTTTCTAAATATTGAATGTCTCAAGTGCATGTAATGTGCAACTATATGAGGATAGTCAATCACATTTTGTTTTCTCCAATTTTGAGCCTCCCTTGGAGTAGTTGGTTGTGTTCCTGGCATTAATGCATGTAAATCAGGCCAATACATGTCTGCAACACTTAAGGTGAAGAATATTGTAGGAGAACCTATTTGATGAAGCATGTCTGTCAGTTCTGCATGACATTTTGTCCAATATGACTTTGTACCCCTTAATGTTGTTCCAAACCGCATCAACCTATCAGCTAGATGGGAGTGTGGCATGTTTTGCATATGTTCACGCAATTCATTGATGGTGATTGGCATGTCCCGAAAACCTCTTTTTACAAATACAGCAGATGAATTCTGTGCACGGTGTCTCATTATCATATTCATCATGAAATATCTAAACCTTGGATGACTACCAAAGCGATGATCCCTGTATCGTAATAGATGTTTGAAAAATTCATGTAGATGCACTCGCCTCATTCGTGGTTCTAACCAATCACATCTACCATCAAGGAACAATGTTGGGAATGCCATATCAAGCAATCCTGCAGTGACATATTCATTTACAGGAGACACACCTACTCCTTGCCAATCCATCATTGTAGTCAAATTTGCATCAGGGTTATTAACCCATGCATGAATCAATTCCATTTCTCTTCGGGCATTAGGTGGTCTAGAAGCCATTGATGTTGTGTGCTCAATTAAATTACCTTGATCTATCTCCACTACTGGACCAACAAATATGTTTTCATTTGCATCAGAATCAAATTCCATATGCACTGTCTGTAATCTGTTGAAAATGTTTTCATCATAATTTCTCGATAGCTCATTAAGAGCATTTTCATCAATTCTAACATCTGCATAAAACTTGTCATGCTCTACTTTGTATTTTAATGCTTTATACACACGATCTCTATTGACTGTAAAGTTGTAATTTGTGCCACGTTGATCCCTTCTTCGAACAATAATGATTGGCAAATTTTGTATTGAGTGTGGCAAAACTTTTGAGACATGTTCCACATTTTGTGGAAAACTGATTGTGTGTCCTTTATATTTATACTGACCACCTATTGCATGTGTAACTTGTAGAATATGGCTGACACGTGCAATCAACATTTCTTCTACTTGAGTCAACTTTGCAAGTTCCTCTGGTTGTGGCCCGGGGTCCATATTGTTAGAAGCTGAAAATCTATTATTTCCTCTCTCTTGTAGACATCTAGTGCATGTAGGACCTTGAGGGGTCCGAGATACTTTGATTCCTAGATAGCATTCTTGACAAACATAACACATGTTTGGCATTTTTAAACTATCCAACCGATGTCGGAATTGCATTTGAAAACTTTGAAAATCAGCATGAAGCATTCCATTTGGGTTTTGTATGTTTTGTGCATTGTCTTCTACACCTAAATTGATATCAATTTGATTTCCATGTTGAGGTGTTTCTAATACACGATCTATTGACCCTGAAGCTTCATTTTCAATATTCAATTGAATGTTTGCATTGGATGCATTGTTGTACCTCTCACTCGATTGAGGATCACCTTGTTGTCTTTGTTCTCCTTCAAAATGAGAGGTTCCTTAAGAAGTTCGTTGACGAGTATTTCTAATCAAATTTTCCTGCCCTCTATTTTCAAATTCTAATGCTTGTACTGCTACTTCTGCTCGTCGTCTAGCATATCTTTGTCTTTCAGCTTCATTGCGTCTTCTTCTTTGTTCTTGTATTTGAACATCTGTCATTTGTTCTCGTTGCCTTCTTCGATATTCTCTTTGATACTCTCTTTGATGTTGCCTCCTTTGCTCATCCGATTCAAATATTCTCGGTCGAACCATATCTATAAAATATTTTTTTTATAATCAATTTATATATATTTTTAATCTTATAGTAGGAAAAATGATTAAACTTTTAAAATTCTACTAAAATAAACAATGTTCTTTTTTAATTTGCAGTGATTGTACTTTTCGTTGAAGAATAATGTAATAAGAAAATTGGATTAAATCTAAAGTAGCATCTAAAACATAAATAAAATTACAATTTCCTATAATCAATTTTTGAATGTCAAAACACTCTAAAAAAATATGATGTGTGCATTGGATTGAAATAGATAAATTTTACAGAGTTGTGTGACATATGTTGTTGATAAAAGTGTTGTTGGGACTTGTTATAGATTTTTTTGTCTTTTGGAGGGTTGATGATAGGCAAGATCGACTGTCAAATTTGGGCCTTAAACTGTATCCTCTATATACGAAGTTAGTAGGAACACTTACAGTCGTGGTGAATATTCCCTATGGATTCCAAGTTGTTTGAACTATGTACACTATATATGTCAGTTTCATGGAGTTAATTTAGAGCGTTGATTGGACTTGGATTTTCCCCCTTAAAATTTTTCTAACTCTATTTAAATATTTTATATAAATATTAATTTAAAAAAAAATCACTCAGCTTTTACTAAATTGGAGTGGATGGGTAGTTTAATGTAGAATTATGTTTTGTAGTTTTATGTAGAAAATTTTGAGAGAGTTATTGTTATGTAGTAAGGAGATGTGTTCTCGAAGAGAAACATGTAAAATTATTATAATACAATAGGCAAAGGTTGTATAATGATATATGTAGTTTTGCTAGTCCTTTTGGTTATGAAATTAGTATGAACACTTGTGGTCGTGCTGGATATTCCCTATGGATTCCAAGTTGTTTGAACTATGTAAACTATATATGTTAGTTTCATGGAGTGAATTTAGAGCATTGATTAGACTTGGATTTTTCCCCTTTAATTTTTTCTAAGTCTATTTAAATATTTTATATAAATATTAATTTTAAAAGAAGATTACTCAACTTTTATTAAATTGGAGTGGATGGGTAGTTTAATGTAGAATTATGTTTTTTAGTTTTATGTAGAATATTTTGAGAGAGCTATTGTTATGTAGTAAGGAGATGTGTTCTCCAAGAGAAAAATGTAAAAATATTAGAATACAATAGGCAAAGGCTCTATAATCATATATGTAGTTTTGTCGGTCCTTTTTACTGCATCAAAAGTAATTGAAAAATGGACCAATCCTTAGAAACAACTAAGACTAAAAATTTCATAGAAAATTTAAGATAAATTTATTTTTATTTTATTTTTTTAATTTTAAATATATTGATTGAGAATTTTTAAAAAGAAAATTATTTTACATTCCTTTTTATAATTTTATAAATTTAACTTATAAACTTATAAGTTTACAAATATTATAAGTTTATAAGTTTATAAATTTATAAAATTAAAAGTTATAAATTTATAAGTTTTTTCATTCTCATGTTTTAGTATTATCTATATTAAATTTCTACGTAAAATTGTAATAGGCACTTTTAGTAACTATTCATATTTTTATTATTTTACATTCCTTTTTAGTTTTTTATAAATTTAACTTATAAACTTATAAGTTTACAAATATTATAAGTTTATAAGTTTATAAATTTATAAACTTAAAAGTTATAAATTTATAAGTTTCTTCATTCTCATGTTTTAGTATTATCTATATTAAATTTCTACGTAAAATTACAATAGGCACTTTTAGTAACTATTCATATTTTTTATATATGTTGTTTTATTTAAATATTTTTTTAATAAAAAGAAATTATTTCTAAAGATAAAACAAATATGTTAAATTTTTATATATATTTATAAAATATATAAAATATATATAAAATATTTTTTTTAATAATTAATTTATATATATATTTTTAATCTCATAGTAGGAAAAATGATTAAACTTTCAAAATTCTACTAAAATAAAGAACGTTCTTTTTTAATTTGTAGTGGTTGTACTTTTCATTGAAGAATAATGTAATAAGAAAATTGGATGAAATCCAAAGTAGCATCTAAACATAAATAAAATTACGATTTCGTATAATTAATTGTAGAATTATGTTTTGTAGTTTTATGTAGAATATTTTGAGAGAGCTATTGTTATGTAGAATATTAGAATACAATAGGCAAAGGCCATATAATGATATATGTAGTTTTGTCACTCATTTTTAGTGCACCAAAACTAATTGAAAAATGGACCAATCCTAATAAACAACTAAGACTAAAAATTTCATAACAAATTTCGGATACATTTTTTGTATTTTTTATTTTTAATTTTAAATATATTGATTTAGAATTTTAAAAAAGAACAATTATTTTACATTCCTTTTTATAATTTTATAAATTTATAAACTTATAAATGTTATAATCTTGGAAATTTAGAAATTTATAAGTTTATAAATTTATAAACTTAAAAGTTATAAATTTATAAGTTTCTTCATTCTAGTATATTTATATTTAGAATTTGTAATGTATTTGCACCATTACAATGAGATGTTATTAGTATAATCACTTCTTATTTGACCTTAAATGCTTCTTATATTTACAAACTTTCTACACATTGTAGGAAAGGTTTATTAATTTTGTTTAACTTATATTATAATATAAAAAAAAAATCTTTTAAAAAAAATGAAAAGGATGTGTGGCAGCATATAACACTTCCATTTCTAACTTTTTTCTTTTGATAACATATTTTGTGCTACTCATTATTTGTAATGTATGTGGTTTTTTAAAATGTGTAGTATTAAATATACTTTTAAAGTGGATGTGTGCGAAATCTATGTGAAATATTAAATGGTGCCTCAAATATAAGTTAAATATTTATAAGCAAATGTTTAAAATTTTTTTACACATTTTATCCAATGTCATTTTCAGTTTTTAAATGATTTAAAAAAATCAATGTTATATAAATGATAATTGAAATTAAATATACATGTAAATTCAAATTTAAGATTTTTATTTAAATTTTTTAAAAATGATTTAATAAATGTTTGCAAATCAATCTTAACCTAACCCTAATTCTAAAAGTATACTAAAATATACTCAAATATTATTATATAATAATATGATTATATAACCCTAACTCCAATCCTAACCCTAATCCTAACCCTAACCCTACACTTAAATCTAACCTAATTAAACCCTAACCCTAACCCTAATCCTAAATCTAACCTTAACCCTAACCCTAATCCTAAATCTAACCTAACTCTACCCTAATTAAATCCTAATCCTAACCATAATCCTAACCCTAACCCTATGCTTAAACCTAACCTAATTAAACCCTAACCCTAACCCTAATCCTAATCCTAAATCTAACCTTAACCCTAACCGTAATCCTAACCCTAATTGCAATTTTATATATATATATGAAATTTGATTTGATCTATAAAATTGAAAAAATTGAATGCCTTATAAATATCCATGCACTTTATATAAATTCAAATTTAAGATTTATATTTAAATCTTAAAAAAATTATTTAATAAATGTTTGCAAATCAATCTTAACCTAACACTAATTCTAAAAGTATACTAAAATATTATTATATAATAACATTATTATTTAACCCTAACCCTAACTCTAACTCTAACCCTATTTAAAAAATTTCCCCCTTAAAATTTTTCTAACTCTATTGAAATATTTTATATAAATATTAATTTAAAAAAAAATCACTCAGCTTTTACTAAATTGGAGTGGATGGGTAGTTTAATGTAGAATTATGTTTTGTAGTTTTATGTAGAAAATTTTGGGAGAGTTATTGTTATGTAGTAAGGAGATGTTCTCGAAGAGAAACATGTAAAATTATTATAATACAATAGGCAAAGGTTGTATAATGATATATGTAGTTTTGCCAGTCCTTTTGGTTATCAATCTTAACCTAACACTAATTCTAAAAGTATACTAAAATATTATTATATAATAAAATTATTATTTAACCCTAACCCTAACTCTAACTCTAACCCTAACTCTAACCTAACTCTACCCTAATTAAATCCTAACCCTAACCCTAATCCCAATCCTAACCCTAACCCTAACCTAATTAAACCCTAACCCTAACTCTAACCCTAACCCTAACTCTAACTCTCACCCTAACCCTAATCCCAATCCTAACCCTAAGCCCTAACCCTCATCCTAACCCTAACCTTAACCCTCACCCTAAGCCCTAACCCTAACCCTGATCTTTTCCCGTACCCTAATACTAACCCTAATGCTAAACCTAATCCTAACCTTGATCATATTAGAATATTTTAATTATTATAATAATTTTATAATAAAGTATAGTAATTCTAAAAGTATACTAAAATATTATTATATAATAAAATTATTATTTAACCCTAACCCTAACTCTAACTCTAACCCTAACTCTAACCTAACTCTACCCTAATTAAATCCTAACCCTAACCCTAATCCCAATCCTAACCCTAACCCTAACCTAATTAAACCCTAACCCTAACTCTAACCCTAACCCTAACTCTAACTCTCACCATAACCCTAATCCCAATCCTAACCCTAAGCCCTAACCCTCATCCTAACCCTAACCTTAACCCTCACCCTAAGCCCTAACCCTAACCCTGATCTTTTCCTGTACCCTAATACTAACCCCAATGCTAAACCTAATCCTAACCTTGATCATATTAGAATATTTTAATTATTATAATAATTTTATAATAAAGTATACTAATTCTAAAAGTATACTAAAATATTATTATATAATAAAATTATTATTTAACCCTAACCCTAACTCTAACTCTAACCCTAACTCTAACCTAACTCTACCCTAATTAAATCCTAACCCTAACCCTAATCCCAATCCTAACCCTAACCCTAACCTAATTAAACCCTAACCCTAACTCTAACTCTCAACCTAACCCTAAGCCCTAACCCTCATCCTAACCCTAACCTGAACCCTCACCCTAAGCCCTAACCCTAACCCTGATCTTTTCCCGTACCCTAATACTAACCCCAACGCTAAACCTAATCCTAACCTTGATCATATTAGAATATTTTAATTATTATAATAATTTTATAATAAAGTAATTTAATAATAAAACATATAATAAATAAAAATAAATAATTAGAATATTTTAATCATTATAATAATTTCATAATAAAATATTTTTCTAATAAAATATATAATAAATATAAATAAAAACTTAGAATATTATAATTATTATAATAATTTTTAAATAAAATATATAATAATAATAAATATAAATAATAATAATAATAATAAATATAAATATAAATTAATTTACTTTTTATTTAAGATATCTCATGTTGCGCCACGACTGCTACTAGCATATATATATATTATTTTAATAATAATATATATAAAATACGCCGAGAGATATCCTTCTCGAGGCGCCTATAAGCGCCTATTTTTTAATCAATTTTTTATAGGCCCTCGAGAAGGATATCTCTCGGCGTATTTTATATATATTATTATTAAAATAATATATATATATGCTAGTATTGAAAATTTTCAAAATGAGGGTTTCTAAACCAAAACCCTAACCCATCCCTAAGCACAAAAGGCTCACAATTATGACCAAAACACTGACCTACTAAAGATTTTGCAAAACATTTGGAAGCTCTATCAGTGTTATTTGTAATATTTTGACCTATTTCTTATTTTGTAGGTTTCTTCCCTTTTAAGGTGGTTTTAGGAATCAATATGATTTAGAAGCCTTCAGTGTGAAATTGATGCCACAATTGCATCTAAAGGGATTGATAATTGAATTTTGATATATAGCTCTCTATATTTTGGTGTATGATAATATTTTAAAAAAATTCATTCACTTTCTTTGATAATCCATATATTTGTATGGATTTGTACCCTTTTTAATATAATTTAATTGTTGGATGTTTTAAATTCTATTATAAATTAAATTTTATATATTTTTTTATGAAAAAATTCAGTCACAAATGTTTAATCACTTTGCCAAACTCCCAACCCCTATCCTTTGAAAATTTAAAATACCTACTCATCGTAAAATGCTTATAAATTTTTCCATGCTAATCAAATTTTTGACTTTTCGTAAGCATTAGAAAGTTGATTCTAAGCCAAATGCAACATATCATGCAATTTTTTCAATCATACAATAGGAATCAAATATAATTATTCAAATTGAATATTTCATTTTAAATTTTCTAGTGAACATAAATTTTACACATGAAATCATAATTTGATGATTTTTATTGTAAAATTTAATAGAATTTTGTAAAAAAATATAATGGTGCAGTTTATTTTTCTATTTGAAGTATTATTTTATACTTTTTTGGATTTTTTTTCATGAAACATCCTTCCTCAACTAAAGTCTAATACTAAAAATCTTCATTTTTGTAAGCCAAAGAACAAAGAATACAATTCGTTGATTTTGCAAGATAGGCATAAAAAGACTCTTATTTATAGACTATTATATATATATATATATTATTAGGTTTACTTCATGTCTTTTTAAATCACTACTTTGTGGGATTAAAATATACTTACAAAATTCAATTCGGTTAATCAATAAACTAGTGTTTTTAAATCCTAAAGGAGTGTGTATACCCTTTTCTCACATGTTTGTGCGGCCTTAAGAATTAGTATCACCAGTTCTTCCAAAATTTATTTTTAGAGATATGCCTTGGATTTCATCACTATGGGCATGTGTGCTACATGACCTTTTATTCCCTAGCTATCCATCACTTAATAGACAACATATATATGGGCTCATAATGATTGAAACTCCTAGCTAATTAATTTTACGATTCTTTTTTATGTCTTCTATATTTTACATTGTTAGACCCCCTCACCCCCCCACTTTCAGCCAAAAGGGACCTCATTCTTTGAGACATAAAATTTTAAAAATATTTCTATCTTTTTCTCATTTTAGATTTTTAAAAATAAAAAAGGAAAACACCATAGAATCTAAAAATAAACAAAAAAAAATAGAGTTAATAGGTTCATGCCACCTATGACTAGGTTTCAAGAAAAGAACATGGATCAAAATAGTGTAAATCCCCTTGGAACTAGTTAGTATATACAAGGTAAAAAATAAAATTCAACCTTAAAATAGATGAAGAAGATATGGTAGATCAACCAAAATATTTTCCTTGGTTTACTAAATTTATCAAACATGACTTAGCCTATCTAGATTACCTTATAATTTTGGATAGAACACATTTCTTACAATAAATCATAGAGGATGGCACTAGAATTTACCATAAATTTGACCAATATAACTAAGTGAAATCATTAAGAAATAAATTATAGTTTTTGAAAGAGGAAAAAATGGGTTTTATAGGGTCCCAAAACCACAAAGTTTACAAACAAAAGATAAGATCATTAGAGACACCAAAAGCAAAAAGGTTGTTAAAACAACAAAAAGACAAGTCCACAGTCACCAAAAAAGGCAAGTGAAGGCCACAACCAAAAAACTAGACAAAACGCCAGCAACAACTAAAATTGGGCCTTTAATAACTTCGCAGTCTCAACTTCCAAACCGTTCATATCCTGAACCCCCCTCTTTAAAATCTGAACCATCTGGGTAGTAGGAGGCACTTTCCTTTTAAGGTTGGCATAGGTCCTTTCCAAAATACCTTGGTCCTCGTTCTAGCTTTTGTCCTTGTTCTCTTCCAAGTCAATAACCAACAAACCCTATTGCATTTTTTCTAGCTTTTCAGACATAGCATTGTGCCTAGCCATTTTATGGTTTTGTTCCACAATAGTTTTCATGTTATTTTTTATTTTGACCATTTCAACTTCTAGAGTCTTGTACTTATCCTCATTGTCACCTTCTCACGTTCCCTTGTTATTTTTTCATTTTCCTTCTTCGTTGCTGAGAGCAGCCAACTTAAGTTCCAGCTCCTCTGACTTGCTATATAGATCCCTATTTCTTTGATTAAGCTCATTAATTTCTTGATAGGACCATTTCAAAACCCTAAAAATATCACCAATGCCATTTCTTGCAGAGGAAAGAATATCGCCAGACTAAACCCGGTCTAAGATGAGGTTAACATCATCCGAGTTGGGGGGCTAGGAAATTTGGTACCATCGGCTCTGAAAGAAGTAGGAGGGGAGGGCACAAAATTTCTGTTGGCTTTAGGGTTCTCAGCTTTGTCCTCCAAAGATTCTGGAAAATAGGAAACCAACTTGTTGGAAGGGGAGCCGGCCTTGAGAACAAGATTCTTTAAGGGGACAGGGCAGTCAAGGTAGGTCTTAGGGTTAACTTTAGCAAGTTGTGGTTTTCTTGGCTGGGTTTTCTTACCATACATCTCAGAGGACGGGTGAGATTCAATAATTCTCTCCTGGTAAGGTTGATTCTCCAAACCACCACTGTCTATGTCATAGTCCTCAAACACTATGGAAACAATAAATTTGGATAAAGCTGACATGATTTGATAGTGTTCATATATTAACCTAATAAGACCAGGATGGAGAATAGGGTACCTCCTGGGATTTTTCTTATGGTCCTCAATGCTATTACTCAACGAACATAATAGATAGTGAGGCAAAGAAATTTGTACCTTATGGTGAAAGTGGTTAAGAATGGAAAAATGATAACCATAAACTCTGGTGAATCTCCTGTCCAGAGTGATATAGTCCATGTAATAACATGAAGCACCTTTCTCCACAGTGCCTTAATGGTGTCAATTTCAAAATAGTTGTTGGTAATTTTAACCAATTTCAATTTCTCCTTATCCTTCTTAGGGAATTTGATTACTACCTCATTAGAAAACCTTCTGTTACGATAAAAATTCACACCCTCGGTAGAAATTCCACTCACCTCTATAATTTTTTCATCCAGTTTCACCTTTCTCCCAAAGAGGATTATTTCACCATTGTTCTAGTTCTTCTCAAAATAGTTTGTGGCCATAGTATCAGGCCCATGAATTTTTTCTAGAAATGGAACTAGCCCACCTCTTTCAATCTTCTTCTAGACCTTATCATTCCTTGTGTGCACCTCATAGCTTTTTGGCTCAACTCTTTTCCTACCCCCCCATTTTCGTTTGCACCTTACTGCAGACTCTACTAGCATTGAGTACCTATTGCAGATTTATGCAGCCATTCCAATGTACCCAAAAAGTGTGTCATTTTTTCTTCCCAGCTATGTAATATGACGTGACCCCATCAAATCTCTTGATTTCGATGTACTTATCCCCTTTCCCTTTAATCATTAAATATATTTTCCTCTTTCCCATGTGTAACATCATAATCTAGTAAGGCCCTAACTTCAGCTCTCAAGTCCCTATAGTTCTGCCACGTGTTCAGTCCTTGCTTCCTAACCCCTTCATTCACAAAGTAATCTGCTACAATGTTAGCTTCCCTATAGACATGTGATACTTTTACTTTTTCAAACTTGTTTAGAATAGAATTTGATTCATCAATCCAATTCTTTATCGTCCAACAGGGGGTACTTCCTAAGAGACAATCAATGATATTTTTAGAATCCCCTTCTAGCCATAATTTTTTTATATTCAAGTTATGAGCTAAATTTAAGACTTGAAAAGCTCCTATAGCCTCCGCCACATGGTTGGTTTGACGACCTAGGGATATGGCCACAACCACCATAAAATTACCAATTGAATCCCTTAACACACCTCCACTTTCGGTCATGCTTGGATTGCCCTTCGCGGCACCATCAAAGTTGGCCTTATACCTGGAACCGTTTGGGGGAAAGGTCCAGCACACACCCTCCCTACTTTTCTTGGCTGGCTTGGAAGCTAAAGAAACATTCGCTTTAATGTTCCAGTCCTTTGCTATCAATAGATCATAGGGAGTACACATCACTGCTTCAAGGTTAAGAGATTTTTGTGGAATAACATTGAAGTTTTCCTTTATAAGCCTAATTTTTTTCTCAAAGACATTACTCTTCGACATCTCCTTATCCCTAAAAAGTCTGTTATTACGTTCTTTCCACACTCCCCAAACAACAAAAGGGAATATAAAACCCCATAACCTTCGAATGAAGGGATTATGAGTAGGGGATTTCCATTGTAAAAAGAAATCTGCAATGGTCTGGGGGAACACCCAAGAGACATTCCAGAGGACTAATAATTTTCCCTAGATTAAGGAAACAAATAGACACTTAAGAAATAAGTGGTTAGCTGACTCCGCCTCACACTTGTAGAGATAACATATGTTTGGGATTTGAAATCCTTGTTTACAAAGATTGTCCACTGTAAGCACCTTGTTTTGAAGCATAATCTAGAAGAAGATATTTACTTTAGGAGTCAAGTGTTTTATCCACACTTTTGACCAGAATGGAGGGGGATCTTGAGAAAGGGACAACAAAGAGACAACCGAAGAGACAAAGTAGTTACCTGAAGGGTTGTCCATCCAAACAAGAATATCATCTTGCTAAGTCTCTCCCAAACTAACAACCCTTAAGGTGGACTAAATTTGAGCCAACTCTTGACTAATCACACATAAGCTCACCCAGTCTCCTTCATACCAATAATCTTTAACAAGCTCCCTAAAAGTATCTTTACATAACTCTACCCATCTATTAAATCTTTCAATTTTAATGAGGGGTTCCTTAAAAATCCATCTATCCTCCCAAAATATAGCTTGATTTCCACTTATATTGTGCCATTCTATCCCTCATTCCAAAAAATTTCTACTAGCAATCATATCATTCTAGCAAGTTGATCCATGAGGTAGAATAGGAGAGTCCAACAATGCTTTGATGGACATACAGTCGACCATTTATTTACTTCTTAAAATGTCTTTCCATTCTCCAATAGATGAGAAGGATCTCCATATTTGTTTGGCTAGAAGAGTCTTATTCATGATTCTAATTTTTCTGAGACCTAAACCCCTAAAGGTTTTCGTTCTGCAAACCAAATCCCACCCTATAAGAGGCATTCTATTTCTTTCCTCCACACCAGACCAAAGGAATCTTTTTTGGATCTTTTCAATGGCCTCAAAATATTTAGCAAGAATTTTGAAAAGGCTTAAAGCATAAACCTGGAGGTTCTGAAGAGAAGCTTTAAGAAGTTGAATTTTTCCAGCTTGGCTCAAAAGAGCTCATTTCCATCCTGCCAACTTCTTTCTGAACCTGTCAATCAAAAAATACAAAAAGGAATCTAGAGGTTTAAGGCATAATTGAAGTCCAAGATAAAAAGAAGGTAAGGATTCCACTATGCAACCAAGAATTCTTGCAATCTTGACCTATCTATGTTCAGGGGTATTGAAGAAGAAAAGGGAATTCTTCTGTCTATTGACCATCTGCCCAGTCACCTTCTCACACACATCCAAAGTTTTTTTCAAAGTCTTAGCCTCACTCACAGTAGATCTTCCCATCAGCATAGTGTCATCCACAAATTGTTGGTGAGAACAAATTAGATTAGTGGAGGAAGGACTAAGACCTGCAAAAGACCTCTGTTCAATCAATCTTTTAAGATTCCTTCCCAAGCTTTCAACCATTATTGTGAAAAGAATAGGTGAGATAGGATCACCCTGTCTTAAATCTCTTGAGTTTTGAAAGAATCTGGAAGGAGACCCATTCACAATTATAGATGTGGAAACCATAGTAACCAACTGATTCACCAAATAAATGACTTTGCTACTAAAGCCAAACACCCTTAGAATTTTAAATAAAAACTCCCAATCAACACGGTCATAAGCTTTGGATATATCCATCTTAAGAAGAAACCCTTCAGTTTTAGATTCCACAAGTGAATGGATATTCACATGGACTATGACAATAGAATCTAAGATTTTCCTTCTAGGTACAAAGCCATTCTACTGAGGGGAGATCAACGAAGGAAGGATAGAAACGATCCTTGGAGTCAAAACCTTTGATATGATTTTATAGAAAGAGTTGCTGAGACTAATGGGTCTAAACACCTCAAACTCCATAGCCCCTAGTTTCTTAGGAATAAGGACCACAAAAGTAGCATTTAGTTCCTTAAGGAGCCTTCTGGATCCAAAGAATTCCTTAACAACATTCACGACATCATTTTCAACAATATCCAAAAACCATTGAAAAAAGAACATAGAAAATCCATCAGGGCTAGGGGCCTTATTTCCTTCAAAAGAAAAGACAGCTTTCATGATTTCCTCCTTGGGTATGTGTAGGATCATCATGGAAAAAACAGGCCCTTAAGTGGCAAAAAATTTAGAAAAAATAGAGTTAGGAAACTTGACGTAAAATTTTGAATACATTATCTATATTATTTCAAAAATATGTAAGAATAGAATATGTAGCAAATTGAATGTAGTTTCTAAACTACTAGGTTTTTGTTTTTTTAAAAATCTATTTGGTGAAAATTTAAAATTTCAATGCAATAGTACTTAAATTTCAGCGAAAAAATAAGGTGTCTTCCTGACCACCCTAACCACAATAAAATGATAATATTTTTTTATAATATTTTAGATATAAGTAGAGGAATCATGCCCCAATGTGATACATATTATTTTGTAATTTCTTTCCAAGTAAATAATTAATTATGAATTTTTTATTAAACTTTTTTAAAAATATAAAAACTCGTATGTTTGACCACCTTAACTTGGTCAAAACTTCAGAAAATTCAATTTTTCTTTTTTTAATCCTATAGTATGCGAAGCATAGAATGTGACTAATGTTTTAGATTCAAAAAATGTGATACTGTTTGAAAGCTATAGATGTTTTTCAATCAACCTATCAATCAGGACTTTAGTCGTAATTCAAATAGAAAATGAATAATAATTATTTATTAAATTCAAAGTAAAGAATAATTTATATTGGTGGAAATCTGAAAATCTCCTTTAAAACCCCTTTTCGTTTCATCAATTTTGGGTAAAAAAAGGTTGTCAGCCACATGGACCATCATATCAGTTACATATTGCCACTTTTTGGCCCATCATGATCCTGCATATACCCCCTTAGAGGGGATGGCCGCAAGCTTTTCATTATCTTCCCTCTCAACAACCTTAGGGATAGCCTCTAATAAAAAATCTTGGTCATTTTGATTGATTTCCCCATTCGCCGAAAGAAGGTTGTTATAGAAGAGGATAGCTTACTTTTTGATGTCTTCCTCTTCCTCAAATCTCGTACCATTAACTTTTATGAGAGAGATTCTATTGGAAGCCTTGTGTTTAGAAGCAGATAAATAGAAGTACCTAGTATTTATATCTCTAGCTGAAAGCCACAACACCCTCGATCTCTGCCTCCAGAACTCCTCCTCTTTAGCTATTATGTCATGCAATTTCACCAACACCTCATTTTCTTTAATCTTATTATTTTCAATGTATCCTTCCTTCTAAATTTTGTTCTGGATCTCCACAAGCTCCATTTGAAGTTCAAATTTAATACCAATTTTTTTTCCAAAGGATTCTTTCTTCCAGCTTCTTAAATTGTGTTTGACTTCTCTCATATTTTTAGCAATTATGAACATAGCAGTACCCAAAACATCTATATTCCACCATTTCCTGATTTCATAAAAAATAAGGGAGTGGGACAACCACATTCTTTCAAATCTAAAGGGAGAGTTTTTTTTCACCTTTATAGGCTTTGCCACAAAACTTATGGGAAAGTGATCCGAACCTACTCTAGAGAGAGCTTTAAGAGGGTAGAAATAAAAGTAGCCATTGATGAGAAATTAGAGTTCTATCTAACCTTACTTGAATAAGTTCCTTACCAATTCTTCTATTCAACCAAGTATACTGGGCCCCTTGCATCCATGTCAATCAGCTCTTTATTGTTGATGAAGTCATCAGATTTACTCTCCTGATTTACCAGAGAGCCTCCAAATTTCTCCTCATTCAAAAGGGGAGAGTGAAAATTTCCCAACTACCCATTAGTCATTATCAAAAATCCGGCGGAAAGTAGAGAGCTCATTCCACAAAGATTTTCTAGCTCCTTTCCCATTGGGAGCTAGATATTCAACTAAATCCAGCTGTTGTCTCTGATTGTGTGAATTTAGTAGCCACATGATTATTTCTCTAGAACAAAGGTTCCCCTTTAGTGAGGTTTTGGTTCCAAAAGGTTGCAATTCCTGCTGATGCACCATCTGAACTATTTCCTTGGATCCCACAGTTCTGAAACATTTTGATCTTCTCCACCTTTTCTTTGGAAATTTTAGTTTCTTGGATGAGGAGAATATCAGGTTTATGATCCAAAACAAAATTATGCAAAACATCCCTCTTGTGAAGGCTTTTGAGCCCTCTTATATTCCAAGACATAATCTTCATATCTTACTAGGGGATTGGAGAATCTCCAAAATGGTATTTTGAACACCATCCGCTATGTCCTGAAAGCTTTCATGCTCTCTCTGCCATTTGCCTGATCTTCTACCTTGGCTAAGCTTAGTAGCTTCACACTCCGTCTTTGATCTTGTTCTGGTAACAACTCCACTCAGAGTATTCTGATTTTTTCTTTTCTCCTTATTTTTCTTAGAATGAGAGAGGAATTATTCCCAGTCAGTATCTTCTTGGCTCTCCATCTCTCTTCCAAATTCCCATTCCTTATCATACATTCTTCTTTTCTCCCAAGGGAGGGTATCCATCTGGCCATTCCTAAGCTAGTTCAGATTATCACTCAAAAGTTCGATGTTCTGGCTTAGATTCTCAAAGGTGTCCTTGATGAAATCTAGAGTTGTTTTTTCCCCGAGTATAAGAGGGTCACTCAAAGGGGAACATTCTACAGAGGTAGTATTCAGGATAGGAATGCCAATATCTAGAGATACACCTTGGATAGGAATATCCTCCAACCCAAGATACCCATTTTCTTTGCCTTCTGATAAGATCTTAAGAGTGGGGGAAACAAAGTCCTCATCCCTTTTACCTTCTCCTGTACTCTCCAATGTTTTTTCATCATCTTCCGTAGGACCAACATTATCTTCTGCCCCTGTTTGGTTATTCTTCTGCACATTAAGATCCTTGGGTTATGTTTCATCCTTAAAGTCAGGAGTATTCCTCTGAGTTTCATGTTTCCTTCCAGACTCCTCAATAATGGTATTGGTATTTCTTGCTTGTCCTTCCCCATCAGATTTCTTTCTTCAGACTGTCTTAGGGTTGGACTGGTGTTTTTCTTTTTCTTTACGGGCATTTAATGGACATTTCTTAGCCTAATGCCCCATTTTTCTACATTTAAAGCAAGCAAAGGGAATGGACTCAAACTCTATAGTTTGCATCCAGGTTCCCAACTTTGGCTGAATATCTATTGAAGAAGGAAGATCAACATTTTGTGACACTCCCACACAGATTCGAGCAAACACCAACCGCTTTCTAGCTACTATCATAGGGTCAATAGACAGGAGCTCTCCAAAAGAACTAGCAATGCCATTGAAAATGTCCTCATTCCAATATTCTAGAGGGAGACCCAGGAGTCTAGCTCAAACTAGAACGTTCTAAAAAAAGGAGTCAAAGAGATCCAGATGAGAGGTCCACTTCTTGAGGGCCAGGGAGGATTTTCCTATGACCCAAGGTCCACCAAGTGCTCCTCATAGCCAAAATATCCTCCTTGCAGGTGAAATCAAAGGAAAAGAAACCTCTGGGAAGAGCAGCCACCGTAACCTTCCCATTGGTTCTCCACTTATTTTTGACAAACTCCCTAACCACCTCTCCATTTGTTCTAGGGCCCATAAACTTCAACATTGCAAAACCCATTGAATGATTTGTCACAACACATAACCATAGACCCTTCTAAGACTAATCAATCTAAACCTATAAAATTCAACACACAAGAACCCATAAGGGTGATCCCACAATACTGGTTTACAAATTTTGGCCAAACTAGACACTGAATTGATTTTTTTAACTAAATCTTCACTTTTGGGCACCTATAGCGGCTAAATTGTGAATAATTTGAGGATGATGCAAACTAGTGAATTGTGATATTTTTTTTTTGTAGATTCTAAATATATTTGTTTTCAATTTTTTTGGAATCAAATTGCACTTCTTTTTCCATCTCCTTTGATAACTAGTTTTTTTTAGTAAACACCATTTTTAAGGAGTGATGCTCACTGTATACAACAATTTTTTTTTTCATGAATGATAAAATTCTAATTTTTTCAAATTTAGATTTGTAAATATGATATCTAGCTCTTTCACTTAGTTTCATAGTGTTTTAATGAATATTTTTTTGTTAATCAAGTTTCAAAGTCAAGGACTTCAATATCTAGTGCACGCATATTTTTGATTTTTTTTTGATAATCTACTATTTTTCCACATGTGCAGAATAGAGAGCTTGATTTTTGGTGAAAAACCTACATTCACAAGAAATAAAAAATAAATATAATAATAAAAATAAATTTCTTTAAAATTATACTTTTTGGGAAGCTTATAATAAGGATTGCATACTTACAAAAAATAAATTTTAAATGAATTCATTTGATCCCCCAAAAGGTAAATCAAAAGTGGTTTTTTATTAGAATTTTGATAGGTGTAAAGGAAACTCCATTATAGGTATGGTTTAAAACTAGCAGGGTTCTATCCAAGGGGGTTTGATCTAAGGTGATTCAATGAAACCCTCTTCAATTGGAATCCTTTAAATGAAACTTTTCAAGGCTTAACTCATTATATTTTCTAAAAATATGTGATTTTATCAAAAATCAAGATCTCCCATAAATTGTAAACCAGTATTGTGGGATCACCCATTGTAGGTACTTCCACCTTCCAAAACCTATTATATGTGAACACAAGTGAAATAGGGGTCCACCTTTGAGGAGATGAAACTAAACCTATTTCACACTTTAGTTCATTAGGAAACCAAGATTTCTCAAACAAGTGAGATGATTGAGGAAGGGAACTAGGGGTTTCCTTGTGTGATTAGATGGGGGTTCACCATTAAATGAAGCTTCAAAGGAGAAATGCAAAATCTTATGCACAAAAACCTAGAAACTTAAAAGTATTAAATCAAATTTCCAAATAGGATGAAATAGAAAAGTACTTGGAGGAGTAGAGAGGCCAAAGCAATGTCTAAAAACCATGAAAATATATGGTTTTAAGGTGCATTGGGACTCATACCCCAAGTAGGGAAATTTAGTTATGCTACAGGAATCTAGGCAGAATTTGGAACCTTCTAGTGATTGTGCAAGATCTACAGAAAGCTAACAAAAAGGATATACTGGGACTCATACGCCTAGATGGGAAATTTAGTCTAGTTACTAGGGTTTGAATGATATTTTTGTAGCCTCTAGTGATCTTTTGTAGCTTCTCTCTTGTTTGATCTTTAAGCCTGAAAGTCTAAATTCTAGCTTGTAGGTGAGTTTCTGTGAAGATGACAATTTCTTGACAACTTTCATAACTTTTGTAACTTTGCCTTCAAAGGATCTTCAAGCTCCAAATCACCTAAATCTACAAACACACATCAAGAGAGAAAAATGTTGTTTTGTTAGGGAATAGGGGTTTTCCTTGGTCAAACCCCATTTTATTAATTAAACCTTGAAATGAAATGAAATAACATGAACACTTGATGAATGAAAAAATGCAATGTTGCAACTCACTAAACCCTACAAACTTGTGTGAAGTGGCTCTGATGGATGTGGATATTGACTCTTGATCTTGATATGAGATAACATGTTTTAGTTCTTGCTTGAATCATGAAACCTACATCACAAATGTTAGCTCAGAAACACACATGATGCATGATGACTTTGACATGATGCTTGAATCTTGAATGTAGCTCCAAATTCTATTTGATGATTTTATCTTTAATTCTCTTGTAAAATATTTATTTTTCCTTAGGAATTACTTAGCTAGAATGTTACATTGCTTGAAAACTTGCTAGGAGAAATTATGTGAAATAACCTTGTATTTATACTTGTTTATGCCAAATTTCCCAAAATTACAACACTACAAGTCAAAATCAGATCTAGGGTAATAAAATACTGCAAAGAATTTAAATTAAAATAGGTCCAAGTTAAAGTGGGACTCACACACAAGTTTGGGTGTACGAGTCCCAGTGGCTTAAACTTGATACATAGATTTCAAGAAGTTTCTTGTTCAATGTAACACTTAAAACTAGGCCTCGAGACCTAGGTGGGACCCATACACCCAAGGGGGAGTATGAGTCCCAAATCCCTATATCTGGAACACATCCAAAAAAATTAAATTATGATTTGTCATTTGTTGAATGTTAGGATTATCCTCAGTAAAATGCATTTAATAAGGCTGGGAGATGCAAAATAGGACTAATTAGGGCATAAATAAGTTGAATTTTAATTAAAAGGGCCCAAAACTTAATGTGAACATGTAAGACATATTACAACATTAAATTAAAAGGTATCACTTAGTTCATTTTATTAATTCCCAAATTGTGTGAGGAAAAGGGATACTTTTTCTGTTACTACATTTAGCCCCCACTTTAGTGAGAGGGTGACCTTGCATCAAACTCACACTAAAGTAGAAAAATTTGCATCAAGAGGGGTCCAAGTATACCAATGCTAGTGATATAGGATGACAACAATCAAGAGGGATGATCAAGATCCTATGGAAAACCAACATACATCTGGACATTTTCTGAAAATTGAAGTGTCTCATTTTTCTCCAAAATCTACACCATCGAAGAGCCTGTTTCCAACGCAACTCTTAAAAGGAGTAAGTTATGGCCACAAACCTAAACCGGGATGAAAAAATGATTGTTTCATAAATCTTCGAAGTCGGCGTCATCGGGAAGAGCTCGTCGCAAGCTTTCCAACGCAACTCGTTTCGTCGAAATTCGACATCGTATGCTCAACTTATCAGCGGTCAAAGTTTCAGGTTTGACTTGTGGACTGAAGGTACAGTGATGATCATCGTCCGTACAGCTGACGTCAGCATATGGTACGGAATCTGATGTGGACAAATCAAAGGGTGACATGTGGCATTTGTACGGACCAATCACAGCTTTAGTATCAGTCAGCATCCACGTGGCGGCGTTGTCATCGGTCCAGCGGCAGTGACATGTCTTTGTCGGCGAATGAGCGCTTGGCACGTGGCATTCCAGTAAGCGTCGGGTTGGATGCCACGTCATCATCCGAGTCAGCTCCTCGTCGTCGGCCAGTCAGCACCTTAGTCAGCGTTGACGTGTTTTCGGCGACCAGTCAATTGGTTACACGTGGCTCCTGTTCGGTCCTGCGTTGGTGTCGGCTTTTGTTATATTGTTGAGCAAAATCTTCGGCATCGGTCGGTATGGGACTCGACCTCGTAACCACCCGCGCGCGAGTTTTCCGGATGACCAATCCGCCAAGGCTTCCACCGTTATTTATATATAGTAGCCATTACCTTTTGTTATGTGTTGGTTTTGAATTTGTTTTTAAAATGGACGGCCGGGGTTTGGAACCCCGAACCGGCCGGGCTCCAAAACTATTCACCACTACGCCATTGTATCGGTCTAAAATATGTGTGGCGTGGGTTATTTTGTTAATTTGTTAACCCGAATGCCCAAATTTAATAAAAACAAACTCCCTATGATTATAAAAATTAACAAATAATCCTTTTAAAGGATTAATCAAAACTTCCAAAACAAAATAAGCCCGGGAGTTCAAAACTAAAAGGGCTTAAATTTGTTATTATTTGTAAAATGAAGATCCTATGTAAATTGGGGGATTTAGTTGTTTTAGGGAGATTTGGAAAATATTTTGTAAATCAATTGGTTAAACCAATTTGAGAAAATTTTATGTATTTAAAGGGGGCTTGAGGTGAGAGTAAGCATAAGTTTTTTTCCAGGATGAAGTCTTGACGGAGGCAACACGGAAGAGAGAGGTCTTGTTGAAGAATTTTCAAGCCATTGTTGATGTCTATGCTGCCGAACTGATTCTTGGTGCATCATTGTAATCGATTTTGGAGTTAATCGGATCGGTCTCTCTGTTGGAGTGGACCCGGAGACGTATCACATTTGTGACGAACTCCGTATCAACGTTGTTTGCACTTCTCTTCTTCTCTCTCTTTCTGTCTCTCATTTCTTTTCATTC
The DNA here is from genome assembly GCA_007258455.2 of Sequoia sempervirens. Classification (NCBI taxonomy): domain Eukaryota; kingdom Viridiplantae; phylum Streptophyta; class Pinopsida; order Cupressales; family Cupressaceae; genus Sequoia; species Sequoia sempervirens. The sequence goes on along the minus strand of VDFB02256132.1, from coordinate 113,891,348 downwards.
TGTTATAATCACCTTGATTACGTTCTTTATGTTATTTCCTAAGTTAATTTCATTTTAATTAACTTGAAATAAACATTGTAAAGCATTGTTAAGCATTTAAAAACTGCAATCTAGTCTATATCCTATACAGATCATTTGTGGAATCTGGGCAGCACAATCTTTCTTGAATCTTTGTTGTTGTAGATATTGATCCAACCTTGAATACCATGCTCTTGGGGCTTGGTTTAAACCATACACTGCTTTTCTCAATCTGAAAACATAATCATCATTCTCCGATAGCTGAAAACCTTCTAGTTGTTCAATATATACTTCCTCTTCTAGGTTTCCATTCAGGAATGTAGATTTGACATCTATTTGATATACCTTAAATCCTTTGTAGACTGAGAATGCAAGAAACATTCTTATTGCTTCTAACCTTGCAACAGGGGAAAATGTTTCTTCAAAATCAATCCCTTCTACTTGTGCATATCCTTTGCACACTAATCTTGCTTTGTTTCTGACCATAGCTCCATCTTCATTCAACTTATTTTTGAACACCCATTTAGTGCCAATTACATTCTTGTTTGATGCTCTAGGAACCAATTCCCATTTTTGTTATTTTTAATCTAATTGAGTTCCTCTTTCATTGCTTTTATCCAACTTTCATCTTTACTGGCTTCATCAAAGATTTTTGGTTCAATCTAAGATAAGAGAGAAAAGTTCACTTGTTCCTCGTTCTTTCCAAGCCTTCTTCTAGTATGCACACCTTCATTCTTATCACCAATTATGTGATCTGCAAGATGATATTTTTGCACATATTTTGTAGGTGAGAGTTCAACCACTTCTTCTTTCTCTTCTTTTTCTTGTTCATCTTCTTCTGTTGCACCTATATCATCCTTATCTAACTCAATTTCAAGATTGTTTCTGCTAGGCTTACCTTGATTTGCAATTTCATCAACCCTAACATGTACACTCTCTACAATTCTATGCAATCTCTTATTATAACACTAATAAGCTTTGCTTTGGCTGGAATACCCCAAAAATATCCCTTCATCACATCTTGACTCAAAACTTCCTAAATCTTCATCTTCTCTTTTAATATAGCATTTACTACCAAATACTCTGAAATGCTTGACTGATTTAGGCCTACCAAACCACAATTCATATGGCTTTCTACCACTGTTAAATCTTATAATTTCTTTGTTTTGAATGTATACAACAGTTTTTATTGCTTCTTTCCAAAATGTATCTGCCAAGTTTTCCTCATTCAACATGGCTCTAGCCATCTCCTTCACAATCTTGTTTCTTCTCTCTACCACACCATTTTGTTGTGGTGTTCTTGGAGCTGAATACTGGTGTTTGATTCCATGATCTTCACAATATTCCATGAATTCACTTTACATAAATTCTCCACCTCTGCCTGACCTGATACATTTGATTCTTCTCCTAGTCTCATTTTCTACCAGCTTCTTATAACCTTTAAATGCTTCAAACACCTCAGCTCTCTGCTTTAAAAATGTGGCATATTCCATTCTAGTATAATCATTAATCAACAGCATGAGATATCTTTCTCCTTTAAATTCCCTTGCCCTCATTGGACCACATAGATCAGTATGAATTATCTCTAAGGGTTTCATAGTAGAATAATCCTTTGTAGGAAACTTGAACATTGTTTTCTTTCCTTGTTGGCATCCTTTGGAGATTATATTTTCAAGCTTTACAATCTTAGGCATATTTCTGACTAGACCTTTTGAGCTTATTTTTACCAAGTTGTCAACGTTGACGTGTCTCGGTATTTTATGCCATAGCCAACTCTCATCTGCTTGGTTGATTAAACATGTTTGGCCTTTTAACTCACACGGATTATAGAGATTATTGTCTATCCTTTCTCCTTGAGCAATTGTTTTACCATTCTTCCTTATCTTGCAACCTTCATAATTAAATACAACTTTGTATCCATTATCACACATATGGCTAACACTAAATAGATTATGTCTCAGACCTTCAACATAGAGCACATCTTTAGTTTTGTTCCTCCCATCTATGCTCAAAATTCCTTTACCACGAATCTTGATAGTAGTATTATCACCTAAGCTTACTGATCCCCCTTTTCTTATTTCAAGTTCAATGAATTTTCTTTTATCCCCAGTCATATGTTTGGAGCAATGACTATCAATGATCCATAGATCTTGTTCCTTTGCGTGTAATGCCATTTGGAAATTTTATAAATTGAGTGGCACAAGAATTCCTCTCTTTCTCCTTCCATACCTTCTTAGGATTCTTCTCAATTTTCTTTTCTTTTATCTCGGAAGTCTTTATGTCTTTTTTCTTCTTTAGCAGGTGAGGATTTCTTCTTCTTAGATTTCACATTTAGTCTTGTAAATCTTTCTCTACAGTTTCTAGCTATATGACCAAAGTTGTTGCAATTATAAAAAAATATATTCATATCAACTAAGGGAGCAAATTGATTCTTGCTTACAAAATTTGTATTCTTCCTTGGAATGACCCTACATTCTATAGCCCTATGACCAAAATTGTTACAAGTATAGAAATACCCATTGAAATATGGTGAGTACTTGGTCATGGAGTTTCCTTCAACTGGATGAGATCTTCTTTGTCTAGGCCTCCTTGGATAGTGTACTCTTGTGAATCCATCATTGCCTGCTCTTTTTATGTTCTACATATTATTTTGTTCATTAGGAACTATTTAGTTGTCCTCCTTGACTTCAACCAATTTCTTTTCTTTATCAGATTTCTATTCATCTTTAGCGGCTTCCTCTTTGTCATATTTTTCATAACTTGGGGCTGATTTTTCTCCTGCTCTAAATATTTCATAAAGTTTTGCAGAGGCATCCACAAATGAACTCTTTCCTTTTTCCAAACCTAAACCAAATTTCTCTTATTTGCAGGATTTTGTGTACTTATCAATTCATTCAAAATATATAACCACCTTTAAACTTCAGTCCATTTCTAATCTACTCATTGGCCTTCTCCAATTCTTTTCTTAAGGAAACTATTTCTACCTCAATCTTTGTGCACCTATCCACCTCATATTGTAGCTTAGACTTCATAACATCTTTAACTATTTTGAGCTCTTTTACCTGCAGTTTCAGATTTACCACCAATTTATTTGATTCCTCAAGTTCTTGAGTTAGCTTATCATTCTCCTTTTGAGCATTCTTTCTCAGTTTATTGTTTTCTCTCTTAAGATCACCAAATTTATCTCTTAGTTCATCAAGATCTTCAAGAGCATTGATTAATTCTCCTTCAAGATCAACAACTGCCTCCTCTTCTCCTTCATATGAGTCCTCAATTTGTGCATCTTCTTAATCCTTAGTTTCATTAACCATGAATAGAAATTCTCTTCTATCATCTCTCATTACAAGGTCATGGCCTTGATCCTCTTCTGAACAATTACTAGCATCAGGCACTTCACTTTCATCATTGATGTATAGACTCTTCTTCTTCTTTCCAAAATTCTTCCTTTTTGGATAAATCGTTTTCTTCTTCTAGCTTGAAACTTTCCTCTTTATCATATAGATAATTTGAAGCAAAATGACCTATTCTGCCACAATTGAAACACTTGAAAGGGAACTTACCTTTATATTTTCCAGATCCTCTCTTTAGTCTTCTTATGAAGTTTGCTTCTTCCTCATCGATTTATTCATAATTACATGCAATGACAACATCTTTGTCTTTCTTATCAGCTTCATCTTTTTCTTTCTTGATAACCTTAAATGCAACTTCTCTCTTGGATGATTCAACATCAGGCATTCTCATCTCATATGTAGTAATTATGCCATGCACCTCATCAAGAGTGAGTTTATCAATTTATCTTCCTTCTTTGATAGCAGAAATCTTGGAATCATAGTTGGCTATCATAGACCTAAGAACTTTGAACCCAACATCTTCTTCTTTCAAATCTATACCATATCCTTTAATGACATTTACCACATCATCACCTCTCTAAAGATAGTATGCAATCTTCTCTTCTTCAGTCATCTTGAAGCCTTAAAATTTTGCTCTCATCACTTGTAACTTTTCCATCTTCACTTTGGTGTTGCCTTTATAGATATTTAATTTTTCCCAAATATCATAGGCAGTTTTACAATGCATAACTTTTCTATGCACTGAATCAGACAAATTATTCATAATGATAAACCAAGCTTTCTTATTGTCCTCATAATTCTTCTTTCCTGTAGGATCAATAGGAATAGTAGCAGGAATAGTATATTGGGTCTTGACGGACATCCAGACTTTAGTTCCAAGAGAAACTAAATATCCCTCCATTAATGAGCTCCACTTAGTATAGTTTGTTCCATCAAACTTAGGTGGCTTGTTTGAACCTTCCTGAAATGAAATTGTGTTCACCTATCCAAGGTCTACCTGAGCTGATTAAGCTTCTCCTAGGGAAACTAGGGATTTGATACCAATTGTTAGAACACAATGATCTACCGAGAGGGGGTGAATCAGTAGATATAAAAACTTTCAGACTTGAAAAATTACTTGCAAATTCAACCTTACAGCCCAGATGTGCAGATTGAAACATAAACTAATTTGAAAATCTTATACACATGAAAAAAATCATAACACCAGATATACGTGGAAAACCCAAGATGGGAAAAACCATGGTGACAAAAACTGCTTGAGTCTACTGGTCAGATCCAATGTCACAAGTGAAAACTTAGTTACAATATTTAGAGCTACAACCCAAGGAAGCTACAACTCCCTAATTTAGAAGCTACAACTTCAAGGATGCTACTACACCTTGTTTTAGAAGCTACAACTCCAAAGAGATTACAATCACCTAGTCTGAGCTACAACTTAGTTCAATGAGGCTACAACCTCAACAAGATTACAAGTTAATATGTGCATACAATTAAGTTATACTCGACCTAAAAATGCACCATTACATACAATGAATTGTTGCACACCCTGCAACTTACACTACTGGTATTGAAGTTGCACTCTCAACAACACTCCCTTGCTTTGCACTCTCTTCTCTACTTCATTCTTAGTTGCACATACTCTGTTAAGCACTTTGTGCACTTACAGACTCTTCACACTTCTCCTCCCTTGTCGATTCGACACTTCACACATAGCTATATCAACAACTAAAAAAATTTCGCAAATTATCTTTTCTCATTGACCTACATTCAATACCTTGAGATTCTCACACATGATTAGATCATCTCAAATATTATGTTAGGATTTTCTTCGCTTGCACACTTCACCAGCAATTTACCTATTCATTGAGTTACACTCCATAATTCCACTAACCATTAAGGCATATGATAGGGTTTGTTGGATATCAACATCCCTTTGCATCGAGCCACACAACATTTAATTCTGATACAAAGAATTTTTCTTTTATTCTCCTAAGATATGATTATGCATTAAATTTATTCTCTTATTGTTATGATCATATTCGATCTTGATCACTTTTCTAGTTCGTATTATTGCCTTGAAGATTAGATCTTCATAGACATTGGTCGCAGGTGTAGTTGGACCAATTAATTCTTCCTCCTATGTTGGTTACCAGTCGAAACCCTTGTCCACACAAAGTTAGCTGTTTCAAATTTCTTTCTTTGAATTCTGGCCTTCGATCTATTGAATTCACACCATGATCCATCGACTCTCTATTCATCTAGTCACCTTCAAATCTCCACCGTTTGGTTAGCTACTTTAAATGTGTTTCATTGATCCATTAATTACCAGTGATCATTGTTAGATCTCTTCCTTTTGATCTCCACAATTGATCACATTCATATACCGTTTGCCATATGCGGGGTCCACCAAGACATGCACCCAAAATTCACTCATCCTACAAGCTTGAAAACGATCCCACACAAACCTTGCGGGGTTAGCAAGCTGCTACCATTTCTCGTCCTTGTCATCACCACCTAATTCGCAACAACAATGCGAATTAGCATATCAAGTAGTCATTCTTCGCCACTTGTTCATCTCCATCACAATTTGTCAACATATTAGGTCCCACTAGATTCACTACAGGCACTGTCAAATCTTCTACATTCAATTGTTGTTGTTCATCGTTGTGCATACGTCATCTTCCACCATCTGGTCACACCAGACTCTTCAGCGAGAATCGTCTGATCAATAAGGGATAATCTACACCATTCCCTACTGAACTCACGGGTCTTGATCAGACCCCACTAGAATTCTAGCGGGGTGTGTAGGCTTCTACCATCTATCCACTATGACATCCCTTTCCACTAGCTACAACTACTGCCTTCATAGGTCCCACCATGCATCGACAGTCAATATCCACACATCATGGATTAAACTCCATTGCTCCCTATTGACCTCGTGGGTCTTAGAGTGGGCCCCACAACATCTCAACGGGGTATGTAGGCACTGTTAGATCTTGAAACCTCAACCACAACTATCGATTGAAAGATATCTCATCACACCTTTAGGACATCGCCAACCTAGGCGATGGGGCCGGTCACCAACATGGAACAAGTGACTTAAGTTATCACTTAAGTGACATGCTACTTGCAATACTAGGTCACCAATGAAACATAGAATATTTGAATGTTGTGACTGTAAACTCCTGCACACTTAGGGTTTAACTAATAAACCCTAGACCGAGAGCATGAACAAATGAAAGCTGACATCTCCATTGACATCAAGACCTGCAAAATGCCTTTATGAAAATCTCTCAAGAAACCTAGATCAAATTTTGCATTTTCTTTCACTTCCAATTATCTGCAATACTCCCTTGTTATTAGTGACACATATTAATCCTTTTTGACATCAATGAAAACATTTTCCAACAGTTTTGTTTTCCATAAATGTAATGCTCACATAAATCAAATTCAAGATTACAATCAAACAAACCTTCAACAAGGTTTTTATTTTTCAAGGTCCTTAGACCCTTTTCTCCAATGTGGCCAAGTCTCTGGCACCATAACATAGTTTTCTTTGCAGGTAACTTTGTTTTAGAAGAAAGAGCACCCTTTTCGAAAAGCCATGACCATTTGCTGAAGGTGAAGCCCTCACTTCTTCCACAAAATTGATTTTCACAAAAGTACTATTGTACTCAACAATGCATGCATCTTGAGCTTATACAATGTGCCATATTTGATATCTCTAGTAATCACCATAGCACCTTTAACCATCTTGCATCTTTCATCAAAAAATACTTCCTACACACCTGCATCTATTAGTTTGCTCACATATAACAAATTTTGTGCTAATTCAGGGATATGCAACACACCATTAATCCTTTTTGTTCTACCATCAAGAAAAATTATTTTAACTTTACCATGACCAACAATGTCTAAATGAGAGTCATCACCCAAGTACACCTTACCTCCATCAAATTCTTCATATTCAGAAAACCAATCTTTATTAAAGGTCATATGGAAAGATGCACTTGAGTCAAGTAATCATGCATCATTACTTGCATGAGTTACCAAAGCTATAATCAATGCATCACCATCTTCCTTCTCAGACTCAGAATCAGAATCAAATTTCTTCTTTTCTTTCTTTTCTTCTTTACATTCCTTATGACAATGTCCAAGCTTATTTCAGTTCCAACAAATAACTTTGGAATTTCCAGGAGATTTAGATCTCCCCCTAGACTTGGATTTTTCATGCTTATCATTTTTCTTTCCTTTTTCCTTAGGTCTTCCACAAACATTTAGCACCTCCTTGGCACTGAAAAATACCTTCCTCCTCATCTCTTCATAAAGCAAAGAACCCACCACATCTCCAAGCTTCAAAATTACATAAGTACTTCCAATAGCCATAACAAGAGAGTCATGTGAATTAGGCAAAGAGAAAAGAAAGATCTAACATTTATCCTCCTCATCCATTTTGACACAACTGATGCCAACTGAGCCACCAACATATTGAATGCTTCTAGTTGGTCTATGATTTTTCCACCCTCTTCCATTCTCAAGGAATACAACTTCTTCCTCAAGAAAATCTTGTTCACTAAAGATTTGCCCTGATACATCTCACCAAGCTTCTTCCATAGTTTTTGTGTAGAGGTCTCCTCATGGACATTAATTAAAACATAGTCTACCAAACACAATCTAATTAGACCCTTGAAATTACGTTCCATAACGTCATATTGAGCAGCTTGAGTAGGATCTATAGGCCTTGAAACATTCTCATCAACAACATCCCACATATCTCAATTTATCAATAGATCCTCCATCTTCAGCTTCCAAATTTCAAAATTATTTCCAAAAAATTTCTTCACCTCTTTCTCCTTGATGAACTTGCCATCTGAAAATCCCTATAACAAGATCACAAAATCTCTTTTGCACAAGCTTCCACTCAAACTTGGATTAGTCCCAAAAACTCAACAACCCACAACTGAAACCAAAGGTGATCAAGCTTTGATGCCACTTGTAAGGAAGCTAAGGTAGTATAATAACTTCCTAGACTAATCTTGAGAGGAGAATGATGCAAAATTTTATAGATCTTTAACAACTATATAAACTTAAACAAAAATAAACATAAATATCATGCATACCATGACATAGTGATTTACATGGGGAAAACCCTTTCAGGAGAAAAACCCCACTCCAAAAGCCACCCAATATATTATTCAGTAAATCACAAAGATTACAATATACTTGCAGAGCAAGCTTCTCACAGGAGTATCACCACTCATAGATCAAGAGACAACATGACTGCTATCAGACTCTCAGAATACATCATTGTCTCTCTACCGCAATCATAATACAACATCCTCATAAAATAAGGTTACATTCTAGGGAAATATAGGCCAAAAAAATATCCATCATTAGATCTAAAACCTAATAATTAATGGTATGTATTTACAATGTATCATTTATCTAATGCATGTCGGCTATTTTAGGAGCTTCCTATAAATTTAACAAAAAAATGTTTACACACATCCCACTCCTCTCCCTTGATGCCATTGTATATTATACCTATCGATGTAACTAGGATATATGTGTGTGTGTGTGAGAGGGCCCAATAGTGGTGCGGGTACCAATAGTTGTCATAGTACATGTACATTCAAAGCCCAATATTTTTAGCCGATAGGCTATATATGGTGTGAGGTTTCAGCCTGAAACCTGTTTCACGCCTGTAAACAACTCGTGGATTGCAGTCTACTGGTTTGTGGTTTTCGTCAATGGAATCACATCTCGTCGAACGTGCGTCATGTGTGTAAATATCTCGCAACCACTATTTTCTATTTAGAAGGCTGCAAAATCTTGTGTCGAGCTCAGGAATCGAGCAACGGAGTTGCCGCAGAAGGTGTCTGGAGCAGGGTGACATGTTCAAGATGTAGATATTCATGAAAACATTGACTGGTAAAACAATAACCCCAGAGGTAGAATCCTCTGATACAATCGACAATGTGAAGTCGAAGATTCAGGATAAGGAGGGTATTCCTCTTGATCCACAGAGGCTAATCTTTGCTGGGAAGCAGCTGGAGGATGGGAGAACCCTGGCGGATTACAATATTCAGAAGGAGTCCCAAGAAGATTAAGCACAAGAAGGTGGTCAAGTTGGTTGTTTTGCAATACTACAAGGCCAAACCAAAAGGTGAGAGGGGAAAAAAGAGAGCACCTGTTGGCGAAGAAGGAGCAACGTGAAGAATGCACTTTTCCTAAACATTGGAGCAGAAGCCCACAAAATTTTTGTTAAGGTCACTGCGGAGAACGAAGCCATACCAGAGGGAGGAGGAGTCTTGCACTTCCACTTTCCCGCATGCCACCGCATTGGACACTACATATGCATCTACTACGATGTCGGGCACCCACGGCCCCAATGGCACCACCTTCGTTTGCCCTCTGTAGTCCCATTTTACCGGCCGCTCTACTCCTCCTATGCTTTTTGCCGCTGACGAGCTCACTATCGCCGCTTCCCCCCTCCACTGATGATGATGATACAGTAAACCAAAAGACGTCCATTAAGATGTTTGATAATTATCATGGATTGTTTACTTGTGCATATGTTTCACATTAAGTTTTGGATAAACCACTTGTATGAAAATATGAATTTTTGGGTAGTCCACAAAAGTATTGTAAGATACCCATGAAGTTTTGGATAGGTCACAGGAATTTTATATGATACCCATGAAGTTTTAGGTAGGTCGTAGATATTTTATATGATATTCATGAAGTTTTGGTAGGCTATAGAAATTTTGGGTAGATCTGGTATAGTGAAGGTTGGTCTGTAGTTTAATATAACCACACATTCAACAGACCAGGAAAAATCCATGAGGGTATCAGAAAACAGAGTGATCTTAAGCCACCCTTAGAGATCCAATATTAGAAAAGGGGGTTGGATCTGTACAAATCAACCACATATTCCAGAATGGAGTGTTTCCTGCTCTGTTGAATGCTAAGAATAGATTGGACCCCATAGCAACTTTGTGAGAATATTGTTTGGTTTGGAAAAATGATAATTTGTTGGATGTGGTGTGGCTGGAATCTTCAATGGATAACCCTTCACATTCACAGAGTGTGTTTGTCCCATTCATTGATGACACATTGCTTTTTTTTTTGTGTAATGTAGAGCTCCAATCTATTGTTTCTGAAATTGAAGATAAGAACTTATGATTTTCCTTTTGGGCCACAATTATTAGGTGCAGAACGTTTTTGTAATATATTGAAAGATGACCGACTTCAAAAAAAGAACTTTGTTTTCTTCTATCATGATTGCATTTTGAATGGAGCAGAAATTTTAATGGTCGTTGTTGCAGTAGTCATGTCTACTGTCTTGGAATTTCTGGCCCAAAGGAGTGGCATTCAGATCAACAATTTCTCTTTGGTAAGGGTAAGCAGGTGCCAAATAATTTAGCTTTTACTATTGGCATGGTTGGGCTGCTTTCTTGGACACTAGGTATAATCTCTAGGTTGCTGGAACTACCTGCCTCAACTGACATTTGTATATGGAGATTTTGAACCGTTGAGCGCAAACATGGCATCCTAATAAGTAAGAGTTGTCTAGTGAAAGCCTTTAAATATTTTGACCCCTTGAATTAGAGGTTGGTTCTAATTTCTTTGATAGACAAAGAAGACAATTGTACATCGAACATAATATCAAGTTTTGTTGTTCACAAGCAAACTTCCTCCTGAGTGTCATTTGGTGATTTGGGACATAATGGGAGAGAACATGCAACTCTTAACATTGATACTAAAAATGATTAGATCGTGGTTAATCATAAGGGTGGAAATGATACATTAGCAAGCTCTCTTATTTTGTCATCTTAGCAAAGTTCATAATTCACATTTTATGCTTTTCACTAACAAAGCCTAGGGTCTAAAGTCTGCAGGCCATACTCAATGGCTTGATTTGGGACATCATGTGAGAGAACATGCAACTCTTAACATTGATATTGAAGATGATTAGATTATGGTTAATCATAATAATGGAAGTGATACACTAGCAAGCTTTCTTATTTTTTTCATCTTATTAAAGTTTGTGATTCACATTTTATGCCTTTCACTTTCAAAGCCTAGGGGCTTATGTCTGCAGACCATACTCAAGGGCTTATTGTATGGTGCAAAGACTTAGCTACTGCAATTCATGAACTCAATAATGGACTAAATTCCGACAATGTATTTAAAACTCTATTGAATGATAATTTTTCTACACTATCAGTTGTTGAGCATCCTCTCATTTTTTATTGCAAGGTTGGTCAAGTACATTCATGTCCATTGAATTTTGAGAATTCAAATATCATTACATATTGGATTCCCAGTTCACAAAATTTTGGTTCCATCTAATCTCAAATCCTCTAATATAGTATATTTCCATCTTAGTAGCTGTGACTTATAAATTTGCTTGTCATTTTAATACATGCTTCAAATCTGCAAAATTCTAGAGGAAAGCATTTTTGTGAAACCATTTTCTTGACTATTTGTTAGAGTACGAAGCCTAAGGCTTGGACTCATTCTTGCAAATCGCACAAATAAGTCTCTCTTAATCACAAGAAAATCAACCACCCAAAGTCTTCTTTATTATATGGATTCCTCAAAAAAATAATGAATTTGAGTTGATTCACGAAAAAGAGAACAGTAAGTGACATAGTTATATCCAATCTTCTTTGTTTGCTTCTTTACATCTCCATTTTCTTTTAGGATGCTTATAATAACTAGGAGTTGAGATACTTTCTTACTGTCTGTAATTGATATAAATAGTTTAGTGGAACTATTGTATATTAGGAGCCCTAAAAACAAAGGGTCCTTCTATCTGCAAGTAGAAAAGAAAAAAAGTGAATATTGTTTCTAATGTCTTTTGTTCTTCTCTCCTACAAGTCAAGATTCATCACCGGGAGTCTCAGATGACAATGGGTAAGGAGAGGGAAACATGGTGTTCTTATATTTTTCTATCGGCATAACCCTTGCACCCCCTCTAGTGCAAGTGCTAGTAAAAGTATGGAACTAGTAATTGTAAGAGAGGACCCAATAGTTGAACAAAATATGCCCATTACATTCAAAAAGCAACAAATCATATGATGCCACATTGACACACTAAGAAACATGACTTAATGCACCACTATTGGTCTAACTTGTTTTGGGGGTCGACCCCTCAACAAAAAACATGCTGATGACACTTTTTTTATCGGTCTATGCAGCTGAAACAAAATATTTGAATTGTCCACGACCCTGACCACTTGGGGATATAATTTTTTAATGTCAATTTGTTGCATGTTCATTGCTATGTCGACCCATAAAATTAGGTTGCGCCACTATTGGGCCCTCTCCCCTATATGTGTGTGTGTGTGTGTGTATGTATATATATATATGTATGTATGTATATATGTGTATATATATGTATATTTATACATATGTATGTATATATATATATATGTATGTATGTATATATATGTATGTATATGTGTATATATATATGTATATATATATATTTATATATATGTATATATATGTATATTTATATATATATATATATATATTTATATATATATATATGTATATATATATATGTATAATATATATATATATATATATATATATATATATATATATATATATATATATATATATATATATATATATGTATGTATGTATATTTATATATATATATATATATATATATATGTATATTTATATATATCCTAACAATACAATTTTATAATTTCAAGGTTGAGACACATTTTCCCAACATTTTTTTCCATAAAAGATTGAAAACAAAGTTATGAGAAATACATAACATCCATGATGATTACAATAACAAATTTCCTTACTTTTATATGCTACCCAACCATAGATTATACTAGTTTTCCAAGACCCAAAATGGTGTCAAGGCCAAAATTTGAATCCATAGATCAGTCTTATGGGCCTTACATTCTCTTTTTTCCCTTGACAGGTTGGCCTCACAACCTAAATGAAAACTTCCTCATTGTACCACACACCACTATTTCACCTACTAATCAATATGTTACCACTATTCCACAAGTTGGTCATCCTTGTTGGCTTGTTATGCATCTGTGAGCCCCCTCCTCCCACCCCCCCCCACCCCCAATCCCATCCAAGGCATTCATCGGGCCTAAACCCCAATCTTGGCACTTGTCAAGCAACAACCTTGACCCCCGATCTTAGCATGCATTAGGCAACATCCCTAACCCTTGATCCCGGCATACGTCAGGCAACATCCTTAACTTTCGAGCTTTGATTTTCAAAGGGGACATGAAATTTTTATTTAGTGTTTTTTCTCTTTAATTTGAATTATTGTGAATTTTTAGAAACTATTTTAAAATGAAATAGTGTATAAAATATGCATGTGCAATATGGTGGTCTTGTGCATTTATTTCCAATTTTCATGAAACTCATTAGGATCTAACTTATCTATATTGTTTTTTATAGGGTGGAATACTAATAAATACTTGGTTGTTTAAATTTCATCAAATCTTTTAGAATTAAGGCTAAAAATAAGTGCATCATTGTTTTTTTTTAATTATTATTTATTCCTCTAAACCCTAGCATCATTTTTATCTTTTTTACAATCTTTTAGATTATGATCATATTATAATTTTTTTTTTTTGAGATATTAAGATATTTATCATTTGTAAAGTAGACTTCATATACTAGATGCATGAATTATTGAGCTCGATCTTTTACCAACACAAACCATTTGAAAAACCAAATCACATAGATCACTAACTTGCTGCAACATTGCTATGACCTAACACACAAGACCTTTGAGTTGATTGGTTTATGATATTAGTTATCTTTTCAAGAGAAATCTAGAGTTATCTTTGTTTTTCTTGTGTTGCATGTGTCAAAAGGACTATCAATAATTGGAATATGGGCTCTACATTTTGATGCACTAATGAAGGAAATGCATCATATCTAGTGAGACATTTTAAATTATTTCACTTGATGAAGCTTGTATTGTAAATAATATTCTTAGTCTTTTAGAAGTGAATGTGCCCTAAAGAGATGTAAATAATATCATACAAAATATCCTTACAAGTAAGGAAATATTATATGAATCACCTAACCTTGAGTGAGTAAGGAAAATTGTGGTGTGACATGCACATATTAATGTTTTTGATAGTTAATATTACAAGTGTTTTATCCTACAATTGTAAAATTTAGAATTTAGAATTCTATTTTCACATTATATTCTTGTTATGCATTATGCTATTTTAAAGTATATGTTTGCATTGTCCACAAGAATATATTGCAATTCCTAAATTGATCCAAATTTAGTTCTTTCCAAATTATGTAGGTGAAGAACTAATCTCAAACAATAATTATACATCGTGTTACAAATAAGTTAAGGACACCACTATCTCCACATAAAATAAGTGTAAGGATAGAAGTAAATGAAGATATTCCTAATGCAAAACCAATTGAAGTTGTAGTTCAAGTGAAAATGAGTGTTACACCAATAAAAAAAATTACTATAATGAGAATGAATTGAGATGATATAGAAGGCACCATTATAGATGTTGAGGACATTGATTTTAAATTAGGCGTGCAATAAAAGTGGGTAATTCCTAATAGAAAAATTCTTAATTGGTTGAGTGGAATAACAACCACTAAAAGGAAATATCCTCCAATGGTTTTGAATGAGTTGAAGAGGTCATGAGTGTTGAATGGTGCAAATGATATGGTTCAAGGTAGAATTTACATAAATTTTCCAAACAAGGAAAAATTGATTCGAGGATAGAATCCCTACTAAATAATTACTTGACAAGGATTAAAACAAGACATCTTAATCTTACTTTGATGATACCTAAAGGAATTTCTATAGAGGATTAAATTTGAGGTCTATATCTGTGGTTCTTCTAGGACTCATTATCAAGAGCTTATGATGTTAATTTACTTATGATCCTTGTAAGATACATAATTATTATTATATTCATATTCAAGCTTGTTGAAATGGAGACATGTAAGTGCTTGCAAAAAGAGGTAGTAGAAGTGTTTCATACATTATAATAAAGAGTGGAGAATGACTCACAATTTTATGTTGTGTTAATGCTATTGGCCAAGGAATATGAGGTTTTATTTTTTCAATGAAACTAAACAACTTTAAAACTACATTGTATGTTCTAAATTTGGTGCATTCATGGTTTTTGAAGCTCATGTTTGGATGATGAAATAGTTATTTCTAAATTGGTTGTGTCACTTTAGCAAATTAGTTCCAAGTGTTTGACCAACTAATGATCACTTACTAATTTCTTATGTCCATGAAAGTCATGTTAATTTGACAACAATTCAAGAGGTGGTGTTATTAGATATATGTTTGCTAGTATTTCTATACCAAACACACAAACTACAACCACTTGATGTAAGTGTGTTTTCATCAATCAAATAATATTTTAATAGTGAAAGAGTAGCATGGGAAACCAAATTTCCTAATTTAGACACTAAAAGAGTAGAATTGACACATCATAGTAACAAAGCATTTGAAAAACCATTAATTCTTGATAATATAAATCAAAATTTAAGAGGATTGGAATATATCTGCTATATTCATATTCACTTATAGAGGACATACATCCTAGTGAGATATTTCAATTTATTTTATCTGATGAATCTTGCACTACAAAAAACATTCTTAGTCTTTTATGTGTGAATGTGCCTCAAAGAGAGGTGAATAATAGCCAACAAAATATCTCTCCAAGTAAAGAAAGAAGACACAAATTTCTTGACCTTGAATGAGTAAGGAAAATTATTGTGTGCATCACAAATTAATGTTGTCGATAATCAATATTACAACTTCAACCTAAAATCTAAATTTCAAAATTTATAATTCTATTTTCACATTATATTCCTATTACACATTATGCTACGTTAAAATATATGTTTGCGTTGTCCAATTTAATTTGTTCTTTCCAAATTTTGTAGTTGAAGAGCTAATCACAAACAATTTAAGACTTCCTCCTTGCATACACTCCCCACTATTGACATGACCAATCTCTGCTCCATAATTTTTAATGCTAACTCCCTCTAACTTGAACCATATTGAGGCAGAGATACTTGTGTGAAGGTGTCCTACTAACATAGGCTGGGAGATCAAGAACTAGACTTCACCATGTGGAATTAGACAACGACAGTGTAGATCTCATTAGCAAGTATTCTTATCTCAAATTTTGTCAAACACTACCTCTGCAAGCTTCTCATTATTGTATCTCTTATATGATGTCAATCTTCTTTGGTGTTAGAAACTATATTCTCCTCCATAAACATGTTTAATGGTGTACTCTTGCAAATTAACTAGAATGGAGCAAATTTAATCCAGTTTTAGATTTCAGTTTAATACCCTTTTGTTTCTTAGTACATTCACACAAATGAGAGAATCTCCCTTGATATTAATGAACTTTATTTTCTTGTGTATACAAAGTTTAAGTCTATCACGTAGTGTTAAATTTAGCTTCATTGTTTGTATATTTAGACTTTTTTTTTGAGATTTTGATTGTAGCAAATTTTGGATTGTTCCTTGAGATGCTATCAAAATTGAGTTTTAATCTCACAGTGAAAATGTCAACCATTCCATGTGCTTCCTCCATTTTTTATTGATACCCAAATCCTTTTTAGAAGTAAAACTAATGAATAGCTATGATATTACTATCACGAATAGTAGTTTTTTGAGTCAAACTCATTGATCCATGATTCATGAATAGTGGTTTACAAGAACCCATCTCTACATGGTTGAATCCTGATAATAGTATCATAATTTGACACGCTGCGGAAAAATATCTCCTATTTATTAATGAATAGCTGTAACACATTTCATTTCACCATCATAAAATTGTTCCAATTGAAAAAATAATCTGAAAAAGATTTCTGTAACTTTATTCATTGAAATTTGCCTATTCCTCTCCTTCCAAATGTGCTACACCAACGGGGCCATCCATCGAAAAGCTCGAGCAAGTCACAAGGGACAGCTTAAAACCATCCTACCATACTACATAACCACATCCACCACTCCAAAAATTGACAGTAAGGAGAGAATGGTTCATCGATTCTTTCGCGATAAAACTCAAAGGGCAACGTGAGGGCCCAACAATTGAAATCGTTTTCAACCTGTCACATGTTAAAATTTTCTAGCCGAGAGCCATGACTTTTGGGAGAGAACTTTCCCCCAGCAAAGACTTATAGCCCAAGAAATGTTATTCATTGTGGGGCCAAGAATATGATAGCCCATTTTAATTGAATAGATCCCTAGTTATCCTCCACACCAAATAATGCATTCACCAGATGGGGTGATTGACTTCTTGTTTCTTCAGTTCTTTAGTGATCTTAGCTTTCAAAGGAAGAGGGTTTGACAACAGAGAAAAATCCTTCCAAGTCCAGTTGGGACCATTGGGAGAGTCCACCACCACCATATAGTCAATCACGCTATCACCCCAACTGCCCTCCACAATCTCCTTACACTCCATGAAATCTGACTAGTTTGTGAGAAACAGAGGATCCCTGTTCAAAAGTCCAATTAATAGTTTGCACAACGACCATTGTTGATAACCCAGGAGAGATGCTCAGTGATAATCAAGCAAATTTGTTTTATCCTACAGATTGAAGTAAGTACTACAGTTCATTATAGGAAAGACCAAGATGTTTTAGATAATCATTAAGCTGGGTGAAAAAATTACAAGATTTTTGGTCTAGCAGATTAACCCATATCCATAAAAAACACAAAAACTTTCTAACTAATGCAGTGAATGAATGAAATATTTGTCTACTTAAAGCTATGCGGGATTGATTTGAAGTTTGCCAAAGAAGACTTGGGAAGATAGAGGGATTCTTATTAGTTAATTTTCTTCCTAAAACAGCTTGGACATGTGTCATAGAAGTGCCACTTATCAAGCATTACATTCCTAGCACAAATTATAAATCTAAACCTTATTCATATTTAATTAAATAAAATTAAATAACATCTATAAAAATTATATTGTTGAATCTTTTCATTCTATATTCACAACTCTTTTACTTTCTCCATTTTCTTGTAAATGTTTCTATTGAAATGATGTATCATTATGATCTCCATTAAATCAATCAGTATACAATCAAATATTGTTGTCTTATATATTGCATTTAACTAGTGTTTGTAAATATTTAAGTGTAATACATTGTTTGTTGTAAGAATGATCACAAATATTTAATACATTGTCAAATTTATTAAATATATAATTCTTAATGATTAAACACAATCATAAAATCAATATGTTGATTAATTAATACCAACAACCTCATTATACACAATTTCCACATACAAATATTTATAAAAAATATTAAAAAAATAAATAAAATTTGAATACAGCAAATTAGTAGCATATTATCAAAATTACCATGTGGCTCCATAATTTTTTTTCCCCTTCTTTTTAACATTTGATTCCAAATTTTCCCTCCAAATTTTAATATCACAAATTGTTATTAATACTATTAGTACAAATTTAAGATGATGACTTAAAAATAAGTAGAAAAACTAAATATTCATGAAACCACTACTTCACAAATAACTCCTTAAAAAGTTGAACAATAAATAATTGTTATCCAAAATAAACTAAACAAGACCTGCCCTCAGTAAACAATAGATGAAATATATTATTATTTAATAAAAAACTTTTTATAAATAGTACCATTTTGTCTTCTATCATAACATTGATAACTAATCATCAAAATGCATAAATATTTAAATAGGTTAATGTCTGCATGTAAATACTTAAGGATATGTATATAGAATCATAGGAGTTAAAATATTTTCAGAATTAACTTCATCTCGAAAATGAGATATTTTCAGTTAACCTGAATTTGTTCTGAAAAGTTCATAAAAATAGAGAAACATTTATGTCAAATTCAGATTTAGTTTGTGATTTTGTAGATAAAATTGGGAATAAAAATTGTAATTTTCTTTTACCTTAGGATTTGTAATCTAAAAATAATTTGATAATCTGATCTAGATTGGATTGCCAAACAATCTAAGCCATGATTAAGCCATGATTTTTCTAAATATTTGATATTATTTGCTTGCATGAAGATGTATGAAAGTGGATGAGAATTACAAATTTTGGGTTGTCAATATTAGGGGTTGAGGATTAGATAGTATTTTAGCATCCTAATTTCATGTCTCTTAAAATCATACATGGCAATTTTGAATTTGTTTCAATTTTTCACAATAATTTATTCTGCAAGTTCTTTATTTATAATTAAGGTTTTAAGTCCACATCATCAAATATGATGCCACATTACCTGTAGACACGTAAAATATACTGATTGACATCGTGCATTCGATCCTGACTTACTAACATCGTTTCTTCCTGAATCATCCCTCGGTCTAACCATTTAATCAAATTCCCCTATCTGATTAAATTCATCAATAATCCTCTCTTGATTAAATAAATCGCTTTATCCGAATCAAGTCATTTCTCTTGTTAATTAAATCAATCTATCTGATCTAATTATCCCTATTTAATTAAATAATCAATTTATTTGATTAAATCTCTAAATTCTACTAATTAAATTAAATAAATTAAAACCTTATTTGATTTAATCTAACATCATCCCTTTTAATTAAATAAATCAAAATCTTTATTTAATTAGCCTCTTACCATATTCCTCTCTTATTTGATTTAGATAAATCCATAAATCTAAGTCAAATAGGTCACATCATCTAATCTCTTGTTAAATCAATTAACCCTTGATTAATTTAACCTCATTCCATGTCACATCCTCTAGATAATGCAAGTTGCACATGAAAATAGATTTAATTCATTTATTAAATCTCTATTTTCCTCACAAGGCATCTTTTGGAATATTCTCTCAATTTGAATTCAAAAATTCCAAGTCAACATGTACATCCAACAAGGCATTTAAAACCTCTTACATGTCCTTTGCCTTGAGCCAAGTGGCATTTATTGCATTTTCCCTTCCCTCTTACATGTCATTTCAACAAATTTGAATTTAAAATATTAGCATTTATTGGCACAAACCCCAAATCTTGCACATCCATCATCCATTCATAGCTTGACAAGTGGCGCCATATCATTGGATGAATGTTAGTCCCACATTGCTCAAATTTGGACTTTCATCCATCTTGAAAATCTATAAATGAAGAGCTCCTCCCTTCATTTTATCATCCACAAACATTGCAAAGTTACCATGCTAAAATACTTAGCCATTCTCATCCATCATTTGAATTCTTAGCTAGGCTTTTTGTAGATTTGGCTTGGAGTTCTCATATTTCATCAAAAGTGGATCAATATCATCTTCAACATATCAAGATTTCATCATAGGAATTGGGAAAGGGCCAATTTTCACATCAAATTGGCACCAATTCCCCCACGGGATCAAGTGTTTGCTTCTTTGATTAGGATTAAATCTAGTTTTATCTTTTGTATTGTGTTTTTCATCAATTTATTTCCTATTTTGAGTTTGCAAATGGATTTCATGGGGAATCCTTATCTTGGCTTGTAATTCTTTGTCTAACTCGTTTATTCATGTTTTTTTGCAGGTACTAGGAGAAGGGTTCGCACATTTGGCGCTAGAAGGAGAGCTTGACATCATTATTTCTAACAATTTCTTGAAATTTCCACGTTTTCTTGACACATAGGAAATTCCAACATGGGCTCGTCAACGTCGCTGTTTTTGGCACCGCGAGCTTGTCAGCATCGATGTTTTAGCACCGCAGGCTTGTTAGCGTTGCTATATAGTACCGCGTGAACATAAACTGTGCCGCTGGACTCATCCCGCCAAGAATTTTTGAATTTTAAACTCCGCCGCTGGACTCACTGACCTGCAGACAATTTCAAAAAATATTAAACAGCGACGCTTTCGAAAACTGTGACGCTGGGCGAAATTGTGATGCAATCGAGCTCTTTGTCTTGACACAGAGCGCCGCTGACTGGTAAAGCGGCACTATAAGAGCACCGCTGAAAAAAAATAGCGACACCTTCACGAGTTGCGATGTTGGAAGATAGTAAAAGGGAGAATTTAGTTTTTTAGCACGTGTTTTTAATTTATGATTTATCTATCTTCTGTTTTTTGGTTTCTTAACTTCTGTGTTTTTCTAGAATCTGATTGGTTTTCTTCTTTGTAGGTTGGAAATCGAAAACAAAGGAAGGAGGAGCATGGTGATGATATTTTGTCCTATCAAAGTGTTATTTAACACTTAAGTGTTTATTTAACACTTAAGTGTTTATTTAACACTTCTCTAAGAATTTGTCATCTTCTTCTTTCTTAGAACACTAGCTTTCATTTGGGTTTAAAAAGAGTTCTTTTTGTTTATTTCTTGCAAAAGGATTAAAAAGAATCTTAGGATCAACAACTTACTAGATTTTGTTTATGGGATTAACAAATTGAACAAATGTCTTTCACTTGTGATTTGGTGCTCTAAAATGAACTCACATATTGCTTTGAGGATTTAAAAAGAACAAGTGTAGCTTTGTTTTTGTGAGGGCTTACTTAGACTAAAGCCATTGAAAAAGGACGTATGTGCTTCTTTAATGCTTTATAGCGATCTTGAGAATCAAAAGGCCTTTTTCATGACTTTGGGATGAGATAAAACAATCACCTCCACACTTCGATTTGGGCTTAAAATTGAACAAAATCTTGTGCGAGTGTGAGTGGGGGCTTTTTGTGTATATTCTCTCTCTTTGTTGCATACAAAGATTGATCGAGTTACGAATATTGTTCTTCATTCACTTTTGTTTATCCTAGAGGGTCTGCTTTGGGGAAAAAGTACTCACCCAAGGGAACGACTCAACTAGTAACACTCTAAAGCCAAGAGTATTTCCAGCTTGGGATATAAATGTGGATATTGGATGAAACACCAACATCATGGTTGACTCACAAGATGGATCCGAAAGGGGACTCTTGCACGCTTGGGTCAACTCCTACGAACGGAAAGTCCTTACTAAAACCCATGTGCTAGAATTTTCCAAAATCCTTTTATCTATTTGTTGGTGCAAGCGGTTCTGAAGCCACCCCACACTTTTACGGTCTTCTAGTAGAAATGGAAAGCATTCCATGGGAGTTTCATGGGTGTTGATGCTTGGCGCCCAGTATAAGTGAGTGTCATGGAGGGGAGCCAGTGGGGTCAAGCATCTAACCATTCGCTAGAGATAAGCGTAGCTGGACTTGTCCAAGTGGGAATCCAACAAATATTGTCTTACACATCCATAGGATTGTACTTATTCTTGGGTTACAAAATACATTGCTTGATCGAAAACATCTCAAAAACAAACACTTAACATCATTCAAATTTCAAACCCTTTTGAGGACAAATACAATTGACTCAATCCATATGTTATTGCTTTCCCTTGGGATTCACATCCTTAGAGGTTTCTAAACATTGGATTATATCTCAATTTGTCTTCTTAAGTAAACAATAGGAAGACCCTTGCCTTGAATTCATTGAATTTCCACATCATATATCTTGTGGGGTTTGAAGAAATTAAGACATTGGACATCTTAGTTTGAAAACCTAATTGAAGAAAGTGTTTTTTGGTAAAATAAAGACATTAAGCAAAGCTAAGTAAAATGAACTTTCATATATGATTGAAGACTTACAACCTCAAAGCAAAAAATCATTGGTTGGAAATCCGAAAATGAATGTTCAAATGAAATCATTTCTTGGTTACAAAGGTCATTAGGAAGCATTTGCATGCTCTTCAATACCTAGGTCTAAGCAAACAAAGTGTACCTTCTAGGATCATCTTAGGATCAAAACATATCAAAAATATTTTTCATCCATCCTCCAAAACATAAAAAAAAAATCCATCTCATCACCACCTTTTGAAAAATCTTGAAATCATCCTTAATACTAGGTTTTGTGGAAAAATCAAAATCATCAATATCATTGAGACAAAATCCTTGGAAACATTAGCAAAAACACCTTTGACTAGGTATGTGTAGATGCATCCTTTTTCATATACTTAGTCAAAGTTATCAAAATCATCTTGTCTAGCTTAGTATACGTAGATGAATCCTTCTTCATATACTTAGTGAAACAAATCATCTTGTTTGAATAGGTGTGGGTAGATGCATCATTCTCCTCACACATATTCAAATTATCATCCTTTGAACAAAGCTATCCCTTAGATCATCATCCAACATCTTAGGGTCTTTTGTTCAAAATCAAAATCAAAATCAAAATCAAAATCAAAATCAAGGAAAAAATCTCAAAAATCCAAAATCCAAAATCAAAATCAAAATCAACAAGTCCTAAAAGCCTAGTATCTCATTCAAGACTTATCAAAAGCCAAAAACATCCGTATCATCCACCTCTAAACATCATCATCATATCGTCACCTTTGATCCTCAAGGCATCCTAAAACTTTATACTTTGGAGCATAAGATAACAAACAATCCAAAGAATCAAGAGATTCATCTCCCATATTCTCAAAGATTGATCCTTGTTTTATGGTTCTAACTAGATCTCAATACAAGAAGAGTATGGAAGCCAACAAAGAAACACCCGCTTCAAGTGATCTTAGCCAAACAAATGTAGAAATGAATCCCGCTGAATCAAGTAATCCATTGACCCTCTCATCATCGCAAAATCTACAAGAAGAAAATCAAGGAGAGGACCTCACCTTTGGAATGTCTCACGAGGAAATGACTGAAATGCTACAAAATCCAGACAACCATAGAATCATCAACATCATGATGAGACTTAACCCTTCGTTGTACATGCTTGAACTAGCAAAACAAGGGGCCAAGTTGCCTTCGGATTTTGATGTGAGTACTATAGTAGATACATCATTTCCTCCCATCTCATCCACCATCCCCATCTCATCTACACCTCCATCCCAAAATATCACACAAAACATTCAGCAAATCACAACATCGTTTGCTCCAACACAACCCAATGTCAACAAGGGAAGCACATTCCTTAATGCTCTTCAATCACATCCCCTTGTTAATAATCAAAACTTAGACACAAACACCACCTTGGAAAAAAACATACTCAACAACCCATTACACAAGAACGTTCCTCTCACTTTACATTATGACCCATCATCAACATCTTTTCACGGAGCACCACAAACACCTCTTCTCACAAATTCACAAGAAGAGGGAGATATGTTCGGACCAGTGGGCATATTCAACACCACACAACAACTAACACCCCTTAGATTTCCACCTATCCCACCACTGCCATTATCATCCACACCACTTCTTGGTTTAGGGCTTCCCCCTCTACCAAGTATCAATCAAACCGCTATCCCAACCATCAATCAAAGCATCACACCAAACACTCAAAATTTGTCGTTGATATTGCAACAACAAACGAAAAACACACAAGCAATGGCAACATCATCAAACACACCCCTAGCATCACAAAGCATGGTCTCTCAAGGACCAATCACATCAATAGCACTATCCAACACCCAAAACATCAACACAACATCATCATCCACCACCACCCCCACCACCACCAACATTCACCACATCAAACCAATTCGACGTAGCATTGCAAGCTGCATTTCAAAGAGGATACCAACAAGTATAGAAACAAAAAGCCGTACACCTAGCTTCTCAACAAGCTACTCAAGCTACACAAATCGCTTAAGCTGCACAAGCTGCATTACAAGTGCAACAAGCACAACAAGCACAACAAGCCCAAGCTTTACTGCAACAACAACAACAAGAAGCCGCCCATGCTGCACAAGCATTACAAGCACAAAGGACCGCTCAAGCACAAATTCTAGTACAACAACAAGCCACACAAGCACAAGTAGCACAAGCGCAAGCTCAATATCAAGCACAACAAGCACAAGCACAAGCACAACTTCTTGCACAAGCAGCGCAAGTGCAAGCATATCAACAAGCACTAAAGAAATACCAAGAGCAACAAGAAGCAGCAGAAATGGCAGCCCAACAACAAGCATTGTGGGAACAACAGCAAGCACAACAACAATTGTTGTTGGAATAGCAACAAGTGCAACAACAAGCACAAATACTAGTGCAACAACAAGATCAACAACATGCGTCATACATTCAAAAGCAGGTAGAAGCCTACCTTGCTCGCTAGAACATACATATACCATTGAACAACGCACCAACCAACCCATCCATTCAACCAACGATTCAAACACCCCAAAACACATTCATCCCACCCTCTAATCCGCAAAGTGATGTAACGACACAACTCAGGTTGTTATCGCAACAAGTACTCGACCTTCAGTCAGGGCGAACAACCAAAAAACCAAGCAACTTGTGTCCCTATCCATTTGATAGGAGCTTAGAGATGAAACCATTCCCAAAGGGATTTGAGATCCCTAAATTTGACAAATATCGAGGGATGGGAAACCCTGAAGATCACATCAGGGAATTCTA
Source organism: Sequoia sempervirens (assembly GCA_007258455.2). Lineage (NCBI taxonomy): Eukaryota > Viridiplantae > Streptophyta > Pinopsida > Cupressales > Cupressaceae > Sequoia > Sequoia sempervirens. Next base: position 113,865,600 of record VDFB02256132.1, on the reverse strand, counting down.
GGTTCATTGCATGGAGGTTGCATATGACGATACTTATCTGATGCGGCTATTTCCTAGAAGCTTGGCAGGTCCCGCTATAGAATGGTTCTCTCACTTACCTTCATGTATTAGAACATTCCAAGAAATTAGGGACACATTCATTAGAAACTACGCATGTAACATTGCAATGGATGTTAGTCTCGAAGAACTATACGCTCTAAAACAAGGAAAGAATGAATCTTTTTCTTCATTCCTTCAATGATGGCGATCCAAGGCCAATCAAAGCAAGTGGACCATGCCAAAAGAACAACAGGTTTGCACCATCATAGCTAACCTTGAAAGCCGCTTGGCATTTCATCTCAAGGTTCAGGGCATCACTACATATGATCAGTTGATTCCCAAGGCGCTTAGCATCGAAAGAGCCCTTGTGACTCAACCCGCAGAGTCAACATCATACCATGAACAGCAAAACAACCACCCATCATCCAATTACAATGATAAACCTCGCACATGGGCAAGAAACAAGAATGTTACTAATGATGGTGTCGTAGATGCCAAGGAGGTCATTAGTGGTTCACACCAAAATACACCCACACCGCAGATCCAAAATCAATGCCAAAACACTCATCACACAACATACCAACCCAACAACAATCCAACCATCAATAACCTTAATGATAAAAGAGGACCACCCCAACGCAAAATTTATCCCAAACAAAAATACGCTATCTTAGGGGAACCACTGGAGGACATAATGAAAAAGTTGATCGACAAAAAACTCATCAAGCCTCCTACATTCGAGAATTACCAAGAACCTGACGTTAAACCCCCTTGGTATAATGAAAATCAACTTTGCGAATTTCATAAAATCAAAGGTCATACCACAAGCAATTGCATGAGACTCAAAAATATCATCCAAGATCTCATTGACAATAAAATCATAAATGTGGAACAACCTATCGGAAATCAGGACCTAAAAATCTACACAAATCCAATGTCGAATCATGGCAATAAAGGGAATAAAAATGATAAAGGGAAAGGTAGTGTAAATCATGTGTACAAAACAATTGTTGCCTCCCTAAATGAAGACTGCATGGTCATCACTGTATGCAACCTAAAATGGTCACCTAGACTTTGGGCCCCATTTATTTAATTTGTCAACATCAATTTTCTGAATCAATGATTGTTGCATTTTCAAATATGTTTCATAAGATTTTGGCGCCCACCGTAAGTATCTTTTTGCACGTAAGTCTAAGAAACTAGTTGGCCTAGGCTTTATGAACAACAATAAATGCACTGTCCCCATTTCTGATAGGCGGGATAGTAAAGATGACACAGAATATGTACCAGATTTGACCAATCAACAAGACATAACAGATGATTGGGTACCTTCAACAAATCTCCTTTGGGAAGATTCAAGAGATTTAATAATTGATAGTCCTCCTATCTCATTTGCAATAGATAGTGACTATATGAATGCAAGATTGACTATGGATAGTGTCTCCATCCCAGCTGCAACGGATGGTGATAATTCAGATAATTTTGTGATTGAGCAAATTGCTAGAGGAGAAGAGCCTCTTCCAAATCTTGAGGCTTCTACATCACGAGGCTCCAACAATAATTCAGAAATAGACTCTCATGAGTTTGAATGGGATTCACTCTCAGATGCAACAGTTGACTTGGATATGGATGTTGTCCATGCTTATAGTTCTCAACCTGATGTAACTGACGAGTCATGTGTTAGATTAGAAGATTGGAACCCACATGTCACATTAGTAGACGATTCTTCGCTTGCTAGGATAAATTCTGATTTAGACACTTTAGAGGGAAACTTGACAAATTCCAATTCTACAGTCACCAGAGATGACACCACCTATATCCTTAACCTTGAACCGGTCATCAACCTACCCCTTGTTCACCCCAACCTTATTGATTGGTCTCAACGGTACCAAGAGCCTCAACTCTTGACATTTCACAATGACTATGAGATCACCTGCTATCTAAATGCCATTGAACCTGTAGTCTCTTCCACTAGTGAACCGGCTACCAGTATGACAGAACCTAACATCAAGTACCTTAGTCACAAGATAAAAAGAAAAGAAAAAAAGAATAAGAGTTCTGATGGCGAAAACCACTATGTGGCGGTGTCAGAACCAAAAAAAGTAAAAATAAAAGATGTATCCAAAGGTGAAAACCTCCCAGAGGCACCTACGGATGAGGTACTTTATAGTCTCCCAAGCTATTTCCAGGAAAGATCATCAGTATTGGTTGAACCTACAGAAGCTGTTAATTTGGGCACAGAGGAAGTTCCAAAAATTGTACACTTGGCTAAATCTTTATCACCTGAAGAAAAGAAAGCCTATACTGAGTTCCTCCAAAAGAAGGAAATTAACTTTGCATGGACATACTCAGACATGCCAGGGTTGGACACTAATCTCATTATGCATCATTTGTCCATAGCTCCAGGTGTGAAACCAGTCAAACAGAAGTTGAGAAAAATGCACCCTCATATAGCTCTTTTAGTGAAAGCTGAATTAGAAAAGCTCCTTGGTGCAGGATTCATTAGAGCCATAGACTATGCTGACTGGATTTCCAACATTGTACCTATTTCTAAACATGATAAAACCATTTGAATCTGCACAGACTTTAGAGATCTTAATAGAGCATGCCCAAAGGATGATTTTCCACTTCCTAACATAGACATGATAGTGGACATGACAGCGGGATATGAGATCTATTCTTTGATGGATGGTTTTTCTGGGTATAATCAGATCAAGATAGCTCCTGAGGATCAAGAAAAGACTGCATTCACATGTGCCTGGGGTACTTATTGTTGGAATGTCATGCCCTTTGGATTGAAAAATGCAGGAGCTACTTACCAAAGAGCTATGACAACTATCTTCCATGACATGATGCATAAGAATATGGAAGATTATGTGGATGACACCCTGGCTAAGTCTAAGAGAAGAGGAACACATTTGGCTGATTTAGAAGTGATTCTAGATCGCATGGAACAATTTCAACTAAGATTAAACCCAAAAAAGTGTGCATTTGGTGTTACTTCTGGCAAATTATTGGGATTCATCATTTCAGCTAAAGGAATAGAAGTGGACCCTGAAAAGGTTCAAGCCATTATAAACATGCCACCTCCCAAAAATGTCAGCCAAATGAGGAGTCTTCAAGGGCGCCTTCAATCCATAAGGAGGTTTATTTCACAATTGGCAGATAGAGCACAACCTTTCAACAAAAATTTGCATAAAGGTGTTCAATGTGTCCGGAATGAGGATTGCCAAAAGAGCATGGATCAAATTAAAGAATACTTGGCAAATCCTCCCATTTTAATGCCTCCCATTCCAGAAAACCTCTCATTTTATATGTCTCACTACCAATCTTCATCGGGGCATTGTTGGCTCAATTAGATGAACAAGGGAAAGAAATATATTATATTAGTCGCACTCTTGTTTCTTATGAGGTTAATTATACTAGTATTGAAAAGCTTGCCTCGAGTAGTGTTTTCTTCTCAAAAATTGCGACACTATATGCTCGCGCACACCATACACCTCATAGCAAAAATTGATCCTCTCAAATACTTGCTCGGTAAAGCTGCTCTCACGGGTAGACTTGCTAAATGGATGATGATTCTTTCTGAATTTGACATAGAGTATATTGAGCGCAAAGCAATCAAAGGCCAAGCTATTGCAGATCAACTGGCTAATTTCCCTATTCAAGATAATATGCCCATTCAAGTCAACTTTCCAGATGAGCATCTTATGTACATGACTGAAAGATCCCGAAACTATTCTTTGATGGTTCCCGCGATGCAAAATGGTTCGAGCTGGTGTGTTGTTTGTTTCTCCCTCATGGGTATACTATTCCTAAATCTTACAAGTTACTCTTTCCATGCACAAACAACAACATAGCCGAGTATGAGGCTTTGACAAATGGACTAAAAATGGCCATAGAGTGGAATATCACAGAACTACATATCTATGGGGATTCTCACTGATCATCAACCAAGTCAATGAACAATACCAAACAAAAGATGACAAGTTGGTGCCTTACAAAAAAATGGTTGATTCATTAAGATGGTATTTTACTTTTGTCACCTTTCAGCAAATCCCTAGGGCTGAGAACAAAGCAGCTGATGCTATGGCCACCCTTGCTTCACTTCTTCAGTTAGAGGAACATGAGTCCAGATATGAATTCCTGGTGGAAGAGCTATGATATCCCATATTTGACTCACCCGAAAGCCATGTCATTTGTACCCTTGTCAATCATGAATCGTCCCGCTATGGTGCTATTTACTCATATCTTCGTGATGGCATCATCCCCGATACATTTAACCGATCTGAAAGAAGAAACCTTATCCGCAATGCCTCTCGCCATTCCCTCATCTCTGGTGATTTGTATAGGAGGGGTCTAGATGGAACACTTCTTAGGTGCTTAGAAAAGGAAGAATCCGATCAAGCGCTAGTTGACATCCATGAGGGCATATGTGGAGGACATTCTAATGGTCTTTCCATGGCTAGAAGGTTGCTTAGGGCAGGGTACTATTGGCCTACGATGCAAATAGATGCAGTAGCATTTGCTAAGTCTTGTGAAAATGTCAAACATGGACACTGATACATGCCCTGTGTAGGGAGCTAATTCTTCTATATCTCAATCGCCATTTCAGCCATGGGCCTTTGACCTTGTTGGGCACATTCATCCCAACTCATCAGGTGGGCATAAGTTCATTATCACTGCTACTGACTACTTCACAAAATGGGTAGAGGTTGTTCCACTTTCTATTGCCTCAGGCAAGACAGTGTCTTTATTTATTTTAAACCATATCATCTGTCGATATGGAGTGCCATTTGAGATCATCACTGACAATGGAGGTCAGTTCAAAAACAAGGACCTTAAAGAACTCTGCCAAAGATTCAAGATAAAGCAACATTGGTCCTCCATTTACTTCCCACAAGGAAATGGTCAGGCAGAGGCTTCGAACAAAACCATTCTCAAGATTTTGCACAGAATAGTTCATAAGAATGGTAGAGACTGGAACCTATAGATAAATCTAGCCCTGTGGGCCTATAGAATGAGTATTCGTACTCCAACTGGGGCTACTCCTTTTGCCCTCACATACGGCGCTGAAGTAGTGTTACCTTTAGAGGTTGAGATTCCATCACTTCGGGTCTCTCTCAAAGGTCTAGTTACAGATGAAGACTATCGCGCCATGAGATTGCAAGAATTAGAACTTCTTGATGAGAAGCGTAAAGCATCATTTGACCATATGAGGGTCTATCAAAAGCGGATGTCCAAAGCCTTCAACAAAAAGGTTCGCCCTAGACAATTCCAAGTAGGAGATCTTGTCCTGTGAGAGAATCCTAAGAACCAAATGAACAGAAGGCAAATTCGAACCTAATTGGCTTGGACCCTACATCATCACAAACTTTTGGCACAGGTGCCTATCTACTATCTACTGAAGAGGGGGAGCAGCTCCCTGAGCCTATCAATGTTTTGCACCTGAAGAAGTTCTATCCTTGATGCCCGTTCTGTCTGGGGGCATCCTTTGTATATAATTATGACCCTGAAAAAAGTTCCAAAAAAATTGATATATGATACTGAAAAAATTACAAAAAAAAATTGATATATTGTCAAAAAATCCAAAAAAATTCAAATATGATGCTGAAAAATACAAAAAAATTCAAAAATTCAAAAAAAGAAAAGTGCCTTGGTGAAAACCTCGGAAACAAAGGCTTTGGTAGCAAAAATACAAAAATATATATATATAAAGTCCTAAAAAAAAAATTCTTCCAAGTGGTGAAAACCTGGAAACAGGCGCTACTTGAGGCCTTTGCATCCCTATTTCTTAGCATGCATCCTCGACACTTAGCCTTTCTCCATCATGCCTTGTCCTTATTGCCTTGGTTTGGAATTGGTCTTTGTCTTTGTCTAGGGGCATCATTGTGTTAGCTTTGGTCTCTTGGATATGCTTGTCTTTAGGACACCTCGCAAACGGTGTTTTTCAACACTAACCCAACTGTGTTTTTCAACACAACCCCTGACATCGTGTGTTTTTCAACACTTATCAGTTTGGTCTTATCTAGTTCGGTCATGTGATCTTACCTACTTGCAAGCATTCGATCCTTATCCTTGGAACTCAGTATCAGTTTACACACTTAAAAATTTTTAATTGCAACACTTAATGCTTGAGATATGCCATGATCTTTTCTTTGTGTGTGACTGATATTGATTTTCATTGAGTGTCCTTGTCTAATAAGTCTCTCCGTGATGCATAGCTAGAGGACTTGGGGCATGGGGCATGTTTTTATTTGCTTTCTGCTTGTGGGTGTTGTCTTGAACCTCTTCGTCTCTTGTCTCCTTGACACACTTAAGAGATTTTATGGCATCATCCTTGAATGTTTTTGCACAACCATTCTCATGGTAATCCTGCATTTATGTCCTGATGCGAAGCGGTTTTGCTACATTAAATTGGGTGCTAACATTGTAGTCATCTTGACTCTTATGTCTTTGATGCTCATGTTAGAATCTTTCATTCCGTTGATATAAACTACATCTATATCTTCATAGTTATGCTTTTGTGACTAGTGTATGATTGTGTGATTGTCCCGATGTCCGTAATAATGGCCCAATGATGAAAATAAGTTCTCTTACATTCTCTAATGAATGATGAACACACAAAAACCTATATTCCCTATTGCAAGTACACCTTTGCATTTTCATGTAGCTTGCATTATTTAGACCCCATGTTAATTTGCACTTTTAGGCTGCATTATGGGTTTGAGAGGGTTTCTTCATCTTTTGTGGATTTTTCATCAACTCGTGATCACGCTCTTCATTTCATTTCTTTCTTTCGTGATCTCAATCGAAATTCCCTATCTTAAACAGTTGATTGATTTTGATGCATCCTCTTTATTGAGGCAGATTCTCTTCCTTCTTCCATTTCTTTCCATTTCTTCCAAACTTCTATCTTCCATTCGATTTCACCCTTCTTTTCTTCTAATTCAACCTTAGGGCATAATTTTCTTGCTGATCTACCTGGGTTCTATGATTCTTATATTTTTCATCTTACATCAAGAACCTTATTTTTTGTTTGATTTGATCAAATTTTTCAATTTATTATTTCTCCTCTATCTCATTTCGATTTCGATCACGAGGGGGCAGTACCTATCAAACTTCAATCCTTGATTCAACTTTATCATTTTATCAATTGCTTCTCTTGGGGCAACCTTGCTTGAGATTCTTAGCTCTCACTTTGGATGTGATCCCGAATCAACCTCATGTTCAAAGGCCTTTTGTTTATGTTTGTCCAGATGTGATCCCGAGTTGACCTCACATCTGAGTTGTTTTGTGATCCCAAATCGATCTCACATTGCAACTTCATTCTTTGACTGCATGTGATCCCGAGTCGACCTCACATTAGTCAAAGAGGGGCAAATGTATGCAACCTAAAATGGTCACCTAGACTTTGGGCCCCATTTATTTAATTTGTCAACATCAATTTTCTGAATCAATGATTGTTGCATTTTCAAATCAAATTTCTTAATCAATTCATAACTATTTCAAATGTTTCAATTTTCCCTAAGGTTTGAATGCTTCATTAATTTTATTTAATCAAAAGAAATAAATCCCTTTTAATAAATAAAATAATGTTATTTAATTGAAGTTAATATTACTTAAATAAAATGATGCTATTTAATTAAATCTATTTTTAATTAAATAATTTTATTTTATTTTATTAATATTCATTTCTAAATTACATAATCTTATTTTATTTTATTAAAAGAGATATTATCATCTTAAATAAAATAAAATAAATGAAATATCCTCTCAAGAATATCCTGTGATGAAAAAGGAAACAAATCAGTAAAAGGGAAATAAACTAAAAAAGAATTCCAATCAAGATTTGTTTCTATTTTTCTATTTATCCCACATTGCTTCTGAATTTTCCTTCAATTCCACTTTTGCCTATAAAATGAGCCCTCTCATTCTCATTTCAAAAAATCATGAATTTTTACATCAGACTTATGCTACAAATTTTCTTGAATTTTATCATTTGAGATTACACTTTAGTTTGATTTTATAAGCATCTTAGTTTTAGAGCATATAGTTTAATATTACATTTTAGCTTAATCTTCATAGTAGATTAATTTGCAAAGTAATTCATTTATGGCATTGCATGTAGATCAATTTTCATTTCAATAAATTAGTTTTGTTTATTGCATTTTATAGTCATTTAGATTAGTTTTCATTGTTGCATTGCAAGAACAGGATTCATGGAGATTGGCATTCTTGCTTCTCCTCTTTGAATCTCTCGTTCCGAGACTGTATTTGCAGGGGTAACTGGGTCAATCTGAGGGCCACGATATCAATCCCTGCTCTTCTCGGATAGAGAGCTGTGAATTGATTTGCAAGGACTCATTATTGAGTATCCTTGCATGCAAGGATTCACAGAAGTATAACATATTTTCAGTTATACAATCACCATCAAGGGCGCCCATGCCGAAGATTGTGGAGTCACTACAAGAGGCAGAAAAGTAACCATTGCAGGATCATCCCAACCTAATAGAGTCCCTTAATCTAGAGTCGTTCCGCATAGCTACAATGTTGTAGAACAACTCAAGAGAACGCCAGCACACATCTCCATCATGGAGTTGTTAAAAATATCATCAGCCCATAAGAAGATCCTTGAGGAAGCATTGGCCTCATCCATTGTCCCCGCAGATCTCGATGCTGACCAATTCCAAGCTATGGTCAGAAATATCATAACACCTAATCTCCTTACATTCTCTGACCAATATTTCCCCGCCCAACCATCTCACAACCGTGCACTTCACTTGGAAGCCATTGTAAACAAGAACAAAATCAAAAGGGTCTTCGTGGATGGAGGTGCAAGTTTGAACATCTGTTCTCTCAGCCTCATCAAGAAATTAAAAATATCAGAGGATTCTATCGACAAAGGAAAGGGCATCACGATAAGAGCATATGATGACCAAGAAAGAGTGTCTCAAGGGACAATTAAACTCCCTATTCAAGTAGGGCCAATGCTCATGGAAACCACCTGTCACGTCCTGGACCTCGAATTGCCATACAACATCCTCCTGGGATGCCCATGGATCCATACAATGAAAGCTGTAGCATCAACTTTCCACCAATGTGTGAAATTTACACATAATGGACAAGAGGTTACCATTCATGGAGATCCCGAACTGTTTTCATATTGCAAAAATCTTGAAGCCAAATATTAAAAAATTCCCCAAGTGCCAAAGAATGATGAGGGACCATCCACACCATACATTGACCCCACCACTCTCACATCCACTTATGCGACAGAGACACCCGCCATCCCCGCCATTCCCGCCATCTCTGACATCAATCTCATCATCCAGGAGGAAGGTTGTGGAAGCTACAAACTCCCTAACAATGCTTTTGTGATAGGAGAGTTACCTCAATATCCTAGATCACAGGGGCATCCATAAGAAAACCAAGCTTCTACATCACAAACATATCCAGAAAACTATCCCAAATTCACTAGATGGGGAGACCTTGGCCATGAGGTTATTGAAGCAGAACCATCTCACATGTTGTATCGAGATGAAAGACGGACACCTAAATTACCAATGGATGAAAGAAGCAGGGGCCTACAAATGATGCTCGCAATGGGCTACAAAAGAAATCAAAGACTAGGACAAAATGACAATGGGCTCATAATCCCTATCATGCCAGAGACACGACCCATAACAAATCTTGGTCTTGGATATACATGTCCGAGAATAACCATACATGGCAGAAGTCCTCCGGTTAGAGTAGTTAATACTTCTCCTCAGCTAGTGCTAGTACAAGTACACTCACCTATAGTCATAGGTAGAGAAACATAATTTCATAACTGAGCCCTATATTAGTAGCGATGATGAAGATACCATATCCAATCTACCTAGGTTATTTGAAGATACCACCCTGTGTATGATTAGCACCCTCTCCTTTGAAACCGATCATCCAAATCATGAGATCCGCTTAGTGTATCCCCAACTGATCGACTATGACCAACGAGGACCACCAGTTCTCGATACATTCGAAAATGATGAGGTGCTCTTAGAATTCATGGGATTGAGGGATAACATTCCAGATGGAGATCATAAGGCAGGGTTTATAATGGAGTTGGACACCCATGCCTATTACGGGGAAATGATTGAATCCTTCAGTCACAAAAGTGAGAAACTAAGAATCATATCCAAGTCCTTGAGTGAAAACCACACTGTGGCACTCTCTGACAAGAAAATAGTAAAAAGAAAGGATGTATCCAACGGTGAAAACCTCCCTGAGGCGCCCGAGGATGAAGGATTCAATCTTCCCTTAAGAGCTATTCATCAGGAGAAGTCAGCAGTCTTGGCATAAAAGTGCAATCCTATCAACCTAGGAACAAAGGAGACCTCACATATCACATTCTATGCAGAATCACTATTATCAGAAGAGCAAGAACTCCTAGCAGCATTCTTAAGGGAAAGGAAAATAAACTTCGCATGGAGTTATGCTAACATGCCAGGGCTTGATCCAGAGACTATGGTTCATCACTTAGTTGTGTATCCAAAAGAAAATCCGGTCAAACAAAAGCTTCAAAAAATGCATCCTCAAATAGCCTTATTGGTCAAAATGGAGCTCAAAAAGCTGTTAGATGCGGGATTTATCCGACCAATTGATTATCCAGAATGGGTGTCCAATTTGGTACCCGTTTCAAAACCTGACGGAGCCATCAAAATCTGTACATATTTTAGAGATTTGAACAAAGCGTGTCCCAAGGATGATTTTCCACTTCCCAACATCGACATGATAGTAGACATGACGGCAGGGCATGAGATGCTATCACTAATGGACAGATTTTCAGGATACAACCAGATCATGATAGCAAAAGAAGATCAACACAAGACGGCTTTCACTTGTCCATGGGGGACCTACTGCTGGAACATGATGCCATTCGGCCTAAAGAACGCAAGTGCAACCTATCAAAGGGCCATGACACTAATATTCCATGATATGATTCACAAGACGGTGGAGGACTATGTTGACGACATCCTAGCAAAATCCAGAAAAAGACAAGATCATATAGCAACCCTAAGTGCTATCTTTGACAGACTGGAGGAATACAAAGTCAGACTAAATCCCAAGAAGTGCGTCTTCGGCGTACAATCAAGTAAACTGCTAGGATACATAGTCTCCATGAGGGGTATCGAGATGGATCCAGAAAAAGTAAAAGCAATCCTCGAGATGGAAGCATCAAAGACATTAAAACAACTAAGAGGCCTCCAAGGCCGACTTCAATCCATCTAACGATTCATAGCACAACTGGCAGACAAGCAGAACCCATACTCTCACCTACTCCACAAGGGGGTAGCGTACAAATGGGATACAAAATGTGAAGAGGAATTTAACAAAATCAAGGAATATCTACTGACGCCACCAGTTTTAATGCCACCTATCCCAAAGAAGCCATTGATTTTATATGTGTCAGCAACAACAGCCCTTGGAGCTCTCCTAGCTCAACATGATGAAAACAGAACGAAGAGGGCCATTTACTATATCAGCAGGACAATGGTCGGTCACGAGATAAATTACTCATTCATTGAGAAAGCTTGCCTCGCCGTAGTGTTTGCATCCCAAAAATTCAGACACTACATGTTGGCACATAAGATCAGGCTCATCACCAAAATTGACCCCCTCAAGTATCTCCTATCAAAGGCAATGCTCATAGGCAGAATGGAAAAATGGGTAATGATATTATCGGAGTATGACATCGAGTATGTAGAGCGAAAAGCCATCAAGGGACAAGTCATTGCAGATCAACTAGCAAAAGCACCCATTTATTCTGAGAATCACCTTGTCTCAGAATTCCCAGATGAATCCATCTTTAACCTCAATGTAACTGACCATTGGAAACTATACTTTGATGGTTCATATACACAACATGGATTAGGAGCTGGTGTCTTCTTCATCACTCCATGAGGGGACTGCATACCGAAGTCATATAAATTGGCATTTCCTTGCACTAACAACATAGCAGAATACGAGGCTTTGACTATAGGCCTGAGGATAGTAGTGCAATGGAACATCATAGCTTTGAAGGTGTATGGAGACTCTCAGTTGATCATAAATTAGGTCAATAATGAATATCAGACTAAGGATGACAAGCTAACTCCATACAAGAAATTGGTGGAGACTCTAAAGGAATCCTTCATTGACATAACATTTGAGCAGATTCCAAGAACCAACAATAGAGCAGCAAACGCCATGGCTACAATTGGGTCTCTATTAGACATCCCTCATAACGTGCTGAAATATGAACTTTTGATTGAGCAGCTTCTCGTTTCCACATTTGAGGTACCAAAATCGAAATATGTGTGTGAAATCGTTGGTCTTGGCGATCCTTGGTATCATGACATCTACACATATCTTCGCATAGGATTCATACCCGTTGACCTCCCATCAAACCTAAAATGAACCTTTATCAAAAAGGCATCCAGATTTGTCATCCTAGGTGATACCTTATACCGTAGAAGCATATAAGGTACCTTGCTATGCTGTTTAAACCCTGAGGAGGCATTAACCGCTCTAACTGAGGTTCATAACGGTATCTATGGCTCACACTCAAGTGGAATGACCATTGCCAAGAAACTGCTGAGGATGTGGTATTATTGGCCCACAATGGAAAGAGAAGCACACGATCATGCAAAAAGGTGTTTACAATGTCAGTAGCATGGGGACCTCATCCATGCTCTAGCTCAAGAGCTTCACTCGATCGTCACACCATGGCCCTTTTTGCAGTGGGGACTCGATCTCATTGGAAAAATCACACCCACCTCATCCAATGGCCACAAGTTTATCATAACTGCAATTGAGTACTTCACAAAGTGGGTGGAAGCCATACCCATGACATATATCACTGGGAAGCAAATCTCAAAATTCATCCTGAACTATCTCATCTGTCGTTACAATGTCCCACAAGCCATTATCTCAGATAATGGGACACCATTCAAGAACCAAGAGGTTCATGACTTGTGCGAGAAATTCAAAATCCAGCATCGCTTTTCCACCCCGTACTATCCCCAAGGCAATTGCCAAGCAGAAGCTACAAACAAAACCATTCTCAAAATCCTTAAGAAAATAGTCAATGACGTAGGTCATGACTGGCATCTGCAGCTTAATCCTGCCCTCTAGGCTTATCGAACCAGCATCTGCACACCCACTAGCGCCACCCCCTTCTCCTTGGTCTACGGATTAGAAGCCGTACTCCCCATTGAGATCGAGCTCCTGTCCCTCAGGATATCATTGCAAAAACTCATCATGGATGAGGACTATCGGGTGTCAAGACTAAATGAGCTGGAGTTACTGGATGAGAAATGAATAGATGCTTTGAATCATCTGCAAGTCTTTCAAAATAGACTCAAACAGAGCTACAACAAGAAAATCAGAAGCAGGACATTCCAACTTGGAGAACTGGTCTTAAAAGAAAATCAGAAGAATGTCCCAAACCCAAGCAGCAAAGGCAAGTTCGAACCTAATTGGTTAAGACCGTTTGTCATAACAACAAGTTATAAATTAGGGGCATATCAGCTATCAACACCCGAAGGGGAACCTCTGCAGGAGCCCATGAATAACTCCCATCTCAAAAAAAATTATGCCTAATTGTTTTAGGGTATAAAACCAAAAAATCCAAAAAATCAGAAAAAGTCCTAAAAAAATGGTCACTTTGGCAAAAACCTGGCAAACAAGCATCTTGGTGACAACAAAAAAAGCAAAAAAGAAAAAAATCCAAAAAAATCAGAAAAAGGATCAAAAAAATCATCCTCTAGTGAAAACCACTTCAGTGGCACTTTGGGCAAGTACCTTGGTGAAAACCTGGCAAACAGGCGCCTTGTGTAAATAAGTACTTTCCATCCACAAGGATCTTTACAGCTTGTTCAATATCGTCCATCCATTTCACTTCCATCACCCATCGCATTCAGGTCTCCATTCATCACACATCCACTCGCATCCGCACCATAGCTTGGTCCTCTATCCATATCATGATCCCTCCTAGTACTACTCGGCCCATCCTCAAGGTCAGTTTGTCCTGCCTTTATCGGAGTAATCTATTGCATCGCGTTGGGGGCATGTTCTTATCGGATCAGATTCATGTACAATCTTAAAATCCTCAAATCAGAAAATCCAAAAACATCAAAAAATCACAAAATCCAAAAACATCAAAACATATCAAAATCCAAAAACATGTCAAAAAGTCAGTCAAAAAGTCAAAAACAGAGTCGTCTTGTCGAACTATGTTGTCTCTAAGCTTGAACGTAAGCAAGGTTGATCTTTGATCATCCCCCGAGACATTTAGGTCAGTCCTATAGGAGTCCGTCATAATAAGCTGACATTTCATCATGTATATCATCATATGTAAATCGGTCAAGTCGTCAGTCGAACTACATGGTCTCTGCATGTATAATGTAGGCAAGGCTAGTCTGTTGACCAGCCCTCGAGACCCCTAGGATAGGTCTTTAGGTTAGTCTCTTGGTCAAAATCTTGGAAAATCCCAAAAACATTTGAAAATTTGAAAATCAAAACATTTGTAAAACCTTGAAAACTACCAAAAACAGCCTCAAAAACATTAAAAACATCTAAATATTTGAAAAAAATCCATTCATCTCATCTCGCTTACACCTGCAATAAACACCACTCATAATAAACTGATCGTCATTATCAATCTTTGGTGAAACAATCAGAAGCAAGTCTAGCAGATTAAAAGTAGAACTCAAAAACGTCAGGTCTAAAGTCTAAGTTAGTGCATAAGCAGGTTGGTTATCTCTTTGTATCGGTAACTCATCATCTGAATTTGTCTCATATCAATCATCCCTTATAAACGAAATGACGTGCCGCCATCCACTAACATGTCCTAGGATGAATCCTTCCTACAATGGGCATTATCTTTTGGCAATAAGTTTCGGTTATCATCTTAGAAAACACATCCTTTTTCCATTAGCGGTATTGAAGAGCATCAGTTTGTTTGTTTATTTGGTTTTTATCTTTTTGGCTTATCTTATTTTGCGCTCATTCCAAGGACGTCTCGATGATATCCCAAAATAGCGGATTTAGAGAAATAGGAATGGGGCAATGATCATTATCTTTTGTTTGTTGTGTTTGTTGGACGTTCTTGCAATATAACCTCAGCGAATACTTGCTTTGTTAGGAATGTATGGAAGGGGTCTAGGGCAACTTGTTGACTATTATAGAGATAGGTTTATCTTTCCGTGTTTTGGTTCGAGGTGTTTGAAACTTCTGAAATACATCCTAGCAAGGTTTCCGTATGTGAGGTGTGAACAAGAATACTCCTATCTGATTGTCGAGTCAAAGTCCATCACGTTAAGTACCACACCATCCTAGTTTTCTATACCTTGATGCATCGTACCACGTGTGTTATCAAACATAATAAAATATGGCCCTTTGAAAATCCCAATTCCTCGATAGATCATCATCACCATCATCATCGTCATCATCTGCATTTGTGTCATCTTGCGTCTTGTTGAAATGGCTTCTTCTTTTCTTACTGACCGCGCTAACAAGGTACTCTGATAGTTGATCATCATCACCATCATCATCATCGATCCTACATCCACAAATCATTAGCATATTGCATAAGCATATCATATAGAAATCATTAGCATAAACATACGCATTGCAGGTTATCATAAACATTCTTCATAAATAGGTGCATCCATGTCATTGCATTTCACCCATTACATGGCATCAATCACTACATACACATTGCATTTTCATTTCATAAACATTTCATATTACCATCTACCATCACATAGCATCTATAAAAACATTCCATAATAATTTTTGCATAATCATAGGCAATAGGTATATAAGCATTTAATTCATTAGGCATACATACTTGCATAGCATCATGACACCATATTATCACATTACATTACACATCATCATACCACTTTGCATTAACATATCATGGCATCACATACATCATCATTTAGGATAATAACATTTGTTATTCTAAGCATCTCATAACACTATTTCATTAGCATCATATCATGACCATCGCACCATATCACATCCATCCATGAATCATCTCATATATAAGCATATCACATATCATTTGGCATTAACACATCATTTGCATACATCATGGATCATATTAGAACCCATATCATATATCACATTGGCATAAAATAAACCATCATATAGTTAACATCATTGCACATCATATCATAGGTTAGCATAATATAGATCTGTTAGTCATAATCATTGCATAAACATCATTAGAAATAAATGCATCCATAAAACATCATTGCAAAGCATATAGAAATAGATCATACATACATAAATAAAGGAGTACACATGGCATCACATCAAAATCGGCTCATATATATCATATCATCATATCACTGTCATAGTACAAAAAATAAATCGGATCACTGTACATGTATGTCAATCGGTACAAAAATGCCCATTGGGGCTATAAAAAATGAGCCCATAAGGCACCAAAAGTGTGTATCATCTAGATCATGCTCAATCTCCGTGAATGCTACCCTCACCCCTATCACCGTGACCCTTTGGTGGTCTTTGGCTGGCCTGCTCTGAGTAATCAGGGACCCAGTCTACTCTAGGTATAGTGTCGTGGTAAGCCCGGTGATAGTACTCTATCTCTCGGATAGCCTCCCTGTAAGATCGCACCGACACTGTACCCTGGGAGGAGGCGGAGGCTATCATGCTCTCAATCTACTATCTGTGGCCTAGCTTTATAGGTGCCTGTAGCTCTGCAGCCTGTCGCTGCTGCACAACCTAATCTCTCTCTGCTCTGAGCTGCTCTCTCTCAGCCCTCTCCTGATCTCTCTCTGTAGTCACTACTTGGACCTGGGCCTGCAACTGTAAAATCAAGGCATCCCGTGTGTCTGCCTACCTTGATGGTTGTGCCCGTGGATGTACATGAGCCTGTTCCTCACCCTCGGCTCGTGGTGGTGGGATTGGCGGATCCTACTGCTAATCCTGCATGTGGACATCTCCCTGACCTGGTGGGACTGGGGGCACGCCTGGTGGGTCCTGATGAATCTCGACCCTAGGTCCTCGTCCTCACCCTCGTCCTCTCGCTCTGCCTTTGACCCTGTGCATATCTGGATCCTCACCTGGAATGGTTAGCAGGAGGGGAGGTTTGAACTAATCTCTATAGGCCTGTGTGGTGCCCGGATCTGCCAAGCCTTGATCATAAGCCCACGGTCGGGCTACCAACTGCCTAAAGCTGTCAACTGCCTCTGCAGTAGGAATGTCAGGTCCCCATGGCACCTGTGTCATACTACGTGCAAAAACGGCTACATAACAGTCATCCAACTGATCCTGGGGCACTCCAAACTGACGCTGTACGTACCCAAGTAGGTATCGCTTGATCATGGTGCGCTCTCAGCCTTGCATGTATCGATCCTGGCGGCAGTAGAAGAGCTGGGCAACATTGTCAGCCCATCCAGGCTGACCAAGGTATGGGCACCAAGTAAAAACAAGCATCTCGTCTAGGACTCGCCTCCAGTAGGGGATCCCATGCTCGCCGGTGTGTGTGAATGACACACCCCCTCTGTATCGTGCCATCAGGGCATCCTCTACCCCCATCGGAACTAGAACGACCCATGGACGTAGCACAAAAATGTGCTCCCACGCCCAGACATGCAGAAGTGTCACTCCGGCTTCCAGTGCTCTGCCATCCACGTATATGTACTCGTGGAGATCCCTGTAAAGTGAAGCCAGAAGGACGGGTCCCCATGCAAATTGAACTGGCCTGTCCCAAACCATCCTCTCCCAACAGTATCCCCAACCTGGACTGAAATACCACCCTCGTCTGTCTGGGGCAACCAAACCCTAAATAATAGCTGCAACTACCCAGCGAAAGGGAGGTGCTATAACTCTGTACCTCTCCAGCTCGATCTGCCCCTCGCAATAGATAATATCTCATGTAGCGAGGACTTTGACGCAATGCTCGTGTCCCTCCTCCATATCGTAGATCACCTGGCGGCCATGAATCGGAAATTGTAGTATGCGCCAGACGTCCTCCAAAGTGACGGTTGCCTCGCTGGTGGGAAGATGAAACGACGAGGTCTCGCTGTGCCACCTCTCGGCCAGCGCTGACAACATCCCGAGGTGTGTGTGCACGGGCGTTGCGTATGCAATGTGCCATAGTCCTGTGACTCCCAGTCGATCTTGGTCTATGTCACTCAGGTCCTGTAGGACGCTCGCCAAATCTCGTGATCGGTGCTCTCGAGAATAGAGCTCCCTCGGTTCGTCTTGCATCAAGGAAGGTCAGCATGTTAAAAATTTCTGAAAAATCCTCGCTTAACGCTCCGAACTCATCCCTAACGACATAGTTTGTGATGGCGTTGCAGTTTGAGTTTCCTCAAACTCTGACGCTGGACCCAAAATTGAGTCAAAAAGGGCTGCCGTCGCACACTTTGCTTTCCAGCGTCACAATTTGCGTGAAAAGGGCGCCGCTGCGGCACACTTTTTCCAAACCAGCCCGCCGAGTCCGAGCTGAGCCCGAGCCAAGCAACGGAGTTTCTAAACTCCTAACTGCACCGTTGCGGTGCAAAGAGGCAATTAGCGGTGCACTTTAAATACCGAGCAGCGCTATAATGGCACCGCTGGAGGCCAGGTCATCTTTAAACATGTAATAAATGCGTCAAATGAAAAAATTAAGCTTAGGTAAGGGTCACATACCGGGGCACCAATGCCAGGTGGTCGCTGGTAGGTCTGAACTCAGTCTGAAATGTGTAGAGGAAGTTGTCGTTGCGCCATATCGCCGGAGGGTCAGAGCTTGAATCTCAAGGTGTGCTAGCGGAGGTGTGTGAAAATGACATGAAAGTGACCCCTCGGGCCCCTTTTAAGCCTAAAAATTAGGGTTTTTTAACCCTAATTAGCTGTCTTGCTAGGGTTTTGGACCCCCGAACCTATTTTTGTCCATGTGAGGCTTGTTTTTCATCATTTTATTGCATTTAGACGCGTTTTTAGCCTCCCGAACCCCTTTCAAACCTGTCGGGCACTTTGTCATCTTTTTTCGTGAGATCACCTAAAAAATTAAAATTTTCATCTGATCTCTCGAGGGGGCATTATAATGGCATGTTTTCTCCCGCCATGTAGCAGTGGGGCAGGCCTTAAATATCGAAAATTTTGGCTTTGATCGAGATCGTTTATTCTTTGAACCAATGCAACTAGTGCATTGCTTCAAAGAGGGGCAAAATGTAGACACGTAAAATATACTGATGGACATTGTGCATTTGATCCTGACTTACTAACATCATTTCTTCCTGAATCATCCCTCGGTCTAACCATTTAATCAAATTCCCCTATTTGATTAAATTCATCAATAATCCTCTCTTGATTAAATAAATCACTTTATCTGAATCAAGTCATTTCTCTTGTTAATTAAATCAATCTATCTGATCTAATTATCCCTATTTAATTAAATAATCAATTTATTTGATTAAATCTCTAAAGTCTACCAATTAAATTAAATAAATTAAAACCTTATTTGATTTAATCTAACATCATCCCTTTTAATTAAATAAATCAAAATCTTTATTTAATTAGCCTCTTACCATATTCCTCTCTTATTTGATTTAGATAAATCCATAAATCTAAGTCAAATAGGTCACATCATCTAATCTCTTGTTAAATAAATTAACCCTTGATTAATTTAACCTCATTCCATGTCACATCCTCTAGACAATGCAAGTTGCACATGAAAATAGATATAATTCATTTATTAAATCTCTATCTTCCTCACAAGGCATCTTTTGGAATATTCTCTCAATTTGAATTCAAAAATTCCAAGTCAACATGTACATCCAACAAGGCATTTAAAACCTCTTACATGTCCTTTGCCTTGAGCCAAGTGGCATTTATTGCATTTTCCCTTCCCTCTTACATGTCATTTCAACAAATTTGAATTTAAAATATTGGCATTTATTGGCGCAAACCCCAAATCTTGCACATCCATCATCCATTCATAGCTTGACAAGTGGCGCCATATCATTGGATGAATGTTAGTCCCACATTGCTCAAATTTGGACTTTCATCCATCTTGAAAATTTATAAATGAAGAGCTCCTCCCTTCATTTTATCATCCACAAACATTTCAAAGTTACCATGCTAAAATACTTAGCCATTCTCATCCATCATTTGAATTCTTAGCTAGGCTTTTTGTAGATTTGGCTTGGAGTTCTCATATTTCATCAAAAGTGGATCAATATCATCTTCAACATATCAAGATTTCATCATAGGAATTGGGAAAGGGCCAATTTTCACATCAAATTGACACCAATTCCCCCATGGGATCAAGTGTTTGCTTCTTTAACTAGGATTAAATCTAGTTTTATCTTTTGTATTGTGTTCTTCATCAATTTCTTTCCTATTTTGAGTTTGCAAATGGATTTCATGGGGAATCCGTATCTTGTCTTGTAATTCCTTGTCTAACTCATTTATTCATGTTGTTTTGCAGGTACTAGGAGAAGGGTTCGCACATTACCTAACATGTTTTTTGTTGAGATATTCACAAATACCTCCCAAAAAAGGTAATCCAATAATTGTGCATTAAGTCATATTTTATTTGTATATAATGTAGCATCACATGATTTGTTATTTTTTAGATCTAAAAAATACATTTCATTAAATAATGAATAGTTACTCATAATCAATGCTCACAACTTCAAAATCACATTTACTAATGTTATAATATTTAAAATACTGAACATTAAATCAATGGGTCTCATCAATTACTGTTTTCTGTTTCATTTTGAATGTTAGTGGAAATTATTGAACTGACATAAATTTACCATGATCATATTTTTTTAGAGGGTAGGTGTTCCCTCAATGAGGCTTTGGGCATCAAACTTTGACATATCTCAATCAAACATATTTGCTACTTATAAAAACTAAGCTGGTAAGTGTTTACTGAGGAGGAAAAGGCATTTTAAGGACCGCAAGTTTAACCTTTTTAGTTACTTGTCAAATTCATAAATAGACAAGGGACAAACCTAGTGAACTAAAATATCTTAGTAGCTAGAGGAAGAGAAAGCAAGTGCGATTCCCATCGTAGTGGTTATTGAAATGGGATTGGCCTAAATTGTGAAGAGTTTGAAAAAAGACTTGAGACAATGGAATTAAAAAGATTTGCATGTGGACCTTCACAAGGTGGGTCTTGTGCATTAAATTGGTGTTTCATCTAGTGGATGATCTAAAAATTATATTTACCTTTACTTCTTGTTTAGGCACCTTGATTTTATGTTCAAATAGTAGTAGCCATATAAAAGTGATGGTGATTTTGGCTATTCACATAGTCAAAGAATGTTTTGACACTATTGTAAGTGTTAAAACAACAATCGATATGATATAACAAACATTTTCAAAGAGAGCACTAATTTAGACCTAAGTTGTCAAATTGGAATTGAGATTAAGTATGGGTGTGTGGGTATAATATAGTAGTATAACAACACAAATTGTGGGGTTGGGTATGTTCTATTTCCATACAAAAAATATTGAAAATTATAAATATATACATATTTGTAGCTTTAAAATAGGAATTTGTTCAGAAAATCACATATCTTGCTAAATAATATATGTACGATATTTTAATTTGTTTAATGTAGTATTAGTCATTTTGTATGTTAGATATAATTGAGATTTTTCTAAAGTGGATAAGAATTTAAACAATAATGAATAATCGAATTTATATATTTTTAGTATATAATATATTGTGTAATTGTACATGTAAATTAAATATATTACTAAATTACATTTTCTTTATATACAAAATATAATATAATTATTATTAAATATATTTTTAATATTCTATTATATTATAAAATTGTACACTTATATTAAATATATTATATATTTCACATGAGAGAGAGACAATGGCATAGATTTCATATTTACATATGTTTGAGTGAGATACCTTTGTTATCCATTTTATTCATGAGAGAGAGGGGTAGGAAATATAAAGGGAGAGATAAGTGGTAAAGAGAGAGTATATATATATATACACTCAAATAGGCCTGACTGACATTATGCATCTAATTTTGATTAATTAACATCACTTCTACTATTAATTAAGTAATTAAGTTTATTTGATTAATTCACTTCTTGCTCACTAATGTTTATCATGTTTAATTAAATAAATTAATTTATTTAATTAAAACCCTAAAGTCCTCTTATTTGATTTAATAAATCAAAGTATTTAAATCAAATGTCATAAACCCCCTAATCCCTTCAAATTGATTAATTCTGAATTAATTGACTCCTAATCATCATTATCCATTTCTCTAGCTTTTAAGTCCCCTAAAGTTAAATCAACCCATGGTCAACTAACCAGGTTGCACGTGAAATTCATTTCTTTTAATTATCTAATTACCTTATTTATCCTCACAATGACATATTCCTAAGAATATTCCTCCCAACCACCCCCTCATTCAATTTCCCTCCAAAAACCTCTTACACACCCATAAATACCTCTTGCAAAGGCATTTACTCCCTCTTACATGCCATCTTGTTTCTCACAAAGGCATTAATCTCTCTTACATCCTCACCAAAATTCTCTTACACTCTCAACCATATTCATTTAATCCTCGTACATCCTCATAACTCTACACACTCCCCAAAATGTGCTCCACCTTCATCCATTAGCCTTGTGACAAGTGTCACATTCCTATTGGCTCTCCTTTTAATCTCACATTCACTAATTTCACTCATTCTTAAACCCTTCACTCCTATAAGTAGAAGCCTCTTCTACTTGAAATGGATCCACAATCATATGCAATTTTTCTATAGGAACATTCATCACTCATTTTCATCACATCTTGGAAACTTATCAGAGGAGTTGGAAAATTGCTACTTTCCACATCAAAGTAGCACCAATCCCCCTATGGGATGATGGTTTGGTTGATTTAGATTGGATTTACATCTTTATTTGCTTATGTTACATGCTTTATTTCATGTTTTATTCTCTATGCTTTGTAAGGAAAGCAGAGGTGCAGAAACACTTTCCTAATGTCAAATCCACAGGGAAGAATGCAATGTAGGGCTTTTAATTTTCAAATTACAATCTAATTAAGACAAATATGAAGGATTTATAGAAATAGAGTAAATACACAAAGACAATGAACAACAGATTTACGTGGGAAACCCTTATGGAAAAAAACCCACCACACCAAGCTAAGTCTCTTTGTATTACAGTAAAAAAATATTACATACAATTTAGAGATACAACTCTCTGGTTATCAGTTCTTAGTAGCTACATTCATTGTTCATCCAGTTACAGAAATGCTCTCTCAACAACTTGATTCACTCATCCTCTCAATACTCAAATCAGAATTGATTTGCTTTTATTCTATTCACATTCTGATTTTGTCTTTTGTGCATCCTTATCCGCCATTGCCAATCATAGACAGTTTCCTTTCGAGCAGATGATTTTTCCTTGCATACAGTTTTTCCAGCGTTGCAACTGTTACAAAAATCCAAACGTCATCAGTTTGAAAAACCGCTTCCTCTGATTGGTCCAGCAGGATGCCACACAAGATGGTCACATGGTCAACGACGTTCAAACTTTGTTGGCATATCAGTGAGACACTAACAGTGTCTCCCCGATGCCACAAAGTTTCTCTATCGATATTGCCAAGAGTCCCAACAGTCAACAGGTCGTCATAACGAAAACCACAAGTCATATCGAAACCATCGAAGTCCATTTCGTTCTTATCGGCAAGAGAATTCTCATTTGACAAGACTCATTCTGAAAACCATAAGTCATATCGAACTCAGAGAGACCATCGACAAGACATACCGATCTCGCCAAGACCTCATATCGAAGTCTTTGAGTCATGTCGTTGAGTGATTTCCATTCGGCGTGACAATCGCATTTCGGTGAGACTCATATCAAAGTCAGAAGTCACAGCGATGAGTTATACTATCGGCAAGACATACCGATCTCACCAAGACTTCCCATCGACCACTGCATGCTACACCGAAGCCTTACTACTATCGGCAAGACCTCACGGTTTTGGTGAGACTTCATATCAAAAGACAAAGCTTCCACCGAATGTCACATACTGTCAGCAAGACTCATGTCTTTTGCCGTGACCTTTCTCCGAGCGGCCCAAGTCTTACCGAAGACCATCGGCGTGACTTACCCAAGTCGCCAAGACTTCTCAATGAAGTCTTTTGTCACCGCGAAGGCATACTCCCATCGGTGTGACCTAGCTGCATCGCTGAGACATCTCCTCGTGACCTTTATGTTACCCCGATAGCTTTACATCCCATTCGGCGAGAACTTTCATACTCGCGGAGACATCTTATCGAAACCCTTGTTTCACTGATAGAGCCAGATATTGTCGGTGAGACATTTCAAATCGGTGAGACCGCATACCAACAATAGACCCTTCGGCCAAGTCTCCCCGATGCCCGATAAGATCACACTATTGCTCGAAGGTTTCCATTCGCCAAAAGGTCACAGCAATAGACTTGTCGGCAAGACTTCAACCCTGTCACAGCGATATGAATATTTCAAGAGCTTCAGAACAGTTAGTCGCCTAGACATGAACAATGTCACAACAACTTTTCCCTTTAGGAGTTCCATGTCAGTAAGGATTGAGGCACATATTCCAACACACTTGATCAACAATTTCTTAGGGAGTGGTTTATTTGAGCTTTCTAACAATGGATAATCTTATGTGCTTTATCTATTGTTAGTTAGTGCAGATTTTTCTTCACATTTTATTTACTAAACATTGCTCCACAATGGTACTTACATCAAAATAAAAAGGGAGTTTAGCCCCCTCTTTGGGCAATGCCAACATGTATTGGGTGGGATTTAGTTTCATGACCGTGTTGACAAGTTTGTGGGTTTCAAGATTTTGGACTAGTTCAAGTATTTCATCTTGGGACATCTCTTTAAAGTTGTTTGTGACATCCTCCCTCTTGAGGATCTTGAGGTAGTTGAGGGGGATTAAGTGGGGGGTTGATAGATACCCTAGGGTTGAATTTTGTTTGACTTAAATCACTTGAGGTTGATGTTTCTTTGTTTTTCTCCATGATCTTCTTGTGTTGTGACCTTGTTTGGACCATAAAATTGGGGTCATTTTTTAGGAATATGGGGGATGAACCTCTAACTCCCTTGGTTGATCTAAAATTTAGGGTACAAAAAGAAATTCTAGGATAATGTAAGGATCAAATGATGATGATGTGATAAATGAGGGATGAATGGTATGGATGTTGGAATGTTTGAGAACTTTGGATAAATACTAGACCTTAGGATTTTTTTATTTTGATTGGTTTGATTTGGATGATGAACTTGAAGATCCCAAGATGTTGGATATGATCTTAGGATGAACTTGTCAAAAAGGGGTGCTAATTTAACTAAGTGTGTGAGAAAGGGTTCATTCCCACACACCTAACTAAACAAGATGATTTTGATTTTGGTCTAAGGATTTACCAAAGTCTAGCATAGATGATTTCTTCAAAGTTCTAAAAGTTGTTTGTGAGATGGGTTTTGATAAATGTTTTTACAAATGGAGGTGTTGGTTTTAATCATAGATGAACCTAGAAGAGCTTTGCTTACAAGACCAAGGTGTTGAAGAACATGCTTTACCCCTAAATTTTTCAAATCTTATGACCAATATTTTGACTTAAATGAGAGGTTCATATTGAGCATACATGTTTGGATTATTCGGCGGAATAAGTCTATAAAACCTTGTTACCAACTTGTTCCTATTGTGGTATTGTCTTAGGATACGTCTTCTAATGTACTTTGAATGTTCAATGATGTCTAAATTTGAAATGGTGACAAGTAGACCTTCGTTTTGGAATTTTGACTTTGTTAGAAATAATGAAGACAAACACATTTGTGGGGTTCAATTGTCTTTTATCTTGATTAAATGAATTCTTTTTTTACCACATTAATTTGTCTTGCTTTGAATTTCAAACTAAATGTCTATGTCTAAACCCCTTTTCATTCCACAAGGTCCATTATGTGAAGATCAAAGAGCCAAGGCCATAGATTCCCTAGGTTGACTTTGAAGAGAGTAAATTGAGATATGAGCCCAAGTATCTAGAAGTCTCTAAGGACAAAATCCTTAGGGACAAGTACTAATAATTGGACTCTTCAAAGGTATTCACTCTTTCCAAAGGGTTTGAAATTTTGATGATTGTTAAATTTTTTTTTCAACATTTTGAAATCAAGCAATGTGCTCAACTAACTTGCAAAATGCACAATCCTAGGTTGAAGAGATAAGTTACTTGTTGAGTCCCCACTCATATTTCTCCAAACAATAAGACAAAGTGAACAACTAGAGATTTGGTGGCATTGACTCCCACTTACATGACACACACTTCTTAGGTGCACCAAATCTCAAACCGCGAAGGATTTTTCTGTTTCGACTATGAATAGTGGAATGTGGGGTGGCTTCAAAGCAATTGTTCCTGCGCCAACAAACATTTAAGGTTTTTGGTCACTAAACAAGTTGGTTCTTAGTAAGGGCTTTCGTTCAAGGTGGCCATACACAAGGCACAATTAGCTCAAGATTATTTCAATCAAGAGGCCTTCCAGTCCCTTCCTAAGAAAGGATTTGACGTGTCATGTGGACATTAGGGGTGGCACTTGTCAGTATGAGACATTCACACCTGTTGCTTATGACTTCGGTCACAAACACATTTTTTATGTAGCGATTTGAAAGAGCTTGGATTTAGCTTGTTACTGCTTGGGTCATTCCCACCTTTCGAAGTGGGGTGGCCGGCCCTCTAAAGGTATACAAAAGCAAGGAAGTACATTTTTTGTTTGATCTCCTAGGTTGCGTGATGCAAGGAGAGAGCATTCACAACACCTTTTCCTCACACTAGCATGGGGTTCATTTTAAATCTAAATCGAAATATGTGGGTGGTTATACAAAATTTCAAAGGATTTTTTTTGATTCTCAAGATCGTCGAGTGGTACGAGAGAAGAGCATACACATTCAATGATGAAAATACAAACCACAAAACATGGAAAACACTTGTTAATTTTTACCCTTAAAGCAAAGATAAGTTCATTTTAAGCACCAAACTGAGTGTGAGTTTTCCTTGTTCAATATATTTCACATGAGAGAGAGGTGTAGGACATATAAAGGGAGAGATAAGTGGTAAAGAGAGTATATATATAAATATATATATGTACTACATAATATATATGTGTGTGTGTGTGTGGACACTCAAATAGGCCTGATTGGCATTATGCATCTAATTCTGATTAATTAACATCACTTCTACTATTAATCAAGTAATTAAGTTTATTTGATTAATTCACTTTCTGCTCACTAATGCTCATCATGTTTAATTAAATAAATCAATTTATTTAATTAAAACCCTAAGTCCTCTCATTTGATTTAATAAATCAAATTATTTAAACCAAATGTCATAAACCCTCTAATCCCTTCAAATTGATTAATTCAAAATTAACTAACTCCTAATCATCATTATCCATTTCTCTAGCTTTTAACTCCCTTAAAGTTAAATCAATCTATGGTCAACTAACCAGGTTGCACATGAAATTCATTTCTTTTAATTATCTAATTACCTTATTTATCCTCACAAATGCATATTCCTAGGAATATTCCTCCCAACCACCCCCTCATTCAATTTCCCTCCAAAAGCCTCTTACACACCCATAAATACCTCTTACAAAGGCATTTACTCCCTCTTACATGCCATCTTGTCTCTTACAAAGGTATTAATCTCTCTTACATCCTCACCCACATTGTCTTACACTCTCAACCATATTCATTTAATCCTCTTACATCCTCATAACTCTACACTCCCCAAAATGTGCTCCACCTTCATCCATTAGCCTTGTGACAAGTGTCACATTCCTATTGACCATCACTCATTTTCATCACATCTTGAAAGCTTATAAAAGGGTTTGGGAAAGGGCTACTTTCCACATCAAAGTAGTACCAATCCCACTATGGGATAGAGTTTGAATATGCTTTTATATGCTTTCATTAGTTACTTTGGTTTCTTATTGTCTTGTTTACATATTTAGCATGTTCAAGTATATCATACAAATGCTTTATTTGGTTTGTTTAAAATGATTAATATGTTAATATTTTTCAATGTTTGAGAAAATGCAGATCAAAGCCTTCACATTTTGGTGCCCACCATTTAATGCATTCGATAGAAATATAAAGTCTTTGTTTCTATTCACCTCCATTTAATGCATTCAATAGGAATATAAAGTCTGTCTTTGTTCATATCTATTGATACATTAGCTGGGAATATACAGTTTATTTCTGTTCATATGTGATTAATGCATTAGACAACAATATAAAGTCTTTATTTCTATCCATATTACCTTCAAGTTTTAGCACTTAGTTACTCTTACTCTTCCCGCCAAAACCTTTGTTGGTGTGACACCTTGCTTGAGGTGGGTTTTTACAGTATCGCTTAATGCATTAAATAGGAATGCAAAGTATTTGTTTATGTTAAAATTAACTTCAAACTTTGGGCGCTCAGTTATTGTTACTCTCACTGTGGAAATTTTTGTTGCAGTGACATCTTTCTTAAGGTGGGATTTTTTCTTTTGAGTGGCATCTTTCTTGAGAAATATTTGTTGAAGCGACATCTTTCTTGAGCTTTCCTGGTAGTTGGGGGATACAAAATCATTGAGTGCATAATTAATGCATTGAATGCCATCAAGTTCGAGGAGAATTTGTTGGAAGCGTTGGATGGCTAGCATGCTCAGTGTGCTTTGTTTTTTTTAATATCGATTAATGCATTAGATAAGACTATAAAGTCTTTGTTTTTTGAAAAAATTTAAAATCAATTAACGCATTAGATAGGACTATAAAGTCTTTGTTTCTATTCATTATTTAATACTGATTAATGCATTAGATAAGACTGTAAAGTCTTTGTTTCTGATCAAACTTTAATATTGATTAATGCATTAGATGAGAATGCAAACTCTTTGTTTTTGTTTATATAAACTTCAAAGCTTTGGGTGCTTAGTACCTTTTACTCTTATTGTGGAAATCTTTGCTAGTGTGACATCTTTCTTGTGATAGTACATGGTAGGCATACCCTTTTTTGTGATAGTGTTGTTTTAAACACGTAATGTCACTAAATGCTTAGTGATGTCTTAGATGTTTCTGAAATATATTGATAAGTGATTTGCATATCTTTAGATTTTTTCTTGAACATTTATCCACGCATTTCTCTATATTAATATTGCAGGTGCAATATTAGGGTGTAGCAAGGCGGAGAAAACCATAAGTAACAAGCATATTTGAGTGGAAAAAAGTGAGCATTGGAATTGAAAAAGAATTTTTAAATGCTCATTGTAATAGCTTAAGGCATCCATTTGTTGCTTTCATTTTCTATTTTAGACCAACTAGATTCATTTTGGGTTTAAAATTAATCATTGATTTGATCTTTTCAAATCAGTTTAAATTAAACTTAGAAATTTACTAGACATTGCTAAGTGGGATAAAATTGAACAAGGAAAACTCGCACTTAGTTTGGTGCTTAAAAAGAACTTACCTTTGCTTTGAGGGTTAAAATTAACAAGTGTTTGCTATGTCTTGTGGTTCACATTTTCCTCATTGGATGTGTATGTTCTTCTCTTGTGCCACTCAGTGATCTTGATAATCAAAAGCATTCCTTTGAAATTTTGTATAACCACCCACATATTTTGATTTGGATTTTAAATGAACCCCATTCTAGTGTGAGAAAAAGGCATTGTGTGTGCTCTCTCCTTGCATTACTTGTCTTGGGAGATGGAACAACAAACATACTTCCTTACTTTTTTATACCTTTAGAGGGCCTGCCACCTCGCTTTGAAAGGTGGAAACAACCCAAGCGGTAACAAGGCTAAGGCCAAGCTACTGTCAAGCTGCTATATAAAAATGAATTTGTGACAAAATTCATGAGCAACAGGTGTGGATGTGTCATATCGACAAGTTTCACCCTTAGTATCTGTGTGATATATTAAAATATCTTCTTAGAAAGAGATTGGGAGGCCTCTTGATTGAAATAATCTTGAGCTAATCTTGCCACATGTATAGCCACCTCGAGTGAAATCCCTTACTAAGAACCAACTTATTTAGTGACAAAAAACCTTAATTCTTGTTGGTGTAGGAATAGTCGTTCTGAAGCCACCCCACATTCCACTATTCATAGTCGAAATAGAAAAATACTTCAAGGTTTGAGATTTGGTGTGCCTGAGAAGTGTGTGTAGTGTAAGGCGGACCCAGTGCCATCAAATCTCTAGTTGTTCACTTTTTCTTAGTGTTTAGAGAAATCCGAGTGGGGACTTAGCAAGTAGTATCTCTTCAACCTAGGATTGTGTATTTTGCAAGTCATTTGAACACATTGCTTGATTCCAAAATATTGAAACAAAAATTTAACAATCATCAATATTTCAAACCCTTTGGAAAGAGTGAATACCTTTGAAGAGTCCAATTATTACTGCTTGTCCCTAATGGTTTTATCCTTAGAAGCTTCTAGATACTTGGGCCCATATCTCAATTCACTCTCTTCAAAGTCAACCTAGGGAAACTATAGCTTTAGCTCTTTTATTTTCAAAAAATGGACCTTGTGAGATTAAAAGGGGCTTAGACATAGACATTTAGTTTGAAATTTAAGCAAGACAAATTTGATGTGGTAAAAAGAACTCATTAATCAAAATAAAAAGACAATTGAACCCGACACATATGCTTGTCTTCATGATTTCTTGCAAAGTCAAAATTTGAAAATGAAGGTCTACTTGTTGCCATTGCAAACTTAGACATCATAGTTCAAAGTAAATTAGAAGACGTATCTTAAGACAATACCGCAATAGGAACAAGTTGGTAACAAGGTTTTATAGACTTATTTCGCTGAATAATCCAGACATGTATGCTTAATATGAACCTCTCATTTAAGTCAAAACATTGGTCATAGGATTTGAAAACTTTATAAGGTAAAGCATGTTCTTCAACACCTTGGTCTTGTAAAAAAATTCTTTCTAGGTTCATCTAAGATCAAAATCAACACATTCATTTATCAAAAAATTTATTAAAGCCCATCTCACAAACAACTTTTAGAACTTTGGAAAAATCATCTATGCTAGACTTTTGGTAAATCCTTAGACCAAAATCAAAATCATCTTGTTTAGTTAGGTGTGTGGGAATGTATCCTTTCTCACACACTTGGTTAAATTAGCACCCCTTTCAGACAAGTTCATCCTAAGATCACATCTAACATCTTGGGATCTACAAGTTCATTATCCAAATCAAACCAATCAAAATAAAAAATCCTAAGGTCTAGTATTTATAAAAAGTTCAAAATTTCAAACATCCATACCATTCACCCCTCATTTATCACATCATCATCATTTGATCCTACAAATCCTCGAGTTTATTTTTGTACCTAAAGTTTAGATCAACCAAAGGAGTTAAAGGTTCATCCCAGACATTCCTAAAAGTTGATACCAATTTTAAGGTCCCAACAAGGTCACAACACAATAAGATCATGGAGAAAAAAAAAAGAAACATCAACCTCAAGTGATTTAAGTCAAACAAAATTCAACCCTAGGGCACCTATCAATCCCCCACTTAATCCCTCTCAACTACCTCAAGATCCTCAAGAGGGAGGATGTTAAGTGGAGGATGTCACAAACAACTTAAAAGAGATGTCCCAAGATGAAATACTTGAACTAGTCCAAAATCCTGAAACCCAAAAACTTTTCAAACACAGTCATAAAACTAAATCCCACCCAATACATGTTGGCATTGACAAAATAGGGGGCTAAAATCCCTTCTAATTTTTATGTAAGTACCATTGTGGAGCAATCTTTAGTAAACATCCCACAAACATCATTCACACACTCATTCCCAAGCATAATCCAACCCATCTCTCAACCATCATCATCTCACGGACCAAGTCAACCCATGATCACCAAGGGAAGTTCATTACTTCAAGCTCTTCAAGAACACCCACTTGTCAATAGTCAAAATTTAGAGGCCAACATGATCTTAGGCATGCGTAGCACCATCCCACAAGACCCTCAACAACCATATGTGTCAGTTGTCTTCCATGATACAAATAATTCATCCACTTTATGTGCCACACATCAATCCAAAATCAACCAAATCAATTAAACCCCCCAAGCACAAATAAAATCAACACATCTATCATACCAAATCCTCCAAACATGCCACTGATATCACAACACCAAGTGGCATCATTCCAAATATCTAATCACATCATCTACAACACCTCAAACATCACAAAATCTAGTGTCAGCTATAAATCTGAATCCACCATCTACCGCTCAACCCCTTGTTATCACTCAAAAAACACCTTAACAACAACCTCTTGTCACATCATCTCACAAAATCCGTCAAAATCCCCCACCTCCACCTCTGAATCCCAATGCAGCAAATCAATATAGCATCACACTACAAGTAGCACAACAAGCTTATGAAAAGGCATTGCAACAATTACAATTCTAATAAGCTCAAGCACAAGCGTAAGCACAAGCTCAAGCTCAAGCTCAAGATCAAGCCCAAGCACAAGCGCACGCACGAGCTTTACTACAACAATAATGAACCACACAATAGGCACAACAACAAGCTCAAGCTCAAGCCCAAGTGCAAGCTCAATACCAAGCACAACAAGCACAAGCGCAAGCCTTGTTACAACAACAAGCCTATCAACAAGCCCTACAACAACACGCACAACAACAATGGGTGTGTCATCAGGTGGAGATGTAGTGGCGATTTCAAATGGTGGTAAGGATTTTTCAAATTTTGGTAAGGTAGGAAACCCTACTCTAAGGGTTGGCATTAATGGTGGAGGTTAGGCTGACATTGGGAGGTTGGTTGATGGTTGTATTTCAGATGGGACATCTTGTGGGTCCTTTCCGTTGGGTGTCTCAAATGTCTTTCCTTCCTCTGTCAGCCCAGGTCTGGATGGTACTTCCTTGGACAAGGTGGGGTCTGTTTATGTGGCTCCCAAGGCAGTTGTCATCCCTGAAGCTGCTCAACATGTTGCTGCCTCGGTGGATGGTAAGTCTTGGTCAATTTTTTTTGGTGCAAACCTTAAGGAGAAGATCTCCTCGCCTCCGGTGGACTTCTTTTCCAAGTTTTCATTTGGTGATTATTCTGTCTATATGCCGGATTTTATTATTGACAAGGGTATTCTTTCCGTGGAGCAATCATTTGTTGGTAAGTTTTTGGGACCTCATCCTAATATTGAAATGGTTCGTAACTTGGCTAGGAATTGGTTGCATTTGAAAGGCTAGGTTGAGGTAGCGACCCTTGTGAAGGGCTTCTTCTCATTTTATTTCTCTTGTGATGAAGATTTGTTGGTTGCCTGGTGGGGGGCCTTGTAACAGGCTGAATTGTTCATGCAGGCCTGCTCCCCTGCTCTTTTGATTCAACTGTGGCTCACCTCTGGGCCTCCTGAACTGTGGGGACAGAGAAGTTTCAAAGGAATTGTGTCACCCTGAGCTGATTTCACTGACAATCCACTGCCCAAGGGAGTAGCCTGGCTCAGTGCCCCACAGCACTTGGACTAAAGCCACGGATCTCCAATGGCAAGAATGAACTTGGGTTGGGAGTGAGCAAGTGAGAGTTTGAGCCTCATCCCTTCCTATTTGCCCCAACAAAGCGCCGGCTGTAGTGCAGTTTTGTCCCTTCAGCGCCCAACCCTCTGTAGGAGGACCAAAGTTTGAAGGAGGCTGTGGGAAATGCTGCCTCCTGGCTGGTATTTGCTTCCCGCTGGCCTTTTGAGGAAAAGTAGGGTCCGCCTTGTAACCCCATTGTGGCTTGATCCCATTGTTTCCTTAACTAACTCCTTGCCTTGGTCGTAGGAAGTTCCTCTGAAGGAGATTGTTCTGCCTACTGATGAGAGCACAAGCTGTTGGGTGAGGAGGCCTATGTTGATCCATTGGCTGTACGTGGCAGCCCAATAGACCCTCCAAGTGATGATCAGACTCAGTTTTAAATCCAAGAGGACGAGACGAGGTCCCCTGACAGTGAACTGTGTCAAAGAGGATTTTCCTCTACGGTCCCGTCTCCTCTACTCAACAGCCAACTTCATGGTGGGATGATGCTAAGGAACCATCTGTCGATTGACCTGAGCTGGGCGTGTGTAGCCTCCTCTTTGCAAAAGCCTGTAGTGAGGAAGAAAATGATATTGGATATTTTAATACCGCTGAGATGGCTCAACTTGATATTTTATGAAGATCCTCTCTTGGAATATAAGAGGATTACATAATCCTCGTAAACAGGATCTTCTTGCAAACATTGTGAGTGATCATCGTCCTGATATCATTTTGATCCAAGAGACTAAGATGAGTGCAGAGAAGGTTGAAAGAATTAAGAACATATTTTTTAAGGATTGTGGATGTTAGGTTGTTGATTCTGATGGTGCTTCTAGAGGGGTGGCAATGTTTTGGAATCCTAAGGTGATTACTAGATCTGAATTTTTTGCTTTTGAGAATCATGTTGCTACTTAATTTTTTTGTTTCAAGGATAAGTTCTCTTGGGTTTTTCTTCAAGAGGAAAGTGTCCTATTGGCTAGTTTCCATAATATTGTGGCTAGGGCGGAGGAGTTTTGGAAGTAAAGGTCTAGAGCTATTTGACTTCGAAGTGTGGATAAA
Source organism: Sequoia sempervirens (assembly GCA_007258455.2). Lineage (NCBI taxonomy): Eukaryota > Viridiplantae > Streptophyta > Pinopsida > Cupressales > Cupressaceae > Sequoia > Sequoia sempervirens. The sequence goes on along the minus strand of VDFB02256132.1, from coordinate 113,830,925 downwards.
AATACCCATTTTTTCTATCTTACGACTTTGAAGCATAGATCCTCTAATAGGATATCTAAAATTGTGGTGATTAATTCTTCACTTGAAGAGGCTGATAAAATAAGATCTGCAGCTTGGTATTTCTTTGAGGACCTTCTCTCGGAGGATCATCCTCTGGATTTTTTCTTCCAACAGGGCTTCCTTAACGTTATTCCTAACTTGGTGTCGGAGGAGGAAAATAGGGTCTTGGATGGTATTCCATCAGATGAGGAGATTAGAAAGGTCGTGTTCTCTTTTGAAGGAAATAAATCTCTAGGACCTAATGGGTTCCCAATGTTATTCTTTCAGTCTTATTGGGATATAATTTCGAAGGTTGTTATGAATGCCACTAAAGAATTCTTTGGGAGTAGGCAACTTCTTAAGGAATTGAATTCCACATTTATAGTGTTTATTCCTAAGAAGCCTGGGGCTGAGCTCTTTGGTGATTTCAGGCCTATCAGTCTTTGTAATTTCATTTATAAGATTTTCTCAAAGGTGCTTGCTTCAAGGCTGCAAAGGGTGCTTTCTAAGATTATCTCACCTCAGCAGAATGGTTTTGTGCCGAGAAGGTGGATTTTGGATTCTATTCTCATGGTGCATGAAAAAATCCATTCTCTTAAAGTTAACAAGAAGCCTGGGATCATTTTGAAGTTGGATTTGGTAAAATATTATGATTAGGTGAACTAGCATTTCCTCAGCAACATTCTCAAGGCATTTGGTTTTTCGAACCAGTTTCTGCAATTGGTGTGGCAATTAATCTCCTCTCCTTTTGCAGTGCTTATCGATGGTTCACCTTTTTCCTTTTTCAGAAGTTCTCATGGTCTTTGACAAGGGGATCCTATTTCTCCCTTTCTTTTTATCATTATGGTGGAGTCTCTGGGAAGGTTTCTTCTTCATGCTGTGTCTAATGGGGCCTTCAAAGGTATTTATCCATCCTTGCATCAACTTTGTTACTCTCATCAACAATTTGTTGATGACACTGTTATTCTTGTGGAGGATTTTGATTTTGTGGCTAAATCTATTCATCTTATTCTTTAGCAATATGAGGCAGCTTCGAGTCAGAAGGTGAGCTTATTCCAAATTCCCAGAAGGTTTTGGGAAAAGATTAAGGGAATTTAGAAAAGATTCATGTGGTCTGGGGTGAGAAGAAGAAAAGATTACACTTGCTGTCTTGGGAGGAGGTTTGCAAGTCGAAAGTCCAAGGTGGCTTAGGCCTATGTAAGCTGAAATATTTTAATTCGTCCCTTATGGCGAAACAGTTGTGGAACTTGCTTGTGAGTGACAAAGAAGGACTGTGATTTACTCTTCAAAATATTTGACGGGGGTGGATAAATTTAGATATTTGTTTAGGGAGAATTTTGTTCCTCCTCAGGGGTTTGTCCTTTGGAACTTTATGCTTTGTGCTTGTTCGACTGTGGTTGTTGGTTTGCAGTGGGTCTTTGGAAATGGTAGGAGGATCTTGTTGTGGGATGATTGGCAGATTGGTCACGGTTCCTTGAAGGATGAACCCTGGGCGGCCCCTCTCAAATATTTTTGTATCAGGGAATGGGGTGTTTTTGTGGTTGATTATATCCTTCATGGTAGTTGGATCAGACTTGATTTGGTTAATAGAGACCCTTTTCTCATTTCTCTTTGATTCATATCCCTCTTGATTCTCCTAATGATTTTGTGGTATGGCGGTTGACCCCTAATGGAAAGTTTTATGTTTCTTCGACCTTCTCATTTTAGACTCGACTGGTCAGTCCCCCTCCTTTCTGGGGTCATTTGTGGAATGTGAAGCTTCTGCCTAATATTAATATTTTCTTCTAGCTTTTGTGTCAAGATAAGATCTTAACTCTCAATAATCTTCTGAAAAGGGGAATTTCTCTACCAAACAGGTGTTTCTTATGTAAAGAAGCTGCTGAGGATTGTTATCATTTGGTGGCTAGCTATAGTTATACTTGGGATGTGTGGGCTCATATTTTTTAGTTGTAGAATTTAGCTTGGGTGTTTCCTACTTCTTTCTCTAACTTTTGGTCTTAGTGGGTGGCTCCTACTCTTAATCTAGCTCTCTCGATGTTTTGTCTCTTATCCTGCCGCATTTGGTGTGGGGAGTTTGGAAGGAACGTAACAATCACGTTTTTCATCAGCTGGAACTGTCACCTTCTAGGTTGGCCTTTAAAATTTGTGAAGCTATTAAGGAAAATTTCCTTTCTGAATTCTCGGTGATCCCCTCTTTCAATCTCAAGGTGGTTGTTTCTCCTTATGATTTTTTAGTGGGAAAAAGATGGAATCTCTCTTGTGACCTCTCTAATCCGGTGAGGGAGATAAAAGCTTCTAGGGAGGGGGTTTGATGGAAGGCTCCCTCTTGTGGTTGGTTTTAAGTTAACTTCGATGGGGCTTCTAAGGGGAATCTGAGACCTACTGGTTTTGGGGGAGTGTTATGTGATGAGAATGGTAGGTTTGTCTCAGTGGTGGCACTCCCTTTGGGAACCCAGAAAAAACCACTTTATAGAGGCAACAACAACCTATCATGGCCTCATTTTGGAGAAATTTTTTGGGGTCTCCAAAATTTGGCTTGAAGGAGATTCTCTTAATATTATTAAGTGTCTTATACTGAATTTTTTGTCGTCTTGGTCAATTTCCCAGCTTATTCAGATTCGCTTTCCATCATCAATTCATTTGATGAAATTAGAATTTTGCATGTGTTTAGGGAAGCTAATTTGGGAGTGGTGGATCGAAATAATTGGGATGATTTTGAATCCTTTCCACTTAACCTTAAAATCATTTCCAATAATGACTAGTTGTCATATCATTAAGGTGGTTAAGTAGGGGGAAAGGATCTTTTTTCTTGTTTTGAGTTGGTTTTTGTACATAGAGTCTTGGACCTGCTCTTCTTATAATTTCCTTTTAGATTTATGTGATATTATGGTCTAGTTGTGTAGTTTAGGTAGTACTTGGTATGGCAGGCTCACACACTTTGTGGGTCTTATTTGCATCTTTTTGTGGTTAGTCTGCCTAATCTTGTCTTTGCAGAATATTAAGGTGTTGGTGGTGTCTTGTTCGTTACATGCCACCATGGGAGGAGCTCGTTGCAAAGTGGAGATGAGCTCTTGTGAGGAGTTCTAGAGTAATGAAATTGTGTGGGAGAAACTAGGAAAGGGTGGGGTAAGCCCATATTTGCTAAAGCTCCAAGGTCCGAACCTTGAAGTGATAAAGGTTTTTGTTAAAGGGTGGAGTAGTAGGATTCTGTGATACAAAGGTGTGGAGTTTAATATTAATGAGGATTTCATAGTTGAGGTGATTGGTCTTCCTTCCACTAGAAGGAATTTCTATAGAGATAGAGGTGCGGCTAAGAAATCCCTTGCAAACTTCTTTAAATATGATGAGAAGAAGAAGCTTGGGGAAGTTGGTAGTGGTGGGTATGCCCACAAATCTCTCAAGCTACTTTGGAGGGATTTAGCTCTGGCCATTATGTATTACTTCAACTTGGAGGTTAGGTTTTCTGTAATTTATAGCTACCATTTCATGCTTCTGAATCATTTCCACCACAATGCTTTGGTTTCATTTCCTTTTTATCTTCTGTTGTCGATGGAGAATAGTATTGAGGATCATCGGAAGAACCCCAAGAAGGCTATTCTCCATGAAGGCCTTATGAATCTCATTTTTTATCACATAAAGATGAATTTGGTCCATGTTTCCCCTAAGACTTCAGCCCATAAAAAGGGTTCAAAAAATTCTAGCTATGAGACTGGTGATTCGGCGACGGAATGGGAAGGGAATTTTGAGGATGAGGATTTTGATTTTGACAAGATGTTAGAGGAGGATAGTGAGTCTGAGGAGGGTTCTAAAGCTTTTGAATCCTAGTCCAAGGGATATGAAAAGGATAATGAGTTGAAGGAAGTTGTGGTGTCGTCTGGGAAGAAGAGTACGAAGGGGAAGAGAAAGTGTCCTAGACAAAAGATAAGACTTATGTCAAGCAAAAGGTGGAGGTATCTAAAGTTGTGGAGGAGTCCCTTGTTTCTGTTGATAAACATTCCTCGGGCCCTAGTAAGGTGGGTGTTTTGGAGAGCTCCCTGTTGTGGAGGATAGCCATGGCGTTGGTAAATGCCTCCCAAGATTTGTGCATCCTATCGAGGTTAATGTTCAGGGGATTGAGGGTTTGGAGTGTTCAAAGGGGGAGTTCTCTTAATCCCTTTTCGTTTGTATTGAGCGATGATCATAAAAGGTTCATTTTTTTTTTGCACTTCCAAAGGAGGAAGCTCACTTTGGTGGAAAACAATGTCAACATTTATGGTGTGAATCATGGCTACTATATCATTTGGTTGTGTATTAGAAGGGATGGGAACTTGTTGCAAGGCTGATTGGATCATGTTGTGATAGTGAGGGGAGGCTTGAATAAGGTCCCATAATGAGATTTTAGCAAGAGTATTCTTTAGTTGTTCAACAAGATTGTACTCCTTTCCACTAGGAAGACCTGGTAAGATAGGTTTAGAGGGGATAGGATTAGCCAAAGGTAAGGGTGTTGGGGTTGGTTGCAGTGGTTGCGGATTATTTCAAGTGTTAAATGTATGAGCAATGGTATTATGAATCAGCTATTGCGATACATTATTTTGAGGTGGGTAGAGGATGAGTTCGGGTTTGTTTTGAGTTGGAGGTTTATGTGAAGGGGGATAAAGGATGAGTTGAGGTTTATTAATGTTAACATCCCTTAGCAAGTGATAGTCTATATCATTATTGTGGTTCTTTTCTTGCATCATGATATCCTTCCTAGGAGGAGGGTTTTGAGGAGAACTACAAAACGAATTCTCTTGACATTCTAAGGTTGGTTCTTCTAAAATGACTTCATCACAAGTAGGAGAATGACCAATGGTTGAATTGTCTTTCCCAAGAAGGGTTTTGTTAGGTGAAGGGGGACAACTAATATTCTCATGACCTTCATGGAATAGGTTTTCTAACATCAAAGTAGCATCTTCACAACAATGAGAGATACTAGGAGAAGAAGAAATTGTAGTGCCATGATTATCTATGGTTGTATTATGTTGGCAATGAATTTCTTGTCCACAAAAAGAGGTAAAAGGAGAGAAACAACTTGGATTCTCAAAGTTCTCATTAATTGTTTCTTCTAACACCAAAATATCTTCTTTTCCAATAGGAGAGATATTAGGAGAAGAACAAATATGATCGTTAGGAATGTTCAAAGTTGTATTCCCTATCACAAAAACACTCTTAGAGGGATAAGATAGGGAATGTTTCTTAATATGTCTAGTTATGTAAGGTCTAGCATTGTTTGGATAAGAATGAAAAGCACATGTAACCATTTCATGCAATGTTTCAGCAATATGAACAATGTATATGCAAAGATACAAAAAACTTTTATCCAATGTATGCAACACCTTAAGAATGTAAACAATGTATATGCAAGAATGAAAAACACTTTTATCAAACTTATGCAATTTTTTATGAATAGACATATTGTGTAAGAAAAAGTGAAAAGTACTTTTATCTATGTTATGCAGAATTTTAGAAATGTAAGCATTTTCATGTAAGGATGTTTGCAATTGAAGTGATTTGAAGAATGAGTAATCTAAAATGATGTTTTTGAGCTAGATGCAAAAAAAAAGTGTTCCAGGAACTTTCCAAACTTATACTATATGATACTAGGAGGCTTAGGAAGCACAAAAATGAGGTTTCTGATGTTGTAACAGTCAGTCAAAAATCTGGATAGGGACTGATTCGCCCAGCATGGTGAATGAGTCCTAGTAAGGGTTATTTGCAAAATTTTCAGAAATTTTGAATTGTTTTTGATGTATTTGATGTTGTATGATGTAGATCTAAGATGTAGATTCAGAATTTTAGAAATTTTTAAGGAAATTATATGCAAAAATGCAAGCTAAATTACCTTTTTACTAATGCAAGTTTTTGAAACCCTAGAATGTAAAACAGCCAAATATAATGCATGCGTATACGTTAGGATGATATGGACTTAATGTTATACAAGAAAGAATTCAAAAGGTGTTCATTAAAATGAACACCACCTGTGCCTCATACTTTACACTTTAGATCTTCACCCAAAAGGAGAGAGATAGAACACCAAAATTGAGGTGTCTACCTAAACTAAGGAATTTATGATGATTTATGCCCAAAACAGTGGATGGAATTAAATGTAAGCCAACATGTTTGATTGGTTGCTAATGTAAAACTATTGAAAATGGTATGTTGTTTTGAAAACACACGTAATGCAGCAAACACTCTAGAAATGAACAAAACCAGTGAAGTGCACCAGAACTTGTTGAGACTTGAAATGACTTTGAAACAAGTGTTGATCCCACCTTAGGCTCGGTGGACCTTATTCATGCCCCTCACACTAGTCCCGTATTTGTAAAATTGTTTCATAAATTCCAAGTGAATAATTAAAGAATGAAAATGAAAACCAAACAAAGCTGTAGTGAACGGGTCTACCACCCGGCAGAATGATTACACTTTAAATTTCTAGATTCAAAGGTGGAAATGGTGGAGTTTCCGGTCTCGTACCTTCGCTTCTTTAGTGTTCAATCAAATCACAGATTCAAACTGAAAGTGATTCTTGTTGACAGCTGCTTTATCCAATGAAGAGATGACTTGAACAACTTTGCAATGCAATCTTCAATTATTTCCAAGCCTCCAAGATGTCTAAATCTACAAACACACAAGACAAGAGAGAGAAATGTTGAATGTTAGGGCATGAGGGTTTGCCTTGGTCAAACCCCTTTGTAGGTAATTAAACCAAAATGATGAAAGAATGTAATGAAGCATGAAATATGGAGTTATTACCTTCCCATGATGATTGATCTTGAATTTTTGCAGCAAAACATGAAGAATCTACCCTTGAATGTCTTAGGAAGCTATCTTGATGACTTGCAATGATGAAACCCTAACTTGCTTGACTTGAGAAAGAAGATAAATGATGAATGAATGATAAGAGATGTGTGTACGAGTTAGGAGATTATGAATTAGGGCTTAGAGACTTGATTTTATAGGAAATTCACCTTATTCACCTGTAAATTGGATCCCTAAGGCCGACATGTAAAAATAATAAACTTAAATCTCAGTTTTTCCTACTCAAAGGTCAAAATTGGCCCAAATGGGACTCATTCACCACCTTGGGCAGATTAGTCCCACTTGGTAGGGACTCATTTGCCACAGGTGGTGAATTAGTCCTAGTGGGGCCCATTTGCCAGCTGGGTTCTTGGGAGATAAGAAAATAAAGTTTATATGATGTTTATGTTGGTTATTTCATCAAATATTTCCTTGAGATGCAAAATATGGGGTAATAGGGGCCTATTAATGATGATGTAAAGGTCAATTAGGGATTGGGACACATAATTCAATGTGAAAGTGTGATTAAATACACTTTACAACACTAAAATGAGGTCCATGCAGCCTAGGAAGGCACAAGAACCAATGTGAATGTGTGGGACACATTACAATACTATAATAACATTAAGTTCATTTTACAAGCCTTCTAGATTGATGTAAAGATGCAATTAAATATGTTTTATAGTGTTAAATTAAACGAAAATAGGTTCATTAAGTCTAGAAAAGCGTGAAAGTTCTTTACAACACCTTTACAAGACATCATTAAATACATTTGAAAAGGTCCAAGACCTAGTGTGGATGTGAAAAACACCTCACAACACCAAATCAAGGCCTCATTAAGTCCAATTTATCATCAATTATTCCCCAAATCAAGCAAGTTGCCTTTTTTCTATGGTACAAATTCTTATACTTTTGATAGTGGAGTAAGGCTAGGAATTTTTTGGGTGAGGTAAACTAGGTTAGATTAGTTTGACTTGATTTACATTATTTTGATTATTTTCATTTGATTAGTGCACACAATTCATTTGTAATAGGTCTAATTTTTTCATTGGATTTAGGGTTTATTGGTTGTATCTCCTAATTTGCTATCATATTCCATTGATTGTCTCATTTGATTTTTCTTATTCATAGGTATTTCTTCAAATACTCTCCTAGAGAGTCAACCATTATACTCCCAAAACCTATCAATAATTCCCAAACCATTCACATAAAATTCATCACATACCTTATGGTTTCCTAGGGTGATATTGTGCTTCTTGATTACTCATTTGCATATAATGGTGGAACCATCAGCTACTACAATATTGAACCCTTCAAATTTTGTACCTTCAATCATCTCTTCATCATCAAACCTTCATTGATAAAGTTGTGAGTGGCCCCATTGTCAATGAGAATAGTTAGCCTTTATCCTATAAGCACTCCATGAACTTTGAAGGGAAGATATTTTGGGGCTCTAGAGAGAGTAGAAAGTGTGCTTTCTCTTGTGGCTACATTTTCTTGAGAAATATGATAAAAAAAATTTCAAATACCTTTGGTTCATCTTCTGAATCATTATATGATACCACTTCTATGTAGTGTAGTTTTCTTTTATCCAAGCATCTATGACTCGGAGTCCACGAATATCTACAAGAGAAACATAGATTCTTCCTCTTGAGTTCATTCTTTGTCTCATCCATCTTTCTCATTTTTGGGGTTAATGCCTTGGGTTGAGGGGCACTCTTAAAGGGATTCTTTTTTGAGACATCTATAGTACACTATTGGAATAGGATTTTGTTTTGGTCACTAAGTCCTTCTAATTCATAACTCTTTTAATGGTTTCTTGTAGGGAATTCAGATCAAACACCCTTACCAAACCCTTTAGTGATTTTGAGAGGCCTTCTACAAAAATAAATAAGCCTCCTTTCTACCATATTTAGAACCATCACTAACAACCTCTGAAAAATTTCCACATAGTGCTCAATTGTATCGTCTTGCACCACAATTGTGCTAGTTGTCAGAAGTAAATTTCTAGATCCTTCATGTCAAAACTCTCCATAAATATTTGACTGAATTCTTCTAGGGTCATGATTGAGCTATTTCCTTGGGTTGTCATACCATGGTACCACCATTCATGAGCCACACCTTATAGGTGTAAAGCAAAAAACTTAATGGATTCTTCTTGAAACATGGGGTTCAAGGAGAGATATGTATTCAACTTCTACAACCAAGACCTTGTTGAACAATTGCACGATCCATCATATGTGGGTGTATTGATCTTCCCTAAGAGATGTTGAATGTCATTGTAAGGCTACTCCTCATGCCTTCTTATCTCTTTTCTATGTATTTGAAACTCACATTACTACATGAAATTCATGCCTCAACATATGGCTAGGTATAGGGAACTATATTTGGCATGATACATTTCTACTTCATCCTCTTGTTCTTCCTCATGGGGCTCTATGTCTTTTCTTTCTAGGAATTTGGCTTTGAATAAATTTTTGTGTGGGTTAAATGAAAACCTGCTATTTTTTAAATACTTCCTTTTGTGTAGATTTGTTGTGTTTGGCTAGATTTTTTATAAATTGCACAAGCATTTGATTGGTTTGTTGTTGATTGATTATGAAATTCTTGAAGTCATCTTCTAAACTAACCATTTTATTCTTACCTATGCCCCCAATTCCACTGATATCTTCTTGTGAGGTTTCCTCTTATTGAAATGAACAAGACAATTGAGAGGGGGGGTGAATCAGTTGTAGCAAATTAAACTTTCAAAACCCTCAACAATAATTAGATCCACAAGCATTCATTAAACCCTTATTCTATTAGATTGATTAAACATGAGATTTGGATAACAAAAACTGAATTCACAACACCATACACATGAGAACACTAGATTTACATGAAAAAACCAATGAGGGAAAAACTACAGTGAGGATTAGCTCACAATATAAGTAATAGAAAAACTGGTACAAAGGGTCTCACTTCCAAAATAGGACACACCGTCCAAAAGGTTCACAGCCAAGGCTCACTTCCACAAAAAGAATTCAAGAAGATAGAAGAAGAATGTTACACAAACAAAACACTTCTCAAGGTGATCCCACAATACTGGTTTACAATTTTTGGCCAAACTGGACATTGACCTGACTTTTTTCTAACCAAATCTTCACTTTCGGGCACCTATAGCAGTTAAACCATGAGGAATTTGAAGATGATGCAAACTAGTGATTTTTGACATTTTTTCTGTAGATTATAATATTTTTTTTTCAAAATTTTTGGAATCAGATTGCACTTCTTCCATTCCTTCGAAAAAACTGGGGAAGTTTCTTGTCAATAAAACACCATTTTTTATGAGGACGCTACCCATAACACATAACTTTTTTCATGAAGGATATGGAAATTACATTTTTTTTGAATTTAGATTTGTAACTACGATATCTAGTGCTTCCATTTCTTATAGTGTTTAATGACTTAGTTTTCTCCCTGACCCAAGTTTCTTTTGTCAAACTAATTACAATCTAAACATGTGCAAACCATATAACACAATTTTGTATTTATCATTTTTTTTTTTTTTTTGTTGGGACTATGACTTCTGTCATTCAGTGCACTCATTTTTTAATTTTTTTGATAATCTTTCTATTTTTCCACATGTAGAACAGCTTGATTTTAGGTGAAAAACCTACATTCACAAGAAATAAAAATAAATATAATAATCAAATTAAATTTAATTAAAATTATACTTTTTTGGAAGGTTATAATAAGGACTACATACTTACAAAAAATAAATTTTAAATGAATTCATTTGATCCCCCAAAAGGTAAATCAAAAGTGGTTTTTTATCAGCATTTTGATAGGTGTAAAGGAGACTCTGTTATAGGTATGGTTTAAAACTAGCAGGGTTCTATCCAAGGGGTTTTGATCTAAGGTAGTTTGATCAAACCCTCTTCAATTGGAATGCTTTAAATGGAACTTTTTAAGGCTTAAATCATTATATTTTCTAAAAATATGTGATTTCAGCAAAAAATAGAATTTCCCAGAAATTGTAAACTAGCTTTGTGGGATCACCCCTCAATGCAATAAGGATTCCACCACAAGTGCTTGCACACTCGCAGTCTCACATGAAATATTTTGGATTCCTTCAACTCACCACCTTCAGGAACCCTAACATGAAATTCACACTGCTCTACTCAATTTCACATCGCACACATTACAAGTGCAACAATCTCACATCTATCGTACTTCTTACTCTTTCTCTCACCCTCTTACATCAACACCATACATATTTATATCAAGTTCTACCTCAAAATCTTTCTCCAATGTCGGCCACTAGTCATTATACATTTAGATTCAAAATAAGTCGGCACCTAAAGATTCCCACGGTGGAAAGGAACAAAAGGCAACCTACATAAATCCTTAATTAGGACCCAAATAGATCTCTACACACTTCAACATGCTTCCACAAGCCTCGCATGTAGTGTTAAACACAAGGTCGACCAACACCTATGCAAAACACCATAATCATTAAGTACACACTTCCTTAAATCAAGCCGAAAGTTCTGGCCAACATAATTCACTTAAACTCAATCTAGAATAATCCATGAACTACTTAAGATTCATCAAACACTTCATCCAAGCTCACATCACCAAATACTTTAACTTAGGACAACTAATAACCCTTAATTGCATACTAATAAATGAAACTCACATTGTATTGTACCAAATCAAGTAAAAACTTGAATACATAAAGATAAAAGCATTATAAGAAACTTCCCAAATTTGCACAACCTAAAGCCAAACAGTGGAGAAATGCAGAGAAAATACATTTCTCCCAAACTAAAGAAAACATCACTGAACAGTTGGTTCACACTGGTGAAAATATCTTGCACTGTACAACGATCCAAAAACCCAAATTTTGAATATAGCAACTTCTGACACCCTTGAATAACCTGTAAGATCCACATAGGCATAACATCAACACTAAAAGAACATGAGGCACAATACTGGAGCACACTATGAACATTTGCACAACACAGTTACTTTGTTTATTAAATTTTCTCAAAAGCACTTGGAAACCAAGTACTAGAGACATCATCTCAGCTCATTACTTTATTCCAACTCATCTCCACACTCTGCAACAAAAGAATAGCTCCATGTACTCACAACACTTCCTTAAGGTCTCAACTACACATGCACAACTTATTTTCCTCTTTTCCACAATTTTTTCAATATCTTCAACATCTTCATCCCATAGTTGACATCAATGACAACTCCAGTCAGTAGACTTCCTGTTGACATCAATGACACACCATCATTCTTGTAACACCTCTAACCTTTTTCCTCTCTATTTGGACAAGGCTCTTAGGTCTCTTTAACTCAGTTGCATAGAAAAAAATAACGTACAAGTTGGAAAGACTATTGCTTTAATACCGATTTCATGTCCTTTTTTAGATTTCTAACACAAATAACAATGCTATAATGAGAAACAATATCTAAAAATAGGAATTTGGTTAATCACAAATAATATGAATAAAATTAGTAGATTGGAAATGAATTTGCAACAAAATGGACTTGCACAAATGAAACAAATTCTAGCAACAAATTATATTGATAACATTGGACTATTATCATAGTCAATAGAATAATAGTAGAACAATTACAAATCTGAAACAACA